>CP025646.1:12244692-12272903 GCA_003576665.1 Ipomoea trifida
GAGGGGAGAGGGGAGAGGGGAGGGGGTGGGCGGATCTTGGCTTTTAGGAACCCAAGTATTCTTAGAACCTATAGTCCTGTTGAGAGCTTCATGACCTAATACTTTGGACATATTATATGTACTAAGGAATTCATGATTAATAATATTATTACCTCTTTAATTTGCGTCCATACGTCCAATTTGAATAATAATTTACATTATCCATATCGCCAAACACTTTTCAGCTCCTTTAAACAAAGCTAGTTCCTTTAGATGGCTCACAAACCGAACTCTTCTATCTTTTTGACTTTTTTTTTTTTTTTTCAGTAGAAGGGGCAAACCCTATGTCATCTTGTTGGCTCTCTTTAAACCTTAATAATTTAAGTACCATGCAATCCTCTCCTGTGACCTTTCCCTACCTATGATATGCGCTCAAATCAAGACCTTTCTCTATGGTCAAAGCTAGCTCAAGAGTGGATGTCAATCTAATTAACCCTAAGTACCAAACTCCCATCTTTTAAACAGTCAATGCGAGATTATATCATAACATCTCAATAATCCCAATTAAGATTTTTGTTCCCTAGCTTTCTCCTTGAATTTAATTAATGTGTAAAGCTGGTTGAGGGCGACTTGTGAGGGGGAATAGCAGCCACGGACCCCATAACCACTCACATAGCATTCATGATGATGATGATGATGATGGAGAGAGTGAAATGTGAAGGCAAAGGAAAGCTAAGGGGCATTAAAGCAAGCAAGCAAGCAGGTCATTCTGATGGGGAGTGGACCCATGAGGCATAGAATCAATGGGTCGACATCTATCTCTCCAACACTGCTGCAGGGAGACTCCAAAAGGTGTTTGATTTGATGTGTTTCCTTTTGTTTTCTTTCTCACCCTCTTTCTTCACTTTTTTCCCCACCTTTTCAACCTGCTTTTGATTCCCCCCACCCCCCATTTTATTTCTTTCCCAGCCAGCATTGGAAAAAGATCTTTCGGATCCTGTTCCACAGTCAAGCTCCTTTGTATTATAAAGGTTGACCTTTAAAAACAATAAATTCTTTTTCCTCTTTTTAAGAAATAAATAAATACATACCTAGTACATGTATAAAGTATTGTCTTGACTAATTCTCTCATCATGTGTATGTTGTTTACTAATGTTTTGCGTTGAAATCCTTTTTTTTTTTTTAATTGTTTTTACCAAATAACTATTTTTTAGTATGGGGAAACCGAAGCAATTTTTGAAGGGTTTTTTTTATGTGGGAGTAGGGTGATAATAATGACTTTGAGACTAATAATTCAGTCAAATTTTTTATTGAACTCTTTTCATAATAGCCCTATTTAAAGATCTTAATGCATACACAAAAGATACTATAAACACAAACCCATTAGCACTATAAGGTCTCTGTCCTCGTTTATTTTACATAACTATTGCTTGTCATTTTTTTTTTCTTTTCTTTAACTCAAGATTTATGTCAAACTATATCATAGACCCTTAAAATATGTTCCTATGATTTTGAGGGAGATAAATCACGAATTACTCAAATATGTTGCCGATTTTTACATTTTATTAATATAATTAATCAGCAGCCAACCAACCCATAATCCGACCTCTCTCTCTTAGAGTCTTAGTTACATGTATGTGTTTCTATGAATGTTCCCTAAAATTAAGAAAACAATTACATCATTCGATTTGTCGAAGTTGAATATTAATATTGTACAATTTAAAAGTTAGTTGTTTGTTATAACTTTTAAGAATCAAATTAAACATCCCAACTTTTTTAATGTATACCAACAGAAAGATACAGATGATAGGGTATATATATAACAAAAGATGTACCTACTATACCTAGAATCATCTTCTATTGACTTAGTCTCATATTGTGCATTTTATCAAAAATCTCACCATTAAATCAAATCAAGATCCCTTCATCTTTAACATCAGTCATGTATATATAGATATATGATTTATCACTTTATGTAGATGTAATAGAACTGGATCAGATATTTTAAATTATTAGAGCGTGTAAAAGAGACAACTTAAGACAGTGATATGGATCTAACAATATCTATGGAACAACCCAAAAAGGTGTAGTGCCACCGGGCATATGTGGGAAGTCCAATTGGCCGAGAAAGGAATCCAACTAGGTAGCTAGTGGAGAAGTAGTTGCTCGAGTTAGTTATGGTAAGTGAGCCATGTCGTACCAACTCCAACCCAAACCCACATGGATGGACACTAATGTAGGTTATGTCGTGCCAGCTCACATTAGAATGTGATGCGAATCTGGTTGGCCCGATCTTCTCTTCACACTCTAATTTAAAAAGGATTTTAAAATGATTTATTCGGTTCGGTGAGTTTGATTTGGAAGGTTTAATTTAGGTTGGGTAAAAGGGTTGTTTTTGGGTTTTGATTTATATCGGTTTGCCACGTTCGGCTGTAGAACGATAAAATCCAGGGATGACGCCACAAGGCTGGTAACTTCCTTGATAAGTCAGGTTTGCCATGATCAACTCAATGGCCGAACTCATACCGAGTTCCAGAAAACATTCAGTTTTCTAACTCAAAAATTCATCTCAATCTATATTTCATTAGGCTTGCAATGGCCTTAAATAGCCATTAACAAGCTGATTACAACCACATAAATGATATAATTATTAAATATATGATAAGCTAATCCTAACCAACAAACTAAGATAAATATGAAAATTAATATAAGTCTAACAAACTAAATATAAAATTAATTTTAAGATAATTCCTAATTACTTAATAAAACTGATATTACTAATTAAATAATAAAACTAATTATAAAATATTTCCGTGCCCACAACATTCCCTCTCTCTTTAGAGAAGATCGGGCCAACCAGATTCGCATCAGAATGTGAGTCGTGCTAGCCCAGCCCACATCAGCTAAATGCAAGAATCATCATATCACTTCAATTATTGGTTCATCAAGTTGTTGGGAAAGGCGACAAAAATGGTCAATAATGGCATATTTTCTCTATTAGGCGGATGTCTAAAGTGTCTATTTTATTTATTAGGCAAATGTCCGAAAGGCCAAATTTAAAATATTATTTGAGGTGCGACGCTACCTACTTGACATGTATAAAGAAATAAACAAACGTCGTCACTGTTTATAAAAAATTCAAATTATTAATAAAAATAGAAAAAGAGCTCCCGTTCTCTTAACTTTAACTTCTAATTCAAATGCACAAACCGCAAAAATAACCTTAAGGTACACTAGTAGGTGCGAAATCGTTTCACAATAATGTCTTAAATTACAAGGATACAACCTATCTATTATCCAAGAAAAGGTGCATGCGATCGATAGGTCGTAGTCGTAGGTGGTTTCATGCACGCAACCAATTAAGACCCATTTTCAGTCCCACGGAAACCAACAGACCACTCCGGCCGTAATATGTTATTGTCGGAATATTTACACATATATACACACACTCAATATATATGTTACCGTGGCATATGATATCCATGGCTGCAATTTGGAAGTTTAACAGTGTACTCATACAGCTAAATAATTAAGTTGCTGCAAAAGGATTTGTTAGATTTTGTTTTATTTTTTGAGTGACAAAGAGAATTGAAACTGCAATTACTATTTGAGAATATGCATTAGGTATACTTTATTTCTCTGTATAATCTTGTAAATCATACACAAAAGATAAACCTCCGACTGGCTCAACCAAGAAGATACTGGCAAGAATTAAAGTTGCGGCATCCAATTACAAGAATCAAGGGTCGCTCACTTGACCCTTTTTTACAGAACTATTTGTCAGAATCAAGGGCTTAGCAAGGAGGAGCTTTTAATTTGCCTCCGAGTAGTGACTAGTCTCAACTGCACAGTCAGGTCTAATACTAATTATCAGTTTTATCATTGTTAAATTTTGATAACATGATGCTAAACTCGACTCTCTGTCCAACATTATTAGATTTTCTTCTTCTTCTTTTTTATGATGCGAAATGATCCGATCGACCCAAGTCGCCATCGCACAATCTGGCCCTGCCCTCTCAAGTGGCAAAGAGGCACACATGTGGTCCACTTCACTCACAAAAAAAGAAAGAGAGAAAGAAATTTAAAGAATCTGGGAAGTGCTGCAAGATCTCTTTAATTTGGGGTTCTAGATTCTCTCTCATCTCTCTCTCTCTCTCTTTTCCTGCAACAAAACCTCTGATGAATTATTTCCCCTATCAAACAATAGCCTTTTCGTGCTCTGATGGGTTTCTGAGTGGTTTTGCTCTTCCCTCGGACAAAAGTTCCAGGTTTTATCATTCAACCTGTGTGTATAATCATAGTCAATGCCTTGTCACCATTCATGTCCCTGCAGATCTGCAACTTGCGAAAACATATATACGGAGTTAATTAATGCCCAATTTAGTCTGGATTTTTCTCAATTTAGTATTTTTTGTGCTCAATTAGATCATCAATTTTGATAGTTTTACCGAATTGAGTCATCTACCGATAGAATCAAGGACTAAATCAAGAAAAATCATGCACTTTCAAGTATTTACGAATGTACTGTCAAATATTTTCAAATGTACAATCATAAAATGATTAAAATCAATGAAAAAAATACAGTAACATTTCTGTAATTTTCTGTAATTACAACTGTACATGTGATAATATCAAAAAAAAAATCAAGTGTACATTTGCACTTTTATAAATTTGGAGGTCTGTCTACATTTGATCCAGTGAGATCGGAGGAATAGTGATGAATTAACCTCTTGGGGATTTGATTCAGGGCTGCTGTTAAATCCTTCTTGTTCACAAGCTGTTGTTGTAGTGTATGTTGGGACGACACAGTGTAATGTTTCCCATCAATCCTAGTATCATTATTGGACTTTCCTCGACAATGAATCTGATTCTGTTGTTCGGTTGATCAGATGGCCTGGCTTGGCTTCTAAATAATAATTCATACAAGACTCTAATGTTTAGTTGTAAAAATTTATATATACACCACTGGTATATATTCGTAACTTGCGAGATGAGACAAATATAACCTAGTTAATTTTAGCGGGTTCCATTTTGGACCGCTATCTTAAAAGTCTTGAGATATACACATGAGTTTGTAACTAGCTACGTTGATTATATATTTAGATGACATGGCTTCTAAATAATTGATTCAAGACTTTAATGTTTAGTTGTTATTTTATTTTTTTTATTTTTATCTGCACTAGCATTCACATTAATTTTACGAGCTGTTAGAGTCGATTATTAAGAAGCATTAATTCGACGACACTCGTTACTCAAGTTATTTAAGCTTGAGTTCGGTTGCGCTCAACGGTAACAAATAAATTATACTTGAACTCGACCTAACGATAACTAAATCATATTCGAACATTTATCAAATCAAACTCGAGTAATTCACAAAAAAAAAAAAAAAAAAAAAAATTGACTCGCTTGCACCCTAGCTTAGCTTATTCTTATTCTTGACTTTGTGCTTTAAATTTTAGTCGTTTAATCTAAGCATAAGACATTAAATTATTTGGTGAAAGTTAGGGTAGTTAGTGATGATGTGAGTACTCTGTAATGCATATGGTCTGCTAACTTGTTTTCTTTTGCTTTTCCTTTTTTTATTTTAACCATAGCTTTTCAAGCTGAATAATTTATTAATTTATTTATTATAATTGTTTCTTTTGAATTGGAATGTCTTATGGTGTAAAATACGTACTAACACTTTCTCTAACCAACTAAGCTAATAGGTCAACTTTAAAGTGAAAATATGTTTATATCATAAATAAATAAGTGATGACTAACAATAGTATAAAACATATTCAAATACAATGTCCCAAATTGATTATAAAAAAAAAAAAAAAGTATTCTCATCCTATACCGTCTGACACGAATTAATTATTTTATTTGGTATTACACGAGATCGAGCTTCAATTCGTAACACCACTAGAGAGAACCGAGGTCAGGGTGGGGTCAGTGCCCTCGACGACCTCAGCCATGAATTAATGCTTTTACTTGTGTGACCGAGAGTGCGTAATTTACATCTAAAGAGATAGGCAACAACTATGAGTATACGTGAAACAATATATATAGTTTGTAAAATTGTAAAATAATGAATGGCATCTAAAATGTCTGCAAAATGGGTGCACAGATACTAAAGTCATATATAGTGGCTTGAAAGATTGGCAATCTTGTGATGGGAGTTCCATACCGCTAAAGTTAGATCACAAATTGTTGCTATGAAAAAGAACAATTTATCAATTTTCAAAACCCTAGAGTTGGGATATTGGGGGACCAAGGACTATAAGATGACTTGTTTGATGGATCCCCACTATAAAAAAAAATTAATTAATTAAACAAATTGAAATTAATAGAACATATTCAAAAAAAGCTTTCACTTTGAAGTTGAAAATTGATTTGCACTATTAGTGAATAAGCTTTTCTTATAAAGAGTGATGGGATTTGACTTCATTTGCCTTTATGGATACTCTATTCATAATAAAATTAAACAATATATGTGTATAGTTAATAATAGTAACATTTATGACCTAATTTAAGGTCATGTTCTCAATAGTATTAAATACAATTTTATATGTTTCAAATAAATTAATATATACAATTTTATATATATAGGGGAACATTTAGATAAGAACATGCATTGGCGGTAAGAAAGGTTTGTCTTGGCTCAAGGAAGGAGGTTGGCAACGGGTTACAATAGAGATGAATTGTCTCAATGTTGATCAACTCCTCAATTTTCCATCTCTTGATTTCTCGTATGCTGGTTGTGTCATTGATAGTTGTCGTAGGTTGGTTAGGCACTTTGAAGCAGTGTCCTTCCGTTATATTCATAGATCAGCAAATGTGTTAGCCCACACTCTGGCTAGGGCTACAGATTCTTAGTCTGGTCCTTTAGTTAGACATCTTACTATTCCTAGTTAACTTGTATTCAACACTTTTTCTTGAGTTCTTAATTATTATATTGCATTTATCTTTAAAAAAATCTATTTGAGTAGATTAATGGTTAAGAATTGTTAGAAAATATATTAAACAATGGGCAATATCAGTTTTATAAATACTGCAAACTTAAAATTTACAATTATTATAAAATTAATCATGTATCTTTTTTTTTTTTTTTACTAAAACCCTCAACCTTATTCATTTGTGTACAATACTTACATCAATTTGGGTTGATCAATGGCACCCAAAAGAGGGAAAAAAAAAAAAAAAAAAAACGATGACATGCTTATAATTATTACGGTGCATTAAAAAATGTTTGATTGTTCATTCATTGATAACTACTAGCTAGTGCACATATTTAAAAGATAACTATTATAGATCCTGAGTGCACTGTCAATTATTTACGAATGCACTATCAAATTATTCCAAATGCACCATAATAGTTATGAAAATGTCACCGCGTTTCTCCCTAATTTTTTACACTTCATCATCTTAACGAATAGATAAAATTAAACTATATTTTTTTTACTGGAACTTGTTCACACTTAAACCCATCATATATACAAATTTTGTATCAATATGAAAAATCATCACTAAATTAAATGCGAACGTGTACTAGGAATTGGAATACTAGGTAATCAAATTAAAGTGGAACTCATGATGTAAATTATGCTGTTTCCTCAATATCTTCAAATTGAAGTTACACACACACACATATATATAGGACTTTTTAGTGAATTTGTTTTCCCTCCTCGTTTATATTTAGGAATATGCTTTAATATAATCATGTTGGCTTAAGCGGCAGGGCAGGTAATTAATCTCAATTAAGGCATGATTAGACGAGGGATGTCAGATCATAATCACCTCGGAGTAGTCAAAACTTAAGAGATAATTCCCACTTAAAGTAGGTTTTCCCAAGATGCTTTAATTTTTTTCTATTTTGTGCGTGCACGGCAATAATTTGGTACCTTCTTGATGATGTTTGGCGATGTCTAATTTGTCGAGTAGACATATGCTTGGCATTAGTATCATTCTAGTACTCCAATGATAATGCTCCCACCAAAAGAAACCTGATAGTGCGGCCGGAGAGTGGAACATAATTTTCGTATTATAATGTTACAAATTTAATTTTTTGTCAACATATTTTCATCAAGTTTAATTTGTCACGCCCGCAGGATTTTCATAGTACAATTTATTTTTTTGGTGTGATTTTTAAGCTATTAAATACATAAGAACGAAGTTTATTTAGTGCACATTATTGAATAGTGCCAATTAATAAATATGATAATACCTCATCAATTAAAAAAATGAAAAATTGATTGTAAAGATTTCGTCAGATGTGATACGTTATTCAATTATAAAACGTCATCAGGTGACATTTTTATACTCAAAATTCAAAATTATAACCTTTGATTTTTCAAGATGAAGGGTGTGAATCCACAATTTTATATGGGAGGTGTTATCACATGAACTATATATATATATTTGATTCTCTAACACTTGTTGCACCAAAGTCTAATCATCACCACAAGTTGCAAAAACAACATCTTATTCATGATATGTTTGATTGTTATCATGCATCATGCCTCATTTTATTTCCCATATATATAGACCTCATCTTGGCATCAACTTGTATAAAAAGTATTTTTTTTTTCTTATAGACCATGGAAAATTTTTTTAGTTTGATGTGAAAGCACTTATATTCATTCAAGGAAAATGGACATTATTTAGGTATATCAAATATTTGATTCATGTGTCTTAATTAAATTTTAAAACTCAAGAAAAATGAACCAGTAATGTTGCTATAAGAGGCCAATAAAATAAAATAAAATTACAGAATCTTACTCACTCGTTATTATCAAATAATATCCCCAAAAAATCACACACACCCTCATAAAAAAAGAGAGGTATTTAATCATATATTTTTATAAATTTATAATCACGTCATTATAAATTTTGATAAAAAAAAATCACATCATTATACTTATTGTTTTGAAAAAAAAATCAACTTCTCATTAAATATTCGACTCCACTTCAAATTAATTAAACAGGACGACATTAAAATCAAACAATGATACAAGTACAAATGAGTATTAATATCTTAAATAGTGGAAAAATAATTAATACTGTACTTGTGGTTTGTGACCAAGCCAAATACATATTGATGAAAAGTAAAATAAAAAAGCAATAAAAAAGGGGAGATGAATAAATACCTTTATAAAAGTGATAAAAGAAAAAAAAAAAAAAAGAAATTCCAAATTCTTGAATAGATCATTGGGTGTATCTATTTGTGTATCGTGGCACAATAGTAGCCAGTCCGGGCTTGCGTGAATTAAAATGTTGGAATTGAATTGGTAGATCCAAGAGGACAATTATTATTATATTCCCAACAATATTTTTAATATTTATAAAATTTCTATTGTTCTTAATACTATCTGTATCGGTGACGATGAACACTATAAAAGAATTCATGTTGGTTTGAAACTAATAAAACAATTATGTATCTTATTAGCTATTGTTTGTTGGAATGAGTACTATTAATACCATGCATGTAAACAGTACAGCTAGGTATACTATACATGGTTATATTTAATACAATTCGCATTTTCGCACTATAGAAGAATTTATATTGGTTTGAAACTAATAAAAAAAGACAAATTTCACTCAAAACGCACATTTGAGTAACGGTTAGAGACTTTTTCCATAAATTAAAGTAAACACTATAAAATAATCCGTGTTGGCCCGGAAGTAATGGAAAATGTAAGTGACAATGATGTACATTTTATTCCTTAAGAAGTAGGCCATAGGAGAAAAAGAAATTGCATTAAAGCAGAAAATTAAAGGAAATATATAGTGAAAGCAAAGGGTCGGATCGGACCATTTATGGACCGACGAATTCCCACGACAGCCAAACTCTGATATTTAATGCAGAAAATAAAAATGTAAATAATTTAATTAACGATTGTGATAGATATATGTATATGCATCTCGATCTTTAGTATGTAGTGGATTCTATCCAACGTTGTTTGCCATTTCATCTTCTTGCTTTCTAAAATTTAGGTTTCTTTGATGCTCAATTATGATGTTTTATTACAGAACACCCTTTACGCATAAAGGTAGTTTTAACAAAAATTATTTTAAAAAAAAAAAAAAAAGTATTTTCCGTATGCTAAAAAATGTGTGTGCGTGTTTGATGTTCATCCTAAATTCCTAAAGATCTCCACCAAATTCTCTTCGTTGATCTTATGAGTATGTTTCAATTGAGGATGGTTGTTGTTCGACCTAGTTATGATCCCCATTTTTGTGTGTCGAAGCATTAGTCTAGTAGGGACTCAAGAATACTTTACCCTTACACCATTCCCTCTTCTCGCATCATCTTCAATGTTGTCTATCTGAACCACAAATTCGATAAATACCCTACAAACAACCCACCACTTTATATCTGTTAAACATATACTTCCTCAAACTATTTTATATGGAAGACTCGACTTGTTCCCTTTCTCTATAGTCAAAATCTCGGTGGATACGTTGAAGGCACGTTTATGTGTCCGGCTTCATTGTTGTAGTTGCACTTTGGATGAGTGATCGGATGTAACTGCGCTCCAGACGAGTGTTCCGTTGTAGTCGATCTTGCAACTAAAAGTTTTTTTTATTATGTTCGTGATAAAGTAGCATCAAAGGAAGTAAGCTACATCTCTATAAATAGACCAACTGCCAGACATTTTCACCAAATCACTAATCATCACTAATGTTGACTAACTTAAATTGCCCATTATATTTGACTATATTCACTCTTTGTATACTTATAAATACACATTATAATTCACATTCTCACTCCTTATATTTGACTATATTCACTCTTTGTATACTTATAAATACATCTCTTTATCATGTGCTTTAAATCATTTTTTTTTGGTTAGATCATGAGGTGTCCTGAGCAGACCCTAACGCATAGGAGGCACCACCTTTAAGCCCGTACCAGCCTAATCCCCATTCGCACCGGGGCAAAGTGCTGGCCAGATTGATTTTTCAATACAAGAGGGGGTTCGAAGTCCCGACCTCTCTTAAAGGACAAGAGTGCTCGGCCACTCACGCCAACCAAGCTGGTTTGCTTTAAATCATTATAAATGGGTGAATCGTAAGATTATTATTCCCATAATTATTATTCCCATCCATATCACACGACTTAGGATTTTCCAAACTAAACACAAGATTAAAATAAATAAAACAAAATTATGCAACGTCAGCTTCTAGTTGATATGCAATTATGCATACACCTTTATCTATTTATATCACTTAAACACTGTTAGACTCAATCAAATTGCAAAGCAATAGATTTTGTTGTCCCAAAATATCATCATAATAACATATTAACATATACGGCGGCTATTTATATATATTATTACAAGTTAGCTAGGAAAATATATATAAGATGTAACCTCAAGAATATATACTCCTGTGATCACAGGGTAAAAGTGGAAGAAGAAACAAGTCACCCTTTAAAACAAATAATCAATTAACACAACAATCTAGTAATTTACAGTAATTGGTAAATGAGTTGCTAATGCAAATACTTAGAAGATTGACTTTGATATATATGTGTACACAATTTGACCAAAATCATGTCTTATGTTAGTTTTTCAAGTGAAGGTGGAGTAAAAAAGTGGCCAACTGATTATTAAAACTAATCAATTAACACAACAACCTAGTAGAATAGGATAGTCGATAAGCGAGTTGCTAATGCAACTGACAAGAAGATCAAATCTTGTATGAGTGCACATGACTCGACTGGAAAAAGAGTATTCCTTTTTATAAGTGAGAAGTGTGTAATTGCTATTTGAATGCGCGTGGACTCTAGATAAGCTCACGTTATAGCCCTAGTTAGCAAATTAAAAGACTATAAGAAAGTAAATTAACCTAAATTGTCCATAACTAACTAGCTCAAATCGAAAAGGTCAATAAGCAGCTCCAACAAAGAATCAAACTTACAACATTACAATTACCAAGTTAACAATCAGACCAGCTATGACTGGATTAAGCAAAAGAGAATATTTCAAACATAGTAAAAGTTATTGGCCTATGCTAAGGTGTCCTCCATTGACCACCCTCCACACAACTTGTCCAAGAATCTTTCCCCACTATATATCTCTCATTATTCTCTCCAATGTCTTACCTCAATCTCACAGTACTCCTCTCCCCCCACCAAAATATGCAATAATTTCACCAATAACTAAAGTCAAATATCCCATAGGTTAATGCATTGAATTACACCCCCACACAAACACACACGCATCTATTGAGATAAGTACACGTGGGAGAGTGGTAAAGCCAAATGGGGCCTACCTCAACACCCAGTCGTGGATGCTTAGGAAATAAAGGAAGACAGTCCCAATAACAATCAAAATTCAAAAACCCCTAAAGAATTATTGAAAGGAACATACAATAATACAATGATCCTACAACGTTGGAAAAAGGTTATCTTTTCCATGTAAAGCTGCAATAATATATAATAATATAAAATTAATTAAAGAACAGTGAAATGATGATAACTGTGGCGGCAATAGTGTATGGAGACGTGAAAAGCTAAAAGGGAGAGAGAGAGAGAGAGGGGTTTGATTGTTTGAAGTGATAGCAAATGTATGTAATGTGGGTCGTTTGGGTTTGGAGTTTACTATAAATAGGATATTGTTTAGGTTGTTTTGTGGGTGGCTAGATTAGCCAGCCAGCTAGCTAGCTAGTAGTTGGTGCCTACTAGGTTTTCTTTAAGTCTACTTCATCTCATCTACTCATGCCTCCCACTTGGTCCTACTATACATCTTTTCATTTGGTATTACAGGGCGTTTGGTTGGGAGTAGGGAATTAGGGGGGAAAAGAATTGTAATTAGGTGGAATTGCAATTCAATGAATAAAGTAGGAATTGCAATTACAGTGTTTGGTATGCAAGAATAGGAGTACAGGGAATTGAAATGTAAGAAACGACAAAATGACTAAAATGCCCTTATGTTGTAGTAGATGTTGTAGTTATAATAGTAGTAGTAGAGTAGTAGTAGTAGTAATAATAATAATAATAATAATAATAATAATAATAATAATTTCTTAGAGAATAATAATAATTCTTTCAAATTTATTTAAAAAAAAAAACAAAGGGTATGTGAGGAGGGGCAAAATTGTCTTTACACCAACAAAATTGCCCCTCCTCTCCATTGAATTGCAATTCCGCGGAATTGCAATTCCCTCCAACCAAACAATGTAGTTTGGGAATTCATTGAATTGCAATTCAATGAATTCCAATTCCCCCCAAACTACACCCAACCAAACACCCCCTTATTCATTGTCCGGTAAAATTCTTCATTTAATAACACTTTTATGTTCCAAATTAACAAAATGGTAGATGAATAAGTCACAATAATTTAACGATGTCATAGGCGAGAGGATCAGCATTTGGTGTCCACAAGAAACCCACCACGTTATGCATAACTTGGACATTACAACTGTCAAAGTTTCGATTCTACATTTTTTCGATAATATTGTTGATTTTTTAAGAGTAGATTAAAAACCCACATCTATCAAAACCAATACACTTATTTCAACCATATGACAAAAAACTATCATTATACAGTTTATACCATTAATCACCAACATACAAGTTCATTTTTAGTTTACTATATGTTTATTTTTAGTATACTACTTAAAATTGAACTTTAATATACTAAAAAAATTAACGTTAATCAAAATGATTCACAACATAATTTGCCGAAAATGAATTTCCCCACAATAGCAAACATTCCGGGCCAACTAATAGTTGGGCTGTAACAACGGTCCATGCCCATATGGATTTAGCCCAAATACTGAAGGTGGTATGATAAACCAATATGGCCATTATGATTTATGAATAGTGCTTATTATATAGGAAATAACTATGTTGATTTAAATTTTATTACATATATGAAAAACTACATTAGTATTATTTAAAGTAATACTACACTCCTCTTTTGATTTATGTTTATTACATGGTATTATTTGATTGATTTATTTTATAATTAATAAATAAATTCAATTTTTAACATTAGGTGAAATTAACCAATTCACAGTAATTAATGAATAAAATAGGGTGGGGATGGGGGATATATAGCATTATTCTTTTAGTTATTTGCAAAATGCAAGAAAAGCATAACTAAAGAATTTTGGTTGCCACAAATTCCCTTTTGTTTATACCTTCCTCTAATCCAAAGAATTTGGTTGTAGGGAAGTCTAAATTTAGAAAACAAACAACAAAGAAAAATTTCCTAAAATAAACGAACTCTTAATTTCTTATATTTTTAAGTATAACCTCTGTTGGTCGCTCCCTAAATTATCGAGTCGGGATGAACGATTCCACCTTTTTGTTATGACAACTCCAGAAAAAGCACCACTATTTAGCCAAGTAGCGCCCTCTCTGAATCACTTTCAATTGCAATAAATTTTGAATTATTTTAAATTAATTAATCAAAGCCCATATAATTATCTAAGAATAATTTATTTCCCATCAAAATGCAAAAGGTAAAAAATCCAAAATAAAATTGTGAAAAACTTTCCAAAAATAGTAACACAGTAATCAACCGTCAACCCGACTCTCCCCAACGTCGCGTGGCAGACACTCTCCTTCTCAACCTAGGATTACTCTCCGTCGAAGCACCACCTTCACCACAGCTCCGTCGAGACGCCATTTTCATTACAATATATTTCGAGAGATTTAAATTCGTAATCATAAATCGATATATGAAAAAGAAGAAGAAGAAGATAAAGTAGAAATTCATAGGAATTACGGTCATTTTTATTTTTATTTTTATTTTTTGTAAATATATACTCCGTATATTTTTACTCGTCGTTGTACACGCACCGTCGTACGCGCTCCTGGCGGAGTTTGGAGAGGCTCCGGTGGAGTTATGGTAGAGCTGGCTAAAGCAGCCAAAGTCTACGCTCCGAAGACTCTACAGCTATGGCGGACGCTCCTGAACTGGGCGGCCGCGTTCTACGAGATCTTCGTTCAGAGCACACCGTCGGCGGCTCAGCTCCTCTCGTACGTCGGCTTCCGGAACAGCTCCTTCCTCTCCTCTCCTCCTCCTCCGCAGTTCCGGCCTCTCCCGGCTGTCGAGCTTGAGGATAAGGACGATTCGCCGCCCTCTTCAGCCCTTCCGTCACTCCAAATCGCCTCTGGTTGTTCCGATGAGCATCATTTACCGAGGCTTACGGTAAGCCCGCCTTCTTCATAAGTAAACCTAGATTAGATGTTCTTCCCTTCCATATGCTGCTAATTTCTAATTTTTTGAGTCACTAGGAAAATCCTCGCACCTTGTAATTCTAATTGACAAAAATCACAAGTTAAACTAGTCTACGTTGTCTATAATTGATCCGCTTGAAAGTCAGTAGGCCGCTAGATCAAACTTGTAACCTCAACCAATAGGCCGCTCCTCCGAGAGTGGATCACAATGTAAACCAGTCTAAGCTGTTCATAGTTGATTAGCTCAAACCAAAAAAGTTAATAAGTTAATAAGTTGCTCCTGCTAAAGTCAAACTTGTAGTCAGAGCTAATAGTTTGCTATCTCTGATAGTTGAACTTGTAACTTTGCGATTAGCCAATCAATCTGACTTACTTGGCTGAAGTTGCCCCGTGTGCTCTAATTTCATTATCTATATGAACTGGTTATTATCCACTATAGATTTCTTAACTTGTGAGATTTTGATGCAGGTGGTACTTGATTTGGATGAAACTTTGGTTTGTGCATATGAGACATCAACTTTGCCTTCTATAATACTTACTCAGGCCAAAGAAGCTGGGTTGAAGTGGTTTGAACTTGAATGCATTTCCTCAGACAAGGTAAACCCATCTCTGTAATTGCTACAATGCTTAAACAATAATTTATGAAGTAAACCTTCAATTTGTTTTGGGAGTTTTAAGGAATGCCATGACAATCCTAAGATCAACTACGTCACAGTGTTTGAACGCCCTGGATTAAGCACATTTCTGAAAGAACTCAGCAAATTTGCTGACCTTGTGTTATTTACTGCTGGACTTGAAGGTTTGCCTATGACTTTACACTTGATATTGTCGCCAAGTAATTCCTTTATCTTCATTTATGTTCGGTTGTGTTCATCGTCTTCCTGCAGGATATGCAAGGCCAGTTGTTGATAAATTGGATGTTGATCACCTATTTATTCGTCGGCTTTACAGGCCTTCTACAACCAGCACGTAAGTATTGCTAGCCATGAAGCTGCTCCTGGTTGTTCTGTATTCTCTGGATGTTTTGGTTCAATGTCTTTTCCTGTTTAACAATATGATTGAGATCAAGAACTTCAAATATAGCATCCTTTCTTGTTTTGGTTTAGTGTCTTTTACTGTTTAACAATACGTTTGAGATCAATAACTTCGAAGATAGCATACTTTCTAATATGTTTGATAGATGCCATTGTTCCTTTTAGACAGTCAAAAGCTTCATGTTTCTAGCTTAAAACATGTGTTTCTTCTAACATGTCTGAACTCCATCACAGTGAATATCGGGAGCATGTGAAGGATCTATCTTGCATTTCAAAAGATTTAAGCCGAATTGTTATGGTTGATAACAACCCTTTCAGTTTCTTACTGCAACCATTGAATGGAATTCCTTGTGTTCCTTTTTCTGCTGGACAGCCTCACGATGAGCAGGTATGACTTACAAGAACACATAAAAATTAGTCCGTTTCTGCTATTTGCTCCATGGAATCTCGACCTGCAATTTTGTTTAATTTTCTTTTAATGTTCAAATGGCATATCAGCTTTTGGAAGTTATCCTTCCTCTTCTCGAGCATCTTTCTCAACAGAAAGATGTACGGCCAGTGCTTTATGAAACGTTCCACATGCCTGAATGGTTTCAGAAGCACGGAATCCCTGCTTCTAGAGCAATGAACGAGGGATGAGATTCCCCTCCATCCGAAAAGCAGATTTTTGTATAGTACCGAGCAGTGTTGCTATCCCCGCAAAGGATCAGACTTTAAGCCTCATCAGAAAGGCCTCTCGGTCCATCCATTGCCATGGTGCAGCTATGCGAGATTGTTGATAGGATTCTCGTGCCACTTCGTTTGTATCTTCAACTGCTGTATGTAGAGGCTCCCGGAGTTGTGGATCCTGTCGTTCTTCCCAGAAGATCATCCCGAACTGTTGTAAGTGTAACATGGCTTGCCAATAATTGTTCTTTGTTACAGAATAGATTAGTGAAAGAGAGTAGAAGACAGACAGGATGATGATGTTCGGAGAAGTTGAGGTTGTTCTGAAACAAGCCATGTTCCTAAAGCTGGATAATGTATACAAAAGAAAGGGCATATCCATGTTTTTCAGGCTTTGCTTACTTAAGATCTTCTTCTTCCATGCTGGCCTGTTTGACAAAGTTGTGGCTCTTAAAAACACCCAACATCACAGCTAATTTATAGTTTCAGAGCTTGAAAAAATGTTGGCATCTATTTGCAAGACCAAATAAAACAGAATACTATCTGGCACAATTCAACTGGTTGGTCAATCTAAAATAAGTTAATAGCTTTACTTTGTTAGCAGTTAAGGGTGGAAGGTTTGACTTATATCAAAGGCTAAAAAAGAGAGGTATGATTTTATTTTATTTTTTAATTAGGATGGAGTGGAGACCCCGAAAAACTCATGAGCAAGGAACTAACTGCCCCTCAACACTCAGCATCTTTAGGGACTTCCTCAATCAGAGCCTTTTAACACACGCCGTTAGGTTGATGAATCATTTGAAAACCTCTCTCATGATTAATGGTAATCTTTTTGAAAAAGTTAGTGACTAAATTCTATTATCTGAAAACACGACGGGTATGTACATTTTAATTGTACTAAAGAATGAGTTTTAGCCCTAATACCAAATTTTCAGCTGCTAAAAAGGGAGGTGTAGAATCTTCTCCCTTTTAATAAAACCACATGCTTATAAGGAATCAATTCATAGTATTGAATTTAGGATCTTTCTTGATCCTGTCTTATAAATCAACAAAATGAATCCATAGATTCTGTCTTTATGTGGTGTACTTGGGACAGGATGATACCTACGAGCCAAACCAACGAGTGTGAAAAGCACAAGAAACATTGCCACCATTGTCTTGGTGCACAATCATCAAATTCCATATACTTTAAAAAAAAAAAAAAAAAAAAGAGAACAAAATAAGGGTCCAATACAAAACCTGATTGAAAAGTGTAAAAAAGAGTTACTATAATTCTATAAGATTAAAAAGTGAGAGTTAATCATATTGTAACGGAGAAGATAATTTGAGTATGATTATATCTAAATTTTATCACATAACTTACGAGCGATCAAAATCTATAAAAATCTGATGAGATTTTACTGAAATAATCAAACGTCCAAAAAAAATTGTACACACATATAATGATAATTTTTATAATTGTGTACCAACGATACTTTGAATGTTAGTAGACTTGATAGACCAAAAGTCCCAACAACCCTAGAAAATGAAATGAAAGAGCAAAATCACACCATTAGATAATGGATAAAATAATTGCAAGTTAATTAACCGGCGGGCTATTCTTTAGTCAACATTTGCTACCTCAACTCAACTGTACTAACAAACAAACATGTGCCTATGCCTATGTAAATATGTATGCTCTCAGCCTCTCAGCTTACAAACTTATGCTTACATGGATTTCAACAAAAGTATGCCCAGCGACCCACTTGGAAGCTAAACACGTAATTATCTGTTTTAAATACCATTTTTATTTTTTGGATCGGGCCAATATGACGTGTAATAATTCCAACATCCTATAGTTTAACAATGTTTTAGGCCTTGGCCTGGCCCACACTACAATTCAACAATTCTTGGAACTTTCTTTAGATTCTATAACACAGCCGCCCCTTAGTCCTCTCTCTCTCGATACAATTGAGGTTTATGTTTATGCTTTGATTGCTTTCTATGTAATTATGTATAGATATAGATGACGACGCATTTTGCTGCCGCCGTCGTCGTCGCCGTCTTGACAACCGCCCTGATATATCCGCCGTCCGCCGTGCATGCCTTGGGCGGCTCCTCCGCCACGCTGGCCGTCATGTACGGCTCCACCGTCGCAGTCTGCGGGATATCCGCCGGAACACCGTTCCAGGAAATACACTGCCGGGAAAACCGCCGGAAAACGCCGCTGGCCGTGTATCCGAACGTCTCCTTCGATTCAATCGCCGGCGGACTCGACGTTCTCTGCGGCGTCCTCTCTGGCGGGTCCTCGCTCATCTGCTGGGACCCCACTTTCGCCCCAAAGAGACTCTACTGGAATCCCGCCGCCCCAATCGCCGCCGTTTCCATCGGCGACACACAAATTTGCGGCGTTAATAACCAGTCCGACCATAACGTGATTTGCTGGCGGGGGCGGGGCGACCCGAATTTAAACGGGTCATCCGAGATTGTGTCAATCTCATCCGGGTTAGGGTTTTCTTGTGGAGTAGTGAAAATTTTAAACAGAGTTATATGCTGGGGAGAAGATAACGATAAAGCTTCTATCATAGAATCAGAGTTTAAGAATGAATCAATGGTGGATATAAACGCCGGCGGGAGCTTCGCCTGCGGATTGAACACTACAGGGTTTGTTATCTGCCGAGGAGAGAATCTTAACGGCCAATTGGAAGTTCCGCAAAATTCGGCTTACGGTTACAGTGGATTATCTTTAGGGCGAAATCACAGCTGTGGAATTAGGAGATTGAATCGCACAGTGATTTGCTGGGGCGGAAATGGAATCAGAGCGTTAGAAGGAATCTCATTCGAATCCATAGTTTCGGGATTAGATTTCACCTGTGGATTGAAAACCAGCGATTTCTCCGTGGTTTGTTGGGGCCCTGGCTGGGCCGGAGAAGACGATGATGAGATTCTTTTGCCGGAGATTCTCCCCGGCCCTTGCGTTCAGAGTAATTGCAGTGAATGTGGCGTTTATCCTCAGTCTCAATCTCTCTGTTCCGGCAACGGCAATATTTGCCGGCCATGTGATCGTTCAATCCCAATCCCAATACCAACTGGGACTAAATTTCCGGCCAAAGACTCGAAAGGGCTTAGAGGAGGTTTATTGGCCTCCACAATTTTAGGATCAATCGGCGGATTTTCCGGGATTTGCGCATTACTCTATTGCCTATGTGTCTGTCTCCGAAAACAAAAAATCCACAATTCTGTTCAACCTACCATTAATGGCGGCACAAACAGTCCAATTTCAAGATCCTCTACGCTCAAACGCCAAGGCTCACAGTTTATGCGGCGGCAGAAAAGCGGAACATCATCCAAACGAACTGAAACAGCGGCCGAATTCACCTTCTCCGACCTGGTTGCCGCCACCAACTGTTTCTCCCTAGAGAACAAAATCGGCGCCGGGAGCTTTGGGATCGTGTACAAAGGGAAACTCCTCGACGGCCGTGACGTGGCAATCAAGAGGGGCGAAACGGGGAATAATAATAATAAACCACCCAAGCGTTTCCAGGAGAAAGAAAGCGCGTTTGAATCGGAACTGGTGTTCATGTCCAGGCTGCACCACAAGCATTTGGTCAAGCTGGTTGGGTTTTGCGAGGAAGACGATGAGAGGCTTTTGGTTTATGAGTTTATGAAGAATGGAGCGCTGTATGATCATTTGCATGATAAGAGCAACGTGGAGAAGAGTTGCAGTGTTTTGAATTCGTGGAAAATGAGGATCAAGATTGCTTTGGATGCCGCTAGGGGGATTGAGTATCTTCATAGTTACGCAGTTCCGCCGATAATCCACCGGGATATCAAGTCTTCTAATATATTGATCGACGGAGATTGGACCGGTCGAGTCGCCGATTTCGGGTTGTCGTTGATGGGGCCGACGGAAGGTATTATAGTTTGAATTGTGTTACTTACTCTTTGTTTTTGGTTTATTTCTTTTCTTTCTACACCTCACGACTCGTTCCAGCTCGGCTCAGGTGAGGCTGAATCACACAGACTCGAATTTTTTGCTTATGCACCTTTACTTACTGCACACAAGTAGTCCCCTCACTTTTTGGCCTTGGCCGGACAGAACAATCTAGAGTCGAGCTCAATCGAGCCGAGCTCGAGCTCTAATGTCTCGTGGCTCGTGCTCACGAGCTATATATATATATACATACATATAATATTATAGTTTATTTTTAATTGAAACATGAATTTAAAATCAAACATGCTAAATTCGAGCTCAAAATTGAACGAGTTCGAGTTCGAGCATGAACTCAAGCTCAAACAATCGAGTTGCTCGAGCCGAACTCGAGTAGCTAAAAAATTGGGGAGCTCGAGCTCGAGCCGAGCCTTCATTAACGAACTCGAGCTCGAATCACCCTTGGTTCGAGCTCGGTTCGGTTCGTTTACACCCCTACTTCTCACACCCCGACCCAACCCGACAGAGTATCACAGAGAGAGTCCTTCACTTTGAGAGGTTGCTCTCACACTAGACTGCTTAATATTTTGTTTGTGTTATTTTTATGTGTTTGTTGTAACTGATTGTAGTATTTATACAAGCTTTTGCATTCTTTGCAGAAGGGAGTTGTGATTACAGCCGCCCGATGAAGGCCGCCGGGACGGTAGGGTATATTGATCCGGAGTACTACGGACTAAACATTTTGACAGCGAAGAGCGATGTGTATGGGCTCGGGGTGGTCTTGTTAGAACTCTTGACCGGGAAAAGAGCGATTTTTAAGAATGGCAACGATGGTGTTGCGCCGATGAGCGTTGTGGAGTACGCGGTGCCGGTGATCATGGCGGGAGAATTGGAGAAGATTTTGGACGGGAGAGTAGGGCGGCCGGAGAGGATGGCGGAAGCGGAGGCGGTAGAACTGGTTGCGTACACTGCGATGCTTTGTGTGAATTTGGAAGGGAAAGATAGGCCTACCATGACGGACATTGTTGCTAATTTGGAGAGAGCTTTGGGTCTTTGTGATGACAGCCATGGCTACCTCTCCAGTGATGAAATCTCCATTCTTTCTGAGTGAAAAAACAATCACTCAAAAACCATTGAGAACTTCTTTCTTTCTTTAATTTGTTTCCACAGTTCCACTTGTAAAGTTTTCACTAATTTATATCATCATATTCTTGTGATGTAAATGGCAGACGTAGTTTTCTAAATTAAATTGTGATTTTTGTACACTGCTGACCTAATGGAAAAGTTATATGGATAACTTTTGACAATTTAATATCAAAGTTTTGGGTTGAATGGTGTCCAAAACCCCTTACCGCTATTGCTTTCTTTCCAAAAGGTCAAATCTCTAGTTCCAATGACTTCTTATATTTCGGCCAGACAGAAAATCTAGGAAGCTGTAAATTATGCATGGTAACTCAACTGAACACAGAGAAATCCCCTCATTCTCACCCATAACTAACTGTCTTAAACTTAAAAGACCAATCACCACTTCTACTATAAAGACTAGGGGAGAAGGGACAAACCACTGGTATACTTAATATATGAACCTACACCAAAGGCATATACATGAAGCTTTGAAAAAAAGCAAAAAAGGAATCTTATTTTACAGAGATTGGGAACAAAACTTAAGGGCTGGCTATATGGGATCAACAAACTCAAATTTCAAGAGGAGCTTTACAGATTTATGCATTTCACCCTTCATATCATACAGAGGAGCTGCTCGGATTCCTTGTCTCAACTCAGGGATTGGTATGCAGGATTGGCCGGCAAAGTCATCTTTCCCGGAGACATCATACTCGTGAACTTCTAACCGGAGAAGAGCCAATTCGGGAACGGTTAGTGGGAACTCAAACTGCTCATCCCAGGTAGGGATCCAGTTGTCCTCTACTGCCTTTGTCTTCTTCATTAAACAATCTGCTGGAACTCCAGCAATACCTATCTGCATGGAGATTGGCAAAATTAGGGAGATGTATACTACGTGTGTTGTGTTGGAGTTATTATTCATGTCTTATTAACTTAGTCATTTAGTTGCTTACAATTTGCAAATCATTCAACTTTTCATTGGATGAATCATCTCCAATCAGGGGCGGAGCTACACTGGGGACAGTTGTCCCCACTCACCCGACCCCACCCCATATATATATATATACTGTCCCCAGTGTAGCTCCGCCCCTGATTGGATATATATATGCATATATAGTACATGTTTTAGATATAAATATATGAAAACAGATATAATAAACAATAGATTAGTTGGACTAGGTGGCAGATGTGTGTATGATGGTAAGAAAGTTTTGTTTGATGCTTCAACAAAGCTTTATGGTGCTTCTTTATGCTTAATTTTATAAAGTTTTAATGTGTTTTATTTTTGCCTATATCTAACAATATTTATTACTATATTTCTTAATTTTTTTTAAACTATCTATTTTGTTTTAATGTTTCGCCCCCACTTGAAGAAAACTTGTATATCTCAAGTTATTCAATCTATTTCTTATTTCATTCAATTAATCTCTAGCTTTACTTATAAACACTAGCAATGAGAGAGTTGATGGAATTAATGAGCTAAATATGAAATTACCTTTGCATAGAAATCTGGAGGTGAATAAGGATCAAAATGATCATGATGGAAGTCTTGATACCATCCTTCGCCCATATATACAGTAACCTGATTCATAAAAATCAGATTATTTACAGGGACATATATAAGCCAAGTAAAAGCATTCACATGATACTATTCAAAAGACAATTAATGGCCCTGGGTTTCTCTACTCACCTTCAATGTAGTTTTAACTAGCAGTGTAGCATTAGGATCAAAAACTTCGTAAGTGGTACCGGATCCCAACAATATGTCAGGTTTCTTAAGATATCCACAACCACCATTGGCTCTGAACATGCCTTGCATTAACCAAAGTGATCTTCCGTAACCCTGAGGCAAGAACATTTAGTAAGTACTTTTCAATTCAACAAATTCGCAATCAATTGTTGAACAGAAAATACAAGAAAAGATCAAGTAATGAACAGAAATATATAGAGATAACTAATGCAAATGATACCATCCAACATCAGCTCCACAAGAAATTGTGGAGTGATACTTAAGTTGGGGTCAAACATTCATTCATGAGTTAACTTTTATAATGGAGTTAGGGCCTTGACTTGAGTGTCGTATTATTTGGTGTTCTTGTTGAGAGGTTGGTGCTTTGTCCAACCAGGCTCAATTATATTGTCAATTCAAGCTCATATATTAGTGTTCTTGCTCAACTTACATCATATACACCTCAATTTGCAAAAAGAAAGAAGCCTAACCAGCTAACCTGCATATTAAATGCCACCATTTGAGCTCCATGTGTCCAACCAATTAAGGGATTGTAATTGGATGAGTCAAAGCGTATGCCCTTCGGGTAAATTCTCAATAAATTTTGCTGAGTGAATCTGCAACAAAGGAACATGAAAAAACAGAAAAGTAATTAAAACAGTTAGGGGTTGCTTAGCACTTAGCTCTGTTACATCAACCCAGGAATCATACCGGATAATTTCTTTTCCATGAGTCAAAACAGCCTTTTGAAGCTCTTGCTCACTCAAGCTAAGCCGTCTCACTTTATCAGTTTCAACTCTCAACCAGTCAGACAGTCCACCCTTCCCCTTTCCAGCATGAATGGCAATCAAATTCCTGTATTCTGGTGCTGCATTCTGTTCTGACTTTGGATCATCATCATCATCTTCTTCTTCTTCTTCTTCATCGCTATCATCCTGGAGGAAAGAAGTTAGTTAGCTAGCAACAACAGCAACTAAGATGGTTTTGGCTTTTGTATGCACATGCACAATAATTAAGAGAGACTAAACTTTATGAACCTTATCATCATTATTTTCTGTAACTTCTCTTCCCCAAGCATCACTCTCTGCTGAATCACTTTCTTTATTGGTCTCACCCTCTTTCTCAACTTCCTTGGTCTTTAGGTATTCTTTAGGTGGTTTAGTTGATATAACAACCCGTTTTTTCAGCGACTCTGGTGAGGGAAATTCCTTCAAAGATTCTGAGCCAGGAGAAAACAGCATGTCTCCAAATGTTTGTGTGATCATCTAGAATTCATTCATGACGGCAATTAATAGGCCAACCATGACCCTGACTTTTAGTTTTAGAAAAATGCATCTACACACCTCTGCCACTTTAGCCTGAAGGTCTGGAGTAAGATGGTCTTCAAGTGTTATTACCACAGGATACTCAGATGCAGAAAAGGCATGCTCTTTAATAGACTTCAAACATTTGATAAGTGCCACAGGAGTCGTCAGTGTTCTGCATAAGAAAATAAACCTCTTTTAGCAGTTAAACACACAAGATTGCACATGCATAAAAGACAGGATTAGCTTATCAAATTTATATTGCATAAGCCAAAAGGCAAAAGCACATCATCTTTTGTAGGAAAGAGAATACATCCATTCTCTTATGACTAAGTGTACACAGAAAAGCGTCATCAAACACAAAGTCCAAAGTTCCATCAAAGAAGTCTTCCAGTTGTGTCATTTGTTACTTATACAGAAGTTCACTCAGAAAGGAAAACATTCACTTATCAATACCATACCTTCCATGGAGAACATCCACATCATCTTTTGCCGAATTTGGCCATATATCCAACTCAATTACTCGTACACCGCTCTTCAGGGCTTCTATGATAGGGGCATCACTGCAGTCACTACTTAGTTGATTCCCAGTTAAATAAGAATTATGACCCGTGTATATGAAGTAGTGAGATAATGGAGAGTTCATATCATGGTGAGTCTGGAAAACACAATCACTTACCTATTAGCAAATAATAACATGAACTTTTTGGTAAAATAGTCAGCTTATCAATCAATTTTGCTTATTTGACCATTATTAACTGTTTGACTTAGCTAAAAAATTAATATAAGTGATTGATTAATCAGTTTTTTGTAACTTCAAAATGCTGAAATTCAAAAGTTGCTCAATTAGCTTTTTGAGAAAAGAAATTATACCAAACACTTACACCTAACAACTAATTTACCAAACACTTTTTTTACAATCAGCTAATGTTTTTAACAAGTTATACCTCCTAACCCAAACAACGAACATCCATTTACCAAATAAAGCCGAAATAGCTATAATTATTACTCCGTATGAATGAGATGATAAAAACTCATGCTTAATTTTCCCTCCAAATTATGCTAGCTATGAATCAAACTTTGGAAACTGGAATCAATTAAACTCAATTTTAAGGCGAAAAGAGAAAGTTACCCCGAGTTTAGGATTGATAGGTGAATTGGCATCGCCAAAGATATACTTGAAGAAGGCATGTATATGAAGATCCTTGTGATGCAAAACCTTGAGGTGATGGAGGCTATCCAGGATGGCCTGAGCGTCCTCCATGGTTGTGTTCTCCTCCTTCTGAACCTCGATCAGGAAGCGATGAAGGTTTTCGACGCTCATCAACCCATTTTCCGAGTATTGATCGAATATCTCCCTAATCTCAGCCGGAGCCTCGGCCTCGGCTAGCTGGAACCGCCGACGGAAACAGAAACAGACGCTGTACGTCTGTTTCGACATTGTTGGAGGCAGCCGGAGGATCCGAGTAGCGGATTCGGGTTCGGAAATTCGGTTGATTTCGAAAGTAGCGTAATGATCTGAAGCCTTAAATTGCTGAGAAAAGAATGTTCGTTAGTTGGTTGAAGTAAGGAGGGAACAATTTTTCATTTTTAATATTTTAATCAAGTATGAAATCAATTATAGTAATAAAAAATTCATTATGATTTTAAAAAAAAAAAACAAAAAAAAAAAAAAGAGTTCAACAAATAATTCGAGGTATTCTAAGGACATGCATCTTTACTTATTTTCACAAAAGGTTAAATCTCCAACTTCAAAGGTCCTCTACATCCTAACAAAATATGTGAAAGAATGTAAATTATAGTAACTTAGTAACTCAGTAGATAGGACAAAATGTGGGTAATATGCCCATTTGGACATAATTCCGTTTGACTTTTTTTTTTTAAAAAGAGTTCTTTGACTTTTTTTAAATCTAAATTATCTTAAGAATTAAAAAAATTAATTGATTCATCCAAATCGTCATCCACCTCTCCAATTTTATTGACTATAATGCCAATTTAAGCCATGTGTTATGTTATCCGAAAGCTGCTGATTTCATCTTTATCATTTGGCTTTTTGGTCAAGCTTGATTATTATTATTATTTTTTTTTTTGGTAATTATAAGCTCCACATCCTTAATGTTGAAATGAGATTTGAACTAATACCAATTTAAATATAACAGTGATGTCATTAAATTATAAGGTACTTAGCATTTGATTTTTGTGTTTATGATATCATGTAATTAACTTGTTATATATAGTAGTTTAACCATGAGTTTTTGGACCTTTTTTTCATACGACATTTGATATTTTTACTACTGTAAAACTAATTCAGATTTGACATAAATCGTGCCAGCAGAGTTTGATCCTTTGTGATCGTAGCTAGCAACAAACTACAATGAGATAAACTAACATAGGTTGTAATACATATATACTTAGAGTCATAGCCAATAACTAGAGTATAGGCTAATTGGTTTGTTGAACAAGGAAAGAAACGATGTATAAAATTTTGAAAAAAAACTAAGTAAAGAATGACATTGATCAAGAGTAGGATCAGAGAATGAGAGATCCCTTCTTGATTTAGTTATGACTACTATGACATTGTGACAATCAGATTCCAAACGACATCCATAGAGATTGAGGTTCTTGAGCTAAGATAGTGTCTCTCTTCACGCGATAGCCTTCGCTTGATGAGGGTCATGAACATATGTAACAAGGCCATTAGTGGCTGATTGATTGCCTTGAAACACCCATCCTCATTAAGGAAAATCGCCCCAAAGCTCGTTGTCTTTGTAACGTAGAAGAGGGCGGCGTCTACCTGACATCTAACGAAGCCTTCTTGTATAGCCGTGAAAGTGATGTTTGTGGTGGTCTTACTATTGGATCCGGTATGGGGGTTTACCCCAATCTTTTACATTTATGTCTACTGAACACCAAATATTTGAAGCTGTTGTTTCTTTGTCTTCCCATACTAGGAGGTTACGAGTTTGCCAATAAAGTACATAGGAATATGGGGCATGTGATTTATACTTTATAATTTTCCCTATCCTTAGTATAAAATAACATATTCAATGAAAACTAACATATTTTACTTGCGAGCATTGGGGATGTTACTTTTCGTTTTGTGAAGCGTAGCGCAAATTAGACTGCCCATGTTCTGGCTCATAAAGCTTTATGTAATTAGGGATTGGATCTGATAGAGTCTTTTGATTGTATCCCTTATTTTATTTCGTCTACTCTTTGTACGAATTTGAATTAATGAAAGTTTTTGTGTGATTTTCAAAAAAATCATATGCTTTTTAATATTATGGAAAAA
>CP025646.1:12272928-12679010 GCA_003576665.1 Ipomoea trifida
ACCTGTGCAAAGAGCCTCGAAAGTTTTCTGCCAGAATTAACACATAAACGTCAATTCAGTCCCAACCATTAGTTACATTATATGTGAGAGTTTTGAAGTCAAAGAAGATAGAACATATGTCTTAAAAGAGCCATGCTACAATACCTGCTGTTTTTGGAACAATTTTCCCAAAAAGAGACCCATGACTATACGACCTGAAATGGGCTTGCCATGAGTATATAGCATATTTCTACTAATATGCAGCAATAAAAATTACAGGTTTAAACATCTTCCAAGATGGAATGCAAATGTATCTAAGAAGATGTCCATATAGCAAATACACACCTGCATGCCTTGTCATCATAAGCAGTAATTCATGTAGATTATACACAAAAATTATGCAAGCAATTCTTTTATTGCCTATATAAACTGGATTGCCTCACAGAGATTTGTGTTGAATGATATTATAATCTCATATCATATCTGATGATTATCCAACTTTAGAATAGTACATGATACTTTATAACAGGAGTTGAAATTATTGGAAATATTTGCTGTGAGCCTGTGACCATTCTCACAGCCTCACAGGAGCACCACTGTGGATTTCTCAGTTCTCACTCTACCATATTCTTTTTTCCTTTCACTTATATATCCCAAGAAGATTCATGCTTTTATCTTTGCAGAAGATCATGCTTCCATGGAAATACAGTTGTTTAATATCATCCTAATTAAAAACAAAGAAAGACAGACGGTGAAAAATTAGGCTAAGAAAGCAAGATTTTACTGGAGCAGAATGTACTAAGATGTGATAAAATTCCAAACAAGCCATACACACAAATGCAGATCAAGAGATTTCAATAGAAACAGTACTTCTTAATAATCCAAACACTAACAATATCTTATTTGAAGCAAAGAAATGAATGCAAAAGAAAGACAAAAAGTAAACCTCATACCAGCAGGTTTTCCATTAATTTCAATGTCGAAATACACTTTGTGCGTAACACCATCTAGATCATCAGTAGTTTTCGCCTATACCAGTTCACAGATCAAAATTCGCAAAAACGAGGCAGCATAACACAGTTACCTAACACAAAATTCAAGTTTAATTTTAAAATTTTCATAATTTGAAAATATCAACCTCATTATTAATTTTTCCTGGCCAGATGAAACTCCAGCATCATTCAATCGGTTCTGCAAAAATGTATCAATCAAGCAATCGCCATAAAATTGAGATCTTCAGACTAAGAGCTGTGGAACATATATATTGTATTGGATTAATGCAAGCGAGAACGGGAAATTGAGGATGAAGAGTTACCAGAATGAGAGCTAGGGTTACGAACATGATCAGAACCCAGAGGAGTACGACTGGAAGCAGATTTTTCCGGTTGTTGGCCATTTCGATATCTCCCTCTCGCGCGCGCGTCTCGTTCTATATATATCTCTCCTGTATGAGTTGAGATCTGTATATATATGGTGTTGCCAGAGTGCCAGTTTCGGAGATCTAGCTTAGCCTATTTCTTTGTACTTTTTTTCATAATATTAAAAAGCATATGATAGTTTTTTTGAATATGTTTTTTTTTATACTAAGGATAGGGAAAATTATAAGGTATAAATCACATGCATCATATTTCTTATGTACTTCATTGGTAAACTCGTAACCTCCTAGTATGGAAATGCAAAAAAAACAACGTCAAATATTTGGCGTTCAGCAGATAGAAATATAAAAGATTAAGGTAAACCCCCATATCGGATCCAATAGTAAGACCATCACAAACATCACTTTCACTGATATTCAAGAAGGCTTCGTTAGATGTTAGGTAGACGCCGCTCTCTTCTTACGTTACAAAGACAACAAGCTTTGGGGTGATTTTTCTTGATGAGGATGGGTGTTTCAAGGCAGCCAATTAGCCACTAATGGCCTTGTTACATATGTTCATGACCCTCATCAAGCAAAGGTTATCGCGTGAAGAGAGACACTATCTTGGCTCAAGAACCTCAATCTCTATAGATGTTGTTTGGAATCTGATTGTCACAATGTCATAGTAGTCATAACTAAATCAAGAAGGGATCTCTCATTCTCTGATCCTACTCTTGATCAATGTCATTCTTTACTTAGTTTTTTTTCAAAATTTTATACGTCGTTTCTTTCCTTGTTCAACAAACCAATTAGCCTATACTCTAGTTATTGGCTATGACTCTAAGTATATATGTATTACAACCTATGTTGTTTATCTCATTGTAGTTTGTTGCTAGCTACGATCACAAAGGATCAAACTCTGCTGGCACGATTTATGTCAAATCTGAATTAGTTTTACAGTAGTAAAAATACCAAATGTCGTATGTAAAAAAGGTCCAAAAACTCATGGTTAAACTACTATATATAACAAGTTAATTACATGATATCATAAAAACAAAAATCAAATGCAAAGTACCTTATAATTTAATAACATCAGTGTTACTATTTAAATTGGTATTAGTTCAAATCTCATTTCAACATTAAGGATGTGGAGCTTATAATTACCAAAAAAAAATAAAAAATAATCAAGCTTGACCAAAAAGCCAGATGATAAAGATGAAATCAGCAGCTTTCGGATAACATAACACATGGCTTAAATTGGCATTATAGTCAATAATATTGGAGAGGTGGATGACGATTTGGATGAATCAATTAATTTTTTAAATTCTTAAGATAATTTAGATTAAAAAAAGTCAAAGAACTCTTTAAAAGAAAAAAAAAAAAAAGTCAAAGGGAATTATGTCCAAATGGGCATATTACCCACATTTTGTCCTATCTACTGAGTTACTAAGTTACTATAATTTACCTTCTTTCACATATTTTGTTAGGATGTAGATGACCTTTGAAGTTGGAGATTTAACCTTTTGTGAAAAGAAGTAAAGATGCATGTCCTTAGAATACCTCGAATTATTTGTCGAACTCTTTTTTTTTTGTTTTTTTTTTTTAAATCATACTGAATTTTTTATTACTATAATTGATTTCATACTTGATTAAAATATTAAAAAATGAAAAATTGTTCCCTCCTTACTTCAACCAACTAACGAACATTCTTTTCTCAGCAATTTAAGGCTTCAGATCATTACGCTACCTTCGAAATCAACCGAATTTCCGAACCGAATCCGCTACTCGGATCCTCCGGCTGCCTCCAACAATGTCGAAACAGACGTACAGCGTCTGTTTCTGTTTCCGTCGGCGGTTCCAGCTAGCCGAGGCCGAGGCTCCGGCTGAGATTAGGGAGATATTCGATCAATACTCGGAAAATGGGTTGATGAGCGTCGAAAACCTTCATCGCTTCCTGATCGAGGTTCAGAAGGAGGAGAACACAACCATGGAGGACGCTCAGGCCATCCTGGATAGCCTCCATCACCTCAAGGTTTTGCATCACAAGGATCTTCATATACATGCCTTCTTCAAGTATATCTTTGGCGATGCCAATTCACCTATCAATCCTAAACTCGGGGTAACTTTCTCTTTTCGCCTTAAAATTGAGTTTAATTGATTCCAGTTTCCAAAGTTTGATTCATAGCTAGCATAATTTGGAGGGAAAATTAAGCATGAGTTTTTATCATCTCATTCATACGGAGTAATAATTATAGCTATTTCGGCTTTATTTGGTAAATGGATGTTCGTTGTTTGGGTTAGGAGGTATAACTTGTTAAAAACATTAGCTGATTGTAAAAAAAGTGTTTGGTAAATTAGTTGTTAGGTGTAAGTGTTTGGTATAATTTCTTTTCTCAAAAGCTAATTGAGCAACTTTTGAATTTCAGCATTTTGAAGTTACAAAAAACTGATTAATCAATCATTATATTAATTTTTAGCTAAGTCAAACAGTTAATAATGGTCAAATAAGCAAAATTGATTGATAAGCTGACTATTTTACCAAAAAGTTCATGTTATTATTTGCTAATAGGTAAGTGATTGTGTTTTCCAGACTCACCATGATATGAACTCTCCATTATCTCACTACTTCATATACACGGGTCATAATTCTTATTTAACTGGGAATCAACTAAGTAGTGACTGCAGTGATGCCCCTATCATAGAAGCCCTGAAGAGCGGTGTACGAGTAATTGAGTTGGATATATGGCCAAATTCGCAAAAGATGATGTGGATGTTCTCCATGGAAGGTATGGTATTGATAAGTGAATGTTTTCCTTTCTGAGTGAACTCTCTGTATAAGCCATTAGTGGCTAATTGGCTGCCTTGAAACACCCATCCTCATCAAGAAAAATCACCCCAAAGCTTGTTGTCTTTGTAACGTAGAAGAGAGCGGCGTCTACCTAACATCTAACGAAGCCTTCTTGAATATCAGTGAAAGTGATGTTTGTGATGGTCTTACTATTGGATCCGATATGGGGGTTTACCTTAATCTTTTATATTTCTATCTGCTGAACGCCAAATATTTGACGTTGTTTTTTTTGCATTTCCATACTAGGAGGTTACGAGTTTACCAATGAAGTACATAAGAAATATGATGCATGTGATTTATACCTTATAATTTTCCCTATCCTTAGTATAAAAAAAAACATATTCAAAAAAACTATCATATGCTTTTTAATATTATGAAAAAAAGCTACAAAGAAATAGGCTAAGCTAGATCTCCGAAACTGGCACTCTGGCAACACCATATATATACAGATCTCAACTCATACAGGAGAGATATATATAGAACGAGACCGCGCGCGCGAGAGGGAGATATCGAAATGGCCAACAACCGGAAAAATCTGCTTCCAGTCGTACTCCTCTGGGTTCTGATCATGTTCGTAACCCTAGCTCTCATTCTGGTAACTCTTCATCCTCAATTTCCCGTTCTCGCTTGCATTAATCCAATACAATATATATGTTCCACAGCTCTTAGTCTGAAGATCTCAATTTTATGGCGATTGCTTGATTGATACATTTTTGTTGCAGAACCGATTGAATGATGCTGGAGTTTCATCTGGCCAGGAAAAAATTAATAATGAGGTTGATATTTTCAAATTATGAAAAATTTTAAAATTAAACTTGAATTTTGTGTTAGGTAACTGTGTTATGCTGCCTCGTTTTTGCGAATTTTGATCTGTGAACTGGTATAGGCGAAAACTACTGATGATCTAGATGGTGTTACGCACAAAGTGTATTTCGACATTGAAATTAATGGAAAACCTGCTGGTATGAGGTTTACTTTTTGTTCTTTCTTTTGCATTTCATTTCTTTGCTTCAAATAAGATATTGTTAGTGTTTGGATTATTAAGAAGTACTGGTTTCTATTGAAATCTCTTGATCTGCATTTGTGTGTATGGCTTGTTTGGAATTTTATCACATCTTAGTACATTCTGCTCCAGTAAAATCTTGCTTTCTTAGCCTAATTTTTCACCGTCTGTCTTTCTTTGTTTTTAATTAGGATGATATTAAACAACTGTATTTCCATGGAAGCATGATCTTCTGCAAAGATAAAAGCATGATCTTCTTTGGGAATATTGTATAAGTGAAAGGAAAAAAGAATATGGTAGAGTGAGAACTGAGAAATCCACAGTGGTGGCTCCTGTGAGGCTGTGAGAATGGTCACAGGCTCACAGCAAATATTTCCAATTAATTTCAACTCCTGTTATAAAGTATCATGTACTATTCTAAAGTTGGATAATCATCAGATATGATATGAGATTATAATATCATTCAACACAAATCTCTGTGAGGCAATCCAGTTTATATAGGCAATAAAAGAATTGCTTGCATAATTTTTGTGTATAATCTACATGAATTACTGCTTATGATGACAAGGCATGCAGGTGTGTATTTGCTATATGGACATCTTCTTAGATACATTTTGCATTCCATCTTGGAAGATGTTTAAACCTGTAATTTTTATTGCTGCATATTAGTAGAAATATGCTATATACTCATGGCAAGCCCATTTCAGGTCGTATAGTCATGGGTCTCTTTGGGAAAATTGTTCCAAAAACAGCAGGTATTGTAGCATGCTCTTTTAAGACATATGTTCTATCTTCTTTGACTTCAAAACTCTCACATATAATGTAACTAATGGTTGGGACTGAATTGACGTTTATGTGTTAATTCTGCAGAAAACTTTCGAGCTCTTTGCACAGGTAAGTGGCAACCAATTAACTTTTGCTTCCTTTTCCATATCACCACAAAATTGTGCTGTAGTCACAGGGCCAGATGTTCTTTTAATATACAGTGGTTTATTCATAAATGAAAATAAAAATCTGTATTTATGGCAGATATGGATTTGAGGCATATCTAGGAATAAATTTTTTTGTGGAATTATCCATATAGTCAAAGCTAATCCTGTATGTATTTTACCATTACATTTTATGAAACAAAAGCTGTACCAATTGCTGTATCTATCCTACTTCAGCTAGTACTGTGTCTAACTAATTGTTACATTCTTTTATACTGCCCAAGATCCCAACTAACAATCTGTAGTGGTGGACTTTCCAGATTCATGATCTTACAAATAAAATTCTCTGTTCTTGCAGGAGAAAAAGGAACTGGAAAGAGTGGGAAACGTCTCCACTACAAGGGGAGTGCTTTTCATAGGATCATCCCTAGCTTCATGATCCAGGGAGGTGACTTCACTAGTGGTGATGGGCGAGGTGGAGAATCAATATATGGTAGCAAGTTTGCAGATGAGAACTTCAAACTAAAGCACACTGCTCCTGGTAATGTTTGATCTGCCTCTTAGTGCATGAACTGTTTAACTTGCTCAATACATAATAAAGACAAGTCTGGAAACAAAAGACTACCTTGTAGACATAGTACTTAATGTTTAATCTCTTCTTTTTGTACTAGGATTTCTATCAATGGCGAATGCTGGGCCAGATACCAATGGATCACAGTTCTTTATCACTACAGTGATAACTAGCTGGTAAAATAGTTGAGCTTTCCTAACAAATAATTCCATGCATATTACCACGAAACTAGCAGTCTAGCAGTATTACTTTTATTGCTTGTAGTCTAAAATCTAATGGAATTGTTAATAAACAACGTTAATCAGATGGCCTTAATGGTGAAACAGTTTATGAAATGATACTGCAACCATAGTCTAAAGGCATTGTTGCTAAACCATAGGTTGGATGGGCGTCATGTCGTGTTTGGCAAAGTCCTCGCAGGGATGGACGTCGTCTACAAGGTTGAGGGAGAAGGGAGGCAAAGCGGAATACCCAAAGGCAAAGTTATTATTGTCAATAGTGGTGAACTACCATTGTGAGTTTGTGGCCTGACTTCTCATTTATGTCACTCTACTTTTGATCAGGTACAGTTCAAACCCCTTATAGCAAACTTATATACACATCTACTCTTTTCTTTAATCCACATTCATATGCACATTAAATGAGTTATTCTCACTTGCCATTCTCGTCGGAGCAAATGAAAACTGCAGAAGCTTTCTTATTGATTAGTATGATTGTGGTTTATGGATTATGAATAGTTTGTATACAACTTCCTGTAGATGTTTGGCAGAAAGCCTGAAATGAGCTAAACTATGTTGTGCACATTTTGATTTATTTTTAGAACCATTTTTATTTTTAGTAATACATTAGAAAGAAACTTTTACTGAACGACCGAATGCAGGACATAGTTTTACTTTTAGCTAACAGTAAGTAGAAAGGTTGGCCAAACATATCTGATTTCAATACCTCTAAGCCACAAACTAATGAAAGAAACATTACTGAATACTGATAAAGGAAGAAGAAGGGGGCCGAGAAAGATATACTGATGATTTAGCTGTCGGCTTTCTCGGCGTTGCTCTGGTCTTGAGTGGTGGCCTTGCGCTGCTGATTAAAGGCGCTGGAAAAATTGGTGGAGAGATCAGAGTAGAGTGCAACGACTTTGGAGATGTTGCCGTTGATCTCCTGAATTAGGTTAACGTTTTCGACCAGATTCTCGTGGACTCTAGATTGATGGTTGGAGTTAACCTGCTGAATCAGCAGTCTGTTCCGATCCAGCACCGATTGCACCGACTGGAAGTTGCTCGTGAACGCGTTCCAGACTTCCGAGTCGCCTCCTTCGAAGCAATCGTCGTTCTGATCCTCTCCGCCGCCGCCGTGTTTTTCTCCTCCAGCGAACGCCTCCTCTCCCGCCGCGACAGAGAAAGCTCCGCGGTGGCGGCGCTTGTTGGCGGTGTTTGTAGTGGTGACGGAGACGGAGTCAGTTGTGGTCAAGGCCTGACGCCGGGGACGGTTGTTGACGGTGGAAACGTTGTCCTCCATGTCAGTCCTTTATATTCTGCTCCTCCTCCTCCGGCTGCTGCAGCGGCGGCGGAAGAGCGCTCCGGTGGTCGCCGTTCAAAAAGAACTCAATCAACAGTGCAGCATCAACGAACCCTCCACCATCTGCACAGCAATCGTCGCAAGTGTGCTCTCTGAAATTCAGAGATTGAAATATATGGAGGATATGCGTACAAGTTGAATACTTTTTCCGGTGGAGACAGAAAGATATTGTTTGTGTGCAGCTCAGAAGAGAGATGACAGATTGCGGAGGGTGAAAACCCCGCTACGCGACTCACCGGAGCGTGCGTTCTATGTTCTAACACCGTAGGTCGACAATTGTGTTTTGTGTCTAAAAATAGTAAAAAGGAACGGAAGAATAAAAAAGAATGAAAAAGATTAGCCGATAAAGTTAACACGCACCTGAAAACGAGAGTGTGGGATGGTCTAAACTCTAAAGTCAAAAATATCTTATGGTGGAACGCTATTGGACGGCATTTTTAAAACGGGAAAAAGTGCAAAAGGTCACAACTCCCGAGGCAACTAATGTTTGGTTTAAGTGTACTCGGCAGCAAAATATCTAATCTTGTCCACCATTATCATCAAGTTCAATATTTGTACCCAAAGAAAAAAAGAAATGTTCTTTTTTCAAAAAAAAAAAAAAAAGTTCAATATTGACCAAGATTTACCCATGAGCTGGGGCAATCTAACTGAATTAGTTTGTAAAATTATATCATAGATCACGATCTATCTTACATTTCTAGTCTAAAAATAACTTTTAAATTTTGTGTCTGCAGTTAATTGTTTCTTTACTTGCAAACAAATTGAAGGTGCATCACATAGTAATTACAAACATATGATAACTACAAAAATATAAACTATTAACTGTAGGTACAAAATATGTTAACCGCAGATACATAACATGTTAATCAACATCTTATGTGTTTGCAGTTGTAATTACTATATTATGTGTCTTCAATTTGTTTGCAAGTACAAAATGTGTTAATTGTAGACACATAATTATTGGACCAGGTTCACACTGTAATATGAACCATGATTCATGATATAACAATTGAATTAGTTTGATTGTTGGCTTAATTTGGTTCGAAATTAACAAAATGAAAATATAGGAGCAAACTTTAGTTTTCATAGAAATCTGATTTAGTAAATACGGATTGAGCGATCCAATTATAGGCACTAGGATCCATTTGCCTTGGTGAAAATTTATTAATGGTCAGTCCACATTAAAGCATATATAGTAAGATGTTGGTCCAACAGAACCACTGATATTGAGCCCAATATTATCGTTCAAGACTGCAACAACGTTTTCACTTCACAACTAACATTATTAGCCCATCCAATATCTAACACAGCTTTGTCATTAGTACTGCCAGAGTGCCAGTGAGTTGCTTCCTCTAAGAAATCTCCTTGGGATTACTGGCAAATCATATCAAATAGAAGTTGGTCGCTTGTTTAGTTGCCTTGAACACGAAAGAATACTACCTGAGTTCGGAACATTGCTGGGACCTGGCTTTTAATCGTTAGCTGATAGCTGATTACATGCAAAATGACTTTCTTAAAAAGTTAATCGAAAAAACTACTTTAAACAACTTTTTAAATTTTAACTTTTTGGAATAATAGGTTGTTACAAAAAAAAATTAATTAATCACACTCATATAAACTGTTTAACCAAGTCAAACAAGACAAAATTGATCGATAAGCTAAATATGTTACCAAACAAAGTCATTATTAGGTGGACAATTGCATAAGTTTCCTTTGGCTAAGGAGAGCATGAATTAAACTCATAATAATGTTTTGATACGCTAATTATGTTTCACCACCATTACTTTTTTCATTGGACGCTAAAAAAAATCTTGATTTAATAACTAACTATTATAGCATATCGCATTAACTGCAGTTTTTATCAGATAGAAAGATAAGTATATGATTCTTCTACAAGACTCGAACATTCTACATATTTGGGACAGATAGATATATATGCCGGACCACAATTAACACAATCATGCGGCACCTCGTTTCATTTTCTTCTACGTTGGAAAGCCCAAATGGAAGAATTTTAAACGACTATCAATTAAAATATCTTTCCCCTTAGAATTTGACAGTTGAAAAACCCGCCAGGTGGACGGCCGGCAACTCAGATCAATGCGCGAAAACTCCCCGCCGTGCGTGGCGGAGGCACAGTGGCCACCGCCCAACACGGCAGCACCTATCTCTATCTATCTTCTAAAATTCTAGAAGCAACCAAGTTGCCGAAAGAAACCAAGTGTGGGGCCCAGGCGTCCGAAACTTCTCCGTGTGTGTTCCGCGGGTTCATCACCCCATCCCTTTACTACCAAGAAAAGGATCACAAATTCACAATCATATATCACCAAAATAGGGGATATTATTATTATTATTATTTTAAATAATATTATGTTTTAGTTTCTTTTAATTTGTCTCGAAAATGGTTATTTGAGTGATAGAGTATGATTCTTATACTATATTGTCAAGCGGGCTGATACATGCCACCGTGGACTTAATTTTTTGCAAGTTTTTATGAGCCGCCCGTGTGCTAGGGTTTATATGACCCTAACCCGCCCCAGGCGGGTTGCGAGCCACAACAGGTCAGGCCCGTTAAGCTCGCATTTCACAGTTAACTTTCCTACAACCCTAACCCGTTCCACCGCAAGGCGGGTGTGGGCCAGCCCGAGAATTTCAACCCACTTTGACACCCTTATTTTAAAGTCCTTCAATTGGGACGCATTATATAAGATTTTTTTAATGTGATTTGTCTCTCTCGTATAATTTACTTGCTATTACATAATAAAAAAAATTTATCTTATACACACCTTTTAATTTTTCTTGTCATCTAAAAATCCTCCTTTTTCTTACTTAAAAACTTGTGGCAAAAAAATGTCGTATTACGTCATAATCAAATCAGGACACGACATCTAAGGTTGAGATAAGGTTGTATATGGACATCAGACTGGGATATTTATGTTCAATTATTATGTTAAACAAAAAGGATGTGTGTAAACTGACATATGAAAGTTTGTATGTAGTATCCTTAATTATTAAAAGGTGACAAATATATGTTAAACACTTCATTATCTAATGACATACATATCTGTTTATTTTAAAATTTTCATAATTAATTGTATTAATGACTGATGGTAAGAGCCAAATATTTGACACAAATCTATCACAAAATTGGATAAATAGAGTGTATAGTCGTATAGGGGTCGTAGGAGCACATAGTTCAAATAATAAGATGCTAAGTGCGTTTCAAAAATTACAAATGATGAATTCTCGTACTATGATTTAGAATTGAATTGGAGGCACATGGTATGGTTCTTGTTGCATTTTATAGACTTTTTCGACATTCACGAGAAAATTAATCATCCCGTCAAGAATTTCAGTACATGAGATCAAACATAGTCTTTGCTAACATTGTTAGAGTTTCTTAAATGTGATAAGATACTCTCTTTTATTTATATTTTTTTCTTTGTTTTCATGTATAAATTAAAAGGTTAAAGAAATAACAAGTAGGTAATTAGTCAGACCATTTTCTTCATAAAGTTATTGTAAGTGGAAGCTGACATCAAATGCTACATACTAAGCTATTTGCATTGTCGGATTATAATATATGTTGATGACAAAAGCAATGATCTAAATCGAATCCGATTTGATACAAAAACAACTCAGCCTTGACAGTTGCCAGTAATTAACTATAATCTTCTGTTAATTAAACTTAATCCGATGTTTTAACCAATCTTATCCTACCAAAACTTTGCCCCACTCATAAAACGTTATGTCTTAATTACGACATGTTTAACTAACCTTTTCCAAACTGGTAGCTTAGACAGTACTTTTTATAAGCTATTTTAAGCCCCATAACTCTCATCCTTATCATCAATAGAAGATAGAACTTAGAAGCCTCAAAAAGGGTAATCAAGTAAATAAAGTATATTTTTTATCAAAAATTTACGAGTTTGATTCTTGTAAACGTTTTCTCAGTCAAATAGTTGCATAGGATCATCCTAATGTGATTTACTTCTACTGTGGATTGCGGGTTCTTACACATGACTGATATTTATTAAAGTTAATATTATTATTATTTAAGCATATCATATTTATTAACCATTTTATTACTTTTATCTCAAATTATCTCTTAAAAATAAATAAATAACCTACCTTTTTAGAACAGTAGCAAAAGTTATCTTCAAAAAAAATAAAATAAAGAACAGTAGCAAAAGATTCGAAAGTACAAATATTTTCTTATGTGGTCTCACATGGCATCAACCGGGTCGGCCGGCTCCAGAATACCCGCCTCATTTCAAACGGTCAACTACCACTTTCCGATCTGGCCTGCCACTATTTAATTGTGCCAATATATTTTAAAAAATTTTTTTAAAAAAAAGACTATAAAATATTGTCCACGAAAAGTCGGTCTAATGAGTAGAGTGTAATTATTGTATCTAAAAGTCACAAGTTTAATTTTCTAATATGGTGATGACTCATGAGTTAGATATAGGTATGGTAGTCTAATATTTGGTATCAGCTCGGATGGTTAGGCTCAACCCAAGTTGTTGGTACATGCCCATTATGCTCTGAAACTTGAGGATCGACGCAATGACTCACTTATGGAAAGCACAACTAGGAATTCCTAGTCAGATTTTAGGATATTGTTTTTCTTATAGCAATATCGTATTTCTTCCGAATTTCTTAAGCAATACGCTTTTTTTTCCAATCAGTTGTGTTGGCTCGCTATCAACTGCTTTGGTCATAAAATCAACCTGCAGTTTATGTAGTTTGCGAGTTATTATCTCTATTGTGTGATTCGCAAATTATTACACACTACAGTAACAATGTTTAACAAGCGCACACTCTCAAATAGTAATTACAAGTTTCTCTTGTCACTCAAAAAATAATAGTATAAATTATACAATATGGTACTATACTACTGTAATTAAACATTATACTATAAAAACATTGAAACGTGACGAATATAATTTGTTCCAATACTTGGATTCTTCACTGATTGATATTTCAGCATGCCAGGATAGGTTTCTGTTTGAAATTTGAATATAGTTTTTTGTCAAACGTAGAAATGTCTTTAATTCAACGGTCAACATTTGTCTGATCTCATGCCTTGGCGGCTTCCCATGAGTCTTAGGTTCCATGAATGTCACATTTTTTTATAGTCATCCTATAGCATACCATTAGGTTATCGCATGTGATGATTATAATTCACTCATTTTTTTTTGTTGTTGACACTTCACCCAAGAAATTAAAGAGGATATTTAATGTGGTAATTAAGTTTGTCAAAGTAGTAATATAGTCAATATACATCAATTTATAAAGAAGTAGTCGGTAGATGTTTAAAGTCAATAATTTATGATGATTTGAATAAATTGTAAATAATAATAAAAAAAAATATGTGTCAATATAAGTACTGAACATGCACAGTCTGAAAAATCTTACGAGTAATATATAAAATGTATTTATATAACACAAAATATAAGTTAAATATAAAATGTGGGAAATCCTCGACCGGGGCTCACTACTACTATAATTACTTCGCAGCAAAACTTTCGTTTGATATGATACATTGTAATTGGCTAACAATTTACCTTAAAACTTTTTTTTTTTTGACAACCGATCAATTGTACGTAATCTCATGCAACAAGAGTAACTCTAGCATTAGGGTCAACCCCAACCAAATTTATCAGACAATTGACTTGATAACCTCAGCTCGTGATAATGATCTATTAACATTCCTGATTAGAGTCGGTTAGCTATAACTAACATAGGCTGATTGTTTTTCTTGTGATTCTTAGTCGAATATAAATACAAAACATATTTCTGTGCTTCACTCATAATTTACACTTAGATAGCTATTGTGAATTTTTTTTGTAAATGAAAGAGTGATCACTCCACCATTACCCACATAAGTTATTCTAGAATTAATAAGTTTGATGGTATTAAGAAGTTAATTAGGTAATGCGGTTAGTCCACACGTAATGAGGATAAAATAAAGAAACAAATTAAAGCACTATAAAGAACCTCGCTAGAAGCTAAGGGAGCTTCCTATATTTGACCAAAACTCTTCTTCGTCTGAACTTCATTTCTCATTTCAATAAAAACTCACTTCAATTCTTCTCCAATCCCCTGTAATCTAACCCCCCCGGCAGGGCTTCTAATTTCCTTCCATTCAGATCAGAAAATCAAGAAAACAAGACACACGGAAACATGGGATTCTCCAAAGAAGATAGAAGAATTCTAAGATGGATCAAAACTGTCTTCTTCTTGATCTCCATGCTGATTTCACTTGTCCTGTTATCCGCGCCGATCGTCCTCGTCATCGCCGATACTCTCTTGCCGTCGGCCCTCTTATCGGCGGCGCTTTCTCCGGCCGCCGTGAACCTCCAAACCCTCTCTTCCAATCTTAGAAACTATGACTTCCGGTCCTCCCTCATCGACATCCCCATCCTCTCCATCATCCGATCCGCCATCATTTTGTGTAAGTATATACATCATTGTTTTTTTTTTTTGTTTGTTACAAGGAAAATCTGCGGTTACTATTTTTAGGTCTGCACTTCTTATAATTCTAGTTTACAAATGATAATTTCAAACTAATAATGGTCAAATAGGCCACTAAAGCACGCCAAACTGTAATTAGGTCACTACTTAATTGCAGTTTGGTGTGCAGTTCAGTGAGTTTAACTTATAATCTTTTGATTACAAATTCTTAATGGTTCGACCAATTTGGCTGAAGTTACTCTTCAGACATCATAGAACATTAAATAACCTCCAGGGACTTATATGGTGATTGTTATTCGACGATGACAGGTGTTTATAGCTTGTGCGACGGTCCGAGGTTGTCGAGGGGACCGTACCTGGGAATCGCGACGGTGTGTTCGGTTTCGTCGTTTGTGTTCTTGTCGTTGAAGGCGTCGTACATTTTCGGGAACAGCTCGAGATGGGGCGTTAATGGCGGAGGTAGTTACAGTCGGGCTATGGAGATGGCACTGTTTTTTTGCTCGTTTGCCATGGCGATTGCCCACATACTGGTGGCCTATAGAATCAGTTGCAGAGAAAGGAGAAAGCTTCTTGTTTACAAGATCGACATTGAAGCTGTAAGTTATTTATTTCCATTTTTTTAATTGTCAAAATAACCGTTAAAATCAAGAAAACTAATAAATTGCTCTCGTTGTCTGTCCAATTTTAACATTTTAATTACCCAGTAAACAGTCTAATCACGACTTATTAAGGTTGTCCCGAATTAAATCAATTTTGAACCAGTTTAAAATTAATAGGGTTTGCTTGAGGTTTATATTAGGTCTGTCGTTCTGAACTAGATACGTACTATTGACAATAATATCGATTAGCACTATAGAATATAGAGACTTACCTGTTTGCTTTTTATACCATCCACTTGTATGCTAGATTTTGATTTAAAAGGATTTAAATTTTAATTTATTTTAAGTACACCTTAATAAAACGTAATATGAAATGTGTGTTATTTAATAATTTTTTTTATTTAAAATATTATAGATTATATATATTTGAATGTGCGTTTCTATAATTGACTAAAAATTTAATCGTCTAAAACGGCGATTTGTTAGATATGACTCGAACCCACTTGTTTGATTTTACAGTAATAATTTTTGTCCACTTGCAAAATTGCCAAAATCCATTGTCCAGAATTCCTTTCCCCAAAAGATATTCCCATAAATATATTATTATATTATATTATATAATATAATATATGGTTTATAATATTTCAACTATGTGTTTCTTACGCGTCCCTTTTCATATGAAGAAAATAGAAAGAAAAAATATTTCAAATATTCTCGGCGTGACAAATTACGCTAACATGTGCTAAAATTTGATAAAACGTTAATATAATTATGTAATATCAATATTTTTTATATACCTACGATTTTTACAGTTAAACCAAGTAATTTCTGTAGATACATCTTTTGGGGTGGTACAGCTGGCTTAGAACTTACTGCTGATTTTTTTGTCACACACACATCATCATAGGTGCAGAGAATAGGGACAGTTCATAGCTGAGCATCTTTGATTTCTTTTTTGAAGGATAAGCCGGCAAGAACATTCAATGGAAACTTGACTTTTCATATCCTTAAAAAAGTAAAAATACACAATAATGTCTTCCAGGACTAGGAATCAAACGACACATAACTAACGCGCTTGGAACATATTCCATTAGCATTCATATTTGATCCAAAATTTCATGGTTTTTTTTAGGATGATGAAACTCATAATTATTATTCGAAAATGTGTATTAGGTAAACCTTATTAAAGAAAGTATGTTTGATGGGTTCGAAGGCAAGAATTAAACCTGTGACCTTTTATTTTACTCACTCCACCCGTCTTTTCGAGACCAAAATTTTGAATTTTAACCTAACAAATCTTGTTTTCCTTCTTTAAATTGTAGCGCCAAGTTGAGCCTATTTTTCTATTTTTAAAGTTTCATTTTTGGCATGTATCTGATCAACTTGAGAATCACGTGAATGCAGGTTTCTGCGTGCAAGAATGGATTTTCAAGATACCCAAAAGTGTTACTCCAAGAAAGAGTGAAATAACAAGAAGAAGCAAGGATAAACAGTTTTCTTGGACCAAATCCAGTTTTTCCCCCACAGGTTTTAGGTAAGGATAAATAAAATCTTTTCTGACCCGCTATATAATCACTAATCAATAGGGTGTACTTTCTGTTTCTGTATAATAGTTCACAAATTGCACAGTAGATAGGATAAACGGAATCTTATTTTACAAATAGGACAGTGTCACATGACTAGATTACTGTTGTTTTGTTTGTCTGGAAACTGTAATTAACTAGAAATTTTTTGTTGTTTTGTTTGTCTGGAAACTGTAATTAACTAGAAATTTTTTGTTTTTGTAGGTTCATCCAAAGGAGATCTGCAGCCTGCTTGGTCCAAGAAATACTTTATAAAGTAAATATATATAAATATTATATAGAAGTAGGAGAAAATCATATATATATATATATATATATATATATATATATATATATATATATATATATATATATATATATATATATATATATATATATTATGTATGTATATATATCTCCACTAGAGGTTACCAAAATCGTGTGTGGAAAGTGATGCTTGCAAGCTTGTGCAGCATATAAAGTATATATCTGGACAGATGTATAGGAAGATTCAACACACTATTGTGCAGCAATGCCAACATGTACAGATTATTTTATTAATTAATACAAATTGATATATAGTTTGTTTTTATAAAGATATATAAAAATTGGTATTGAATTGGGGTCTGGCTGATACATTGCTATATTAACAACTTACTTATCAATCGTTCGGATTTAAAAACAATAATTTTTAATGCGCAAATTTTGAGTTAATCTGTTTTTGGGTCAACTTGACAAAAATATTTATCGAGTTGAGAAGTCTCATTTAATAATTAATACTTTGTTCTAACATGAAGCTAGATTGCGACAATTTATCTCTTCTTGTGTTTGAGGCAAAGTTATAAGATTTAAGATATAGTCCGATAATATATATATATATATAGTTTTGAGTATGACATCCATCCTAGTTGAGTATTCCAATTTCCAACCCAAGATGCTCTATGTTTCATCATATCACTATCCAAGATTGAAATAAATGAATTTAAAAAAAATAGATCCATAAATCTAAGAATGGTGGAACACTTAATTGCTAAGCAAAATGATGAAAATTTTAATTAATTTTATATTAGAGATTTTTTTTCTCTCAAATTGCCATTTGAAATTAATAAACTCCTAGCCTCATAATCATTCATTTATCTCGAGAATTACAAGCACCACCTGAATTCATAATAAAATACTTTTAAAGGATATATGTATATATATATATACATATATACATATATGTATATATATATATACATATATACATATATATATATATGTATATATATATATACATATATATATATACATATATCCTTTAAAAGTATTTTATTATGAATTCAGGTGGTGCTTGTAATTCTCGAGATAAATGAATGATTAATTTTCGTTATATTATGGGGTGACACATAACTTCACTGCTAAACTATGAGCTATTTATCATAGACTTAAGGTATGAGGAATGCAATTTCAAGTAGATTAAGTGAAGAGTGATTCTTGGGTTGCGTTGACTATGAGCTATACCTAGCTTTACTTGCTTGAGGGAATTAGAGATCAAGTTCAGTGGCAAAGACACGGGATGTGTCCCATAAAACATGATTTCTGAAAGGCTAATAACGTAGTAACGCATGTGTTGACCTGAAAGCCGGCCTCCTCCTTGGATACCTCAAAACTTGGGTCAACAATTTTCTATTCCCCTACAATATTAGACATTTACTTCGACCAACTGAATTACGTATTAAAAATAAAACAAAAGGTGTATAAACAATATACAGCCCTAGGTGATGAAAGAAAGCACCAACTAACCACCACTTTCCATTACTGCAAGCTAGGCTGGCCTCAAGGAAGAATAGGAATCAAGCCATATAGGCAGGCCACCATTACCAAAAGTGTGCCAAGTTGCAATCAACAACCTTTATGCTCAGATCATCAATGGTGGAATACAACTCTCCAATGGGGCAATCCCATTCCAGGCCTTACAGATCATACTTACTCATCACAAATTGGATAATTTATGGACCAATCCAATCAATGTTACAACTCAGCTACCAAACTTTGCCTGCCCAAGACAAATCCCTGGCTGCCCTCAATGGATAAATAACAACACCTTTTCAATCCATCCAAATCCCTTTTCTTATTTTAAGTAAAGTTAGATATTTCACTGTAAACCTACTCCTGTTGTTGCCAAATAAAATATGTGAAATCATCATCAGTGGTTAGGTCTTGGGAGAGGACACCTAACACTTTAGAGTCAAAAGAAAATAATGAAAAAAAAAAACATATATTTTCAATTAGACTGGGTATATATATATAATCATGACGGAATATCCGATTATGGGAACAACCAACCTCATCAGTTAAGTTGGTCGGACAGTTAGCTTGGTAATCATAATGTTTCAAGTTCAACTCGACTTTTTTGATTTGAACTGGTAACCATAGACAACCTAGGTTGATCTTGCTTCCTTGTGGTCCTTTGTCGGTTAAGATCACAAGGCGAGTTTCACCCTAAATACACTTTCAGGTAATGACTACGGACTTAAATGAAGGTATATTTGATTGTACATTTGTATTAGTGATAATAGAAACCACTACAAAAGAAAAATAGTTTATGTGATTGTATCCAATACTTCCCCATTAATTATGGAATTAAGAACTACTCCGTAATAATTTGTCAAGTTAAATATCGTGATTAAGACCAGTAAGTTCCCCAATGGATTGTTGAGGATAATACATATAAAATATAAATGTGTAATCACACTATTATTTTAGCCAAGACAAAATACATTTGAACTCACGGGCAACTCCAGTCGAGTTAGTTGGTAGTTGGCTCTGTAAACATAAGATTGCAAGTTCGACTTCTCATGGGTCATGGGAGATGGGTGTATGCTACAAATTAAACAATAATTTTATGGCTATATATGTATATATATACAACAAATTTAGTACAATTTGTTGGCTACCCTGCTTGCTTCCTACCTTCACACATTTTGATCATCTTCATTAACACTCCTGGCCTCTCTGCATCTACTAACACTCACTCTTTTTACATTTCACCATAACTTCGAGTTTGAACTATGATCGGATACCGCTTCTGCATTCGTGTGGTTGGGAAGAAAACCAACTTGTCTTCCTCAGCTGGCTTCCAACTGAGTTCAAGAAAATTTGCAGGAAAGAAAACAGTTATTATGTCTGCAGATTTAGGAAAGCGAAGCTAATATTTGCACGAATCGACCCATCACCTGAAACGTGTGACTAAGTGGTGTAGAAAGACGGAGAGCTCCACTCTAGACAGCTCGTAGCCTGGGCAACGCCTCGGGCCTCCACCAAACGGGGTAAAGACATTCGATGAACTTGTTAATTCCGCATTACTCTGTCAATGCAATGTGTTTGTTGAGTATGTAATATATATGGAATATAAATGTATAGTCTCACTGTCAGTTTAAATTTTTTATTTTTAAGGGGCCAGCGTTGTTGTATTGGGAGGGTGGGTGGGGGTGTCGGGGAAACCTAAAGGCGAGAATGTACCTGCCACCTCCATGGATCAAAAGAGCGGGCGTCCTTGAAGTGATCATGATCGAGATGCACTCCTCTGAATGAAGCAAAAACTTTCCACCCTTTAGGAATTGTATAACCTGCCAAGATTAAGTACACACAAGTTAAGTGATTATGGTTGAAAGGAAGCGAAATCGAGCCCCGTTTTCAAACATAACTACTAGGAAACATGTCTGATCTTTCCTAGAATCCTACCTTTGATGTTAACGTCGGTTATGGCTCTCCTAAACACTCCACTGATTATGTTTGCAACACGAAGCGTCTCGTTTACAACCTGAACAAAAGGACATGCCATTCTAGCAGGGTAAGAAATGCAGAAGTTATGATGAATCTCAGTTCATATATGACATTATATTGTTTGTGCAACTTACACATTGAGTGAAAGGCATGGACTTGTAATCATCCCATTCTAGTGCCTGACTCTCACCTTTCCTTGACCTGATCTCGTCGTGTTCTTCCTGCCAAACACGAATGCAGTGTTAAGCATAATATATCAAAAATAATAGATATACAATCCAACGTAACTATAAGCTCATAGTAGACTTTTAGTTGAAACGTAACAGATTATAATGCATTTTTCCATATATAGAACTTAGAACCCAAAACTAGGAATTTACACATGCGAAGAATCATATCTAACTAATTCAAGGCCGGAAGGCTTTCTACAACGGTTGAACGCAACGAAGACAACCCAAACTTTTTGTGTTTTTTTTTTCATGTATTAGTATTTGTATTTCACGGGACGAGACTGAAAAAAAGGGGAAAAAAAAAAGTGTTGTTAGGCGTGCAGATTTTGTTGCAACTTTAGACCAAAGGAATCATGATTCTGTCCAGTTGTTGGAAGCCCCTAAAAATGTCTTTAAACCACTGGTCTGTTTGGCAGGCAAATGCTTCTCCCACAAATTTGACTTTTTCCCCTTCCTTCTGCACTTTACACTGCTTTTTCACAACTTTTGACCATTTGAACATCACTCACCCATAACCCTTGTTTTCTTTTCCTTATTTTTATCAAAAACATCATAGTAACCTAGTTTTTTTAATACATTAAATTCCAGAGCCCTTGCCTAAGAGTCACAGGAGAATGTAAATTGCGAATAGCTGTTTAAGAGTCACTGGAAAATACAAATTACGAATATGTTAATCAAAACTAACTGAGCTATCCCTTGAACAGTAACCTAATTTTTACTTTGTATATTGCTGCAACTTGAATTTTAACATGGATTTGTTGAAAATTTTCTTGATAAAAAAGGGGGAAATTGATGTGCACGTGCAATGTCCATGCACAAGCTGCGACTGTGGACCTTACAGATCACATCGTTTTCTGTACTGCAAAACTAACGTTAGGTTCCAACTTGTCGGCCATACCCACATGCACCTAAGTGCATGTCCTAGTCCACTAATGTCATCTGTCAAGCCTAATCCTTAGTATGGATAGATCTTCAACAATATCATGTAACGCTATCTATCTAATTTTGTAGATTGTTTCACACTACTCCTTCTCTTTTAGCTGAAAAATTACTTATTTTTTATCACAAAATTACAAGTTTCACTTTCAACAAGGATAACTTATTGTCTTTCTTGATCGTTTGAACTGGTTAGCTATAGCTTATAAGCAACCTAGAATGGTTTACATGGCCGTGATCTTTTACCAGTTAGGATGATTATTCAGGATTTACCCAGTATGCACCATCGAGTAATGCAATTTTTTCTAGTGACGTTGGCACAAAGATAAAAATAAGGATTTTGGTTGGCTGAGAAAAATAGATAACAAGATGATTTCTTTAAGGAGGAAACTAGACGAGGAACATGCCATATGGCGGTCGGTACTAGGGTCCACTAAGAAAATTCATTATTGTACTCACTACATTACTCACCCAAAATAAATAAATAAATAAATAATGTACCTTGAGCTGAGTCAAAGCATGCGGTGTCTCGTAGAGGAATTTGACGGCGAGCGTCATGATGGTGGAGGTTGTTTCGTAGCCGGCCACCAGCAACGCCAGCATGAAATCCACTATCTCCTCGTCGGAAAACCCTCCGCCGCCGCCCTCCCCATCCAACAACGCCTCCAACATATCCTTCCTCCGCCCTGCTCCTCCCGCCCGAGCCTCCCTCCTCTCCCTCACCACCACATTCAGCGCCTCCGCCACCTTTCTCCGAGCCTAGTACACAATATAATAACAAATTAAATTAATTATCAAAAACATATATATTTAAATATTTTCTGTTTGGAAATTAATTAATTAATCAATTAATTACTTGGATTGCTTTGCGGTAAGTGGAAGAGAAGAAAGGCAAAGGGATAGTGAAGAAGCCTTCAATAACAAGCATGTATTCTTTCATCAGATTTTCAGTCCACTCGCATGGATCAAAACTCATTAGCTGCTTCACCGTTAATTGAAATGTTATCTGCACACATTATTCAAAATCGATCAAATAAGTAAATCGCACTAAAAAAAATTCGAATTTGATATTTCAGTAGTTAAAAACATAATATTTTTAATTTTCAAATAAAATTTAAAATCTTGTAATCAAGTAACATCGACCTTTTACATTAAAAAAATTAAAAGTAGAGTGAAAAAAGGAAATGGAAAATGTATATAGAAAAGGGAAAACCATGCATTACTTTTAGAACCTTCTAACTTTTCAACAAAACAAAACCACGAGACGCTAAAGGTGGTGAAACAGAATGATAACATCATAGACATGCACATGTGGGATGTGGCCGCTCTTATATTTAATATTACTTAATCAAATACACTAAATATACAACATGGATTAAAGTTACAAACCCAACTTCCATATATACATAACAACATTAAAAGTGCCCGTAAGGGCAGCCTGAGTGGCAAGACCAAGACGCTTGCGGCCGTGAGGTCCTGAGTTCGAAACCGTCTGTCACCTGGGTTTGAGCCGGTCAGCTATGGGCAACCTAGGCTGGTTAACCTCCTTGTGGTCCTTTGCCGGCTAGGATCACAGGGTGAGGGTTTACTCACATACTCGGAAGAGGAGTGGGGTTTGCCTCGATAAACTAAATAACAACATTAAAAGTACTCTCACCCAAAATCTTATAATCGAGTGGCATTATTATAAGTTCGATCTGCAATAATAATCGACAGATTTTACCCTGAATTATTACATTTTAACCATCTAACAATGTCAAGTCAGACATAAAACTAAAACATGAATTAAAGTTACAAGCTTAACTCTCATATGTACATATATACATATATATACCATCACATGCAAAACGAACCTCACCTGAGATCTTGTAATCAAGTGACATTAACTTATAACTTAACTGTATGTCCGATCCCTAATAATAACGAACAAATTTTAACCATCTAATAATATCAAGTGCAACACAAAAATTATATATCTGATTGTATTAGATACTATGGGTACATGATACAGTGCAGAAATTGATGTGAGAGGATTAAATTACCTTCTTGGCCTCCTCCATGAGAAGGACCCGGCCGGTCCAAGACTCCATATTGAGTCGAACCAACCGGTCTATATCTAGCAACAAATGGTCTTTGATGATGGAGGAGTTAGCAAAGCTCATGGTCAAAGAGTGCATCCTTTTATGCAAACTCCCTCTCATAAGCAACAAGGAGTACCTTCCCAACAGGTTCGATATCGAACCGGGGTAACTCGACTCGAAAAGCCGGCCCTCGTTCTGGAGAATGAACCGGTTCGTCTCCGGGTCGGCAGAGAAGACGGTCGGTTCGCCGAAGATGTGGGTGGTGAAAACCGTCCCGTATTTGGAAACCCGGTCGTCGATGAACGGCTCCGGGTTGGCCGTCTTGTAGGCGGAGATGAGCTGCAGCGTCTCGCCGATCAAGGGCAGCCCGAGGTTCCCCGGCGGCAGGCGGCGCTTCCGGCGGCTGAAGTGGGCGGCGGCGGCGGCGGAGCGGAGGAGGAGGAGAAAGGTGAGGAGAAAGAAGAAGGAAGAGAGAAAAAGAGTGGAAGTGTCCATAATGTTGAAAACCAAAAAAGCTAAAGGGGAGAAATTAAAGGTTGTAGTACTATACTTTTGGTGTGTATGTATGGAGAGAAAGAGGGAGTGAGATATGGGGGTGGGTGGGTGGGGTGGGGGTGGGGGGGGGTTGAGAGGTGGTGTTAATGGAGCACACGAGTGGGAAGGTATGGAGAATGGATGGGCATCATATCCCCATGGAGTTGGGGGAGTTTTGGAAGCAAGAGCTTGGGATAATGGATGGGAACAAAAATTGATGTTTATAAAAAAAAAAATGATATTTCCCCTTTGAATTTACTTGGTGGTGTTCACATTTTAACTTAACAAAAAGCTTTTTCATTTATTTATTAACTTTTTATTTGTATATTATAAGACTAATTCAATCAAATCTCTATTTGCTTACAGGACTTTCCAAGGTTATTTTGTATTAGACAATCTTATTAAGAATATTTTTTAAAAAAATATGAGTACAATCTCAATCAAGTTGGTTGAGCTATTGATTAGTTTATAATATATCATGAATATAAACTAATTAAAATACTATATTATATTATACTATACCAGTTGGTTGGGTTGTTATTTCTCGGTCTGGTCCTCGTATTTGATTTTTTACTTATACTACTTGTATTCAGCATTTGATTATTAATGATTAATATTACACATCAGTTTTTGCTTTTTAAAAAAAATACTATATCATAAAGAATAATGTAAGTTTTCCTCATGATTTTACCTAAAAATTTTCTTAACGTGACATTAAAATATTTTTATTCGTGCTGTGAATTAACTGACCTCATTCAACGTCAAAAAAGCAATTTACATATTAATCAAATATAAAAGGAACCAAACAAATTAATAAATATTACAACAAAAAAAATGTGAATTCAGGAGGGGAATATAGCATTTACTCTACTAATGGAGTGTGGATAAAATAGCGTGAGTCTCTTCATGCTTAACCATATATAGGTCTTGGGTTCAAGCTTTTGAACTACCTTAAAACTCATGAGAAAGTGTTTTGTCACTTTTTCAAGTTTTTCTTACCACGAACATAATTAGTCTCGATGTGTGAGTCCTAGTGCACTCTACTTGGGAAAACATGTGGTTAGACCAACTACATAATTTTTATTATGATTATATATATATATATATATATATATATATATATATATACACACACACACACACTAGAAAGTTAGAAACGATGATCAATAAATGGGGAAGCATTAATCAACTTTAAGGTTTAATTAATGTATAGTGTACACAAATTCATTTTACTTTATTTTATTGAATATTATAGCAAGACATCATATGCCAAATGTCGGATCATATATTCAAAACAACCATCATTTTCATCAAGGAAAAAAATGTTAACAAGAAGTACATCCTTTTTTATTAGATAATTTAAAAAACACCTAAATATAATAAATACATAAATAAATAAATAAGAAGTACATCCTTTAATTTTGGTCTTCTCATAAATGATCGTCAAACATGACAGCCAAGTTCAATGAACTTAAAATTCAAAATGAATGAAAAGATTTTCTAAGAGGACAATCATGCTTTTAATTTTAAATGTTGAGTCATATTTTATACATGTATTTATCTCGAGTATATTTTGATCAAATTTAATTAAAAAAGTTGGGCTCTTGAGATTTAAAACACGCTTTTAATTTCTTAAACATTATGTCATACTTTATATATGTATCTCGAGCATATTTTGACCAAAACTAAATAGGAAAGTTATACTCTTCTCGCAAATATTGTCTAGCTACTAAACCAGTAAACTAAGTTCGTCTGGGCATTGAAAAATTATACTCCTCTATACAAGTAGTTTACTTATTCATATTGGCATAAATTATAGCTTAAAGCCATAATGTGCCTTTAATCATAGAACTTATAAAACTCGGATTCAATCCAACATATCACCCAGCACGTCAGAGTCAGCCCATTAAGCTACAAAGTACAAATTACTTGAAGTCAATTAATTATTTGATCTTTAAAACTTATAAAAGAAGAACAAAGAGGGCAAGCTCACCATTAACAAATATAGGGCCAACTTTGGAATTTTAACAAATGTCTCATTATTAATGAAATTTTGTGTGCCAAATTAAAAATAATAATAATAATAATAAATAAATAAATAAAAAGAAATGAAGAATATGGTCCCAAAATATAGATAACGTTGGAATTAAAATAATGGATGTTGGGAAGTAGCTCCCACAATTGGTAGGAAGCTTTTTTCCATGTGAGAATCATATAACATAATATATGATTTGTCTATGCCCTATATCTAAGCTTTACATCACATAATTTGTAGTATTCTATCTTTAAATTATTCCATTGTATCATTGATGCTAAATAAACATATATACATTGTGCTTATGTGTTGTGTTTCCTTAATGGAATATATATATCCTAATTGTAAGTGGATATGGTGGATAGGATAACATTAACCATTAAGCACTACTAGGATGATGAATAGCTAGGCTAGTTGATTTGAGACAGGTAACATACCATGATTCTCCACATGTTTGGCAACAAGCAATCAAACATCCTGCGATTGGATGGCCAAGTGGATTTCATCACATTGCTTTCCTAGGATCATTTAGTGGAATATAATTCCGATTAAATCTAAATTAGTTTTTTAGTGATAAGATAGATAATTGTAAACGCACAAAATACAATAAGCCAATGAATATAATAAATTTTATTATAATGATAGAGTTAAACATTATTATGATTAAATTTTAGAATGGACCACTACACTTGCAAGATATATTGCTTTTTTTATTTTTAAATTAATTTTCCGAAATAAATCATGAAAACAGGCCACAATATCTGTGCAAATCCTATGCCTTTAATTTGTAAATTATATATATCTCAGAGGGAAGCTATATGGGGTCTATTTGGAATTATTCTCACACTTCTATTATTTTATAAGATATCCTATTTCACAATAAAGAAAATATGGTATTATTATTATTATTGTTATTATTATTATTATTATTATTATTATTATTATTATTATTATTATTATTATTATTATTATTTTAAACTCACTATTTTTTTTTCATACCGAACTAAGCCCCTCTTAGAGATTTGTAAACTTATACAGAGTAATTAATAACAAAAATATATTATAATTGTTATTGAGACTAGTATTTCACTTGTCTGATGCAGGAATTATGATATATATCAATGAATATCTCTTGATTTTTAAAAAAGGATTTTATCCAGGAAATAAGAAAATGATTGGAGACACATTATCTTTTTCCCGATATTGTGCATTATTCTTGGACAAAATGCATTTGGTTTGATGTTGAAGTGGTAAGGCCCCCGGCCAACAAAATAGAAACAAAGCAAATAAAGAGTGAAGGCTTAGATATACATGTGACATGTTTTTTATACTACACATCATACTTTGATTTAAGTAATAGTGCATAACCGTTATTTGAAAATATGCTTTAAGTTTTCAAAAAAAGAAAATATGCTTTAAGTAAGGCTCACATTGTAATCGGTGTGTTATAAGTGAAGCACACATTATAACGCTAGTCAATAAAGCATGATAATGACGTAAATTAAGGTAGTTTTCACAGAGAATTGAACTTCGAACCTTGCAGTTATCAAGTAAATTATTTAATCAACTTCGTTGAAGTTGTCCCAAAAAACATTATAGTTTAACATTAGAGGTGAGATCATGGTTGTATTTATTAAGGAGGTGTTTGATATGTGATTTTTACTATTCACTTAGGACTAAGAATTAATGTAATTATTTATAGGGAAAGATGTGCTTTTAATCCCTCATAACGAAAAGTGGAGAGTATACTTGTAATAATTTCTTATAAATAATTAAAGGCAAAAAATTGTGTGAAACGGGTCGAGTCAAGATCACTAGTACAAAATCACCTTTTCGCTACGGTTGTAAATGACATTTCGCTACTGTTGTACAACAGTAGCGGATGAAACAGTCACTGAATGTCCTTGACTTTTCGCTACCGTTGTGGAACGGTAGCGAAAAGTCTACTCATCCGCTACCGTTCCTAGCTAGGAACGGTAGCAGATGATATTTTTTTCTTTTTTTTTTTAATTTTTAATTAGTCATATTTCGCTACCGTTCCTAGCTAGGAACGGTAGCGAAATATCAATAATATTATTAAAATAATTACATTTCGCTACCGTTCCTAGCTAGGAACGGTAGCGAAATGTATTTTTTTTTTTTAATATTTTATTTATTTTAATTAATATCCCTAATTTTTTTTTAATTCCTGTACCTGTTACAGCTTAAATCCATATCAAACAATGCAGTTTTACACAATAATTTCAAACTAACTAACATCAATACTAACACAATGCTTTTAAACTAATTAACATCAATACTAACACAATACTTTTAAACTAATTATATAATTCATATTATATAATATACCTAACTAATCAAATACCTAATTTGTCAAATTACATAGCTAATTCATCAAAGTAGTCTTTGTCAACTGGATTTAACCAAAAACATCTCTTTCCATAACAATTAAAATTCTAAAAAATCAGAAATTTCCATACCACAGGCAGTGCATCAATGAAGTTGCTGTAGATTGTGTCAAGTGGGCGCGTATTGTAATCGGCAGGTGTGCAGATCACAGCAAGATTAATGGTCTGCACCACAATAAGCATAAACAAGTTAAGTCCAGGGAGAGCCACATTTCAAACTCAGGACCAAATTGCACTGAAGCTCAGATTGAAGAACATTAAAAAACAGAGCAAGTGTATAATTACATATGTCACTATGCAGAGCAAGAATAGAAATGACTGAACACATGATTCCACAACAAATTCATAGGCACAAGAAAGCAGGGTCATATTACAGTGTCTTCTGATCTTCTCACTGAATGTCTTTGAAACCTTAGCTGTCTCATTCACTCTATCTTGTTAATATGATAAGGGGACCAAGGAACATTTAGAAGTTACAACAGAGAAACCATCAAGTGCTCAAGAACAATCACACAGCTGGAGATGTAAATGGACAATAGTTACATCAAAGGTAATCTTCAGTTACAGTGAAAAACACTACAGAGATAGTCATTCTACTTACCTGCTTCCCTAGGTAAAGAATACCAAGACCAAGAGGCAAGAGACGGGCAAGTGGCTCTCCTAATTCTGACTCACTTCTATTCTTCAAGGAAAATCTAATAGCCCGGGCAATCTCTTCATTGCATGACCCCAAAAATACCAACCCCAATGTAATTACAGTAAATGCAATCACATCAAGTGATGCATTTGTATCTTCTACAAGTATTGGACGAAGTTGTTCAAAAATCTAAAAACAATGAAGTCGCTAAATCATATGGAGAAAGATATAGATAGAACCAAACATATAACATATTCTAATTGCTATAACTTTCCAGAGGCAACAATGAATTCCTTGGGAGCGCAAGAATCATTATACTAATTGCTAATGTTGACTCAAATAATGAAAAAAACACAAACTCACACCTGGTAACGTTGAGAACCTACATAAGCCAGTCCCAAGAATGTATTATTAACCACAACTCAAGCATTAAAATTTAAAATTCATATTCATGTACATAACAATGTATAAAAATAAATTAATAACAAATTAATATAAATTCAAAATTTCTAAAATCATATATAAAATATGACATTAATCATTATTAATAAAACAAATATATTATTAACAATTTGTTTTTAAAAAAAAACCTAACCTGCAAAGGCTGCGACGGCTGGTGGCGGTGGCTGAGGCAGAGGCGCTGGAGCGGTGGCTGAGGCGGAGCTCCGTGGCTGAGGAGGAGGCGTGGTCGCCAATAACAGCGACAATGGTGGAGGCGGAGGCTGGTGGCGGACGGCGACGGCGAGGGAGGCTGAGGCGGTGGCGCTGGTGGGCGGTGGCGCTGGTGGACGATGGCACTGGTGGAAGGAACGCGGTGGTGTGGCGGCGGTGGAAGCGGTGGCGTGGTGAGGCGGCGGCAGTGGTGAGGCGCCGGCAGTGGTGAGGAGGCGGCGGTAGTGGTCAGCGCCGGCAGTGGTGAGCGACGGCAGTGTGGTGAGGGTAGCGGCGATCCCGGCAGTGCGGCGGCGATAGTGGCGACTCGTGAGGGTAGCGGCGATCCCGATTCTGAGGTCTGATTTAGGTTTGGGTATTTTTTTTTTTTTCTTTTATAGTAATATTTAGCTACCGTTTCTTAAAAGAAACGGTAGTTAAATTAATTTTCGAATTTTTTTTAATTATTTAATTGTTTTTAAATAGCTATTTCGCTACCGTTTCATCAAGGAACGGTAGCGAAATATCAAGCGCGTTTTTTGGGTTTTTATTCCGCATCCGTTTCTTCAAACAACGGTAGCTAAATGTATTTCACTTATTTACAGAATTGCCACCGCGCGTTTTTTTTTAAGAATTCACTACCATTGTAACAAGAACAGTAGCTAAATACTAGTGTTTTATGTGCATTTTTGTACTAGTGGATAGGAATGTATATTCATACTGAGAAATAAAATACTAATTAGGAATAAAGTGTTTGCTATTTAGAAAAAAAAAATGTAATACTTTTGAGGAAAAAAAATGTAACACTTTTAGATTAAAATGTACTCCGTAAAAGACTACATATATTTTATTTTTAGAAAATATATTCTGTATTTTTTTAAGTATTATTCCCTACTAAAATACAAAGAATCAATACCCTACCACCCCATTGAAACTTGAATCAATAACCTCTAATATGGGAGAATCACTTAGTGCCACAAGACCATATAAGGTTATTTATTATGAGTGACAATATAATATTTTCTAAATTGATATTTTTTATTAAAAAAAATGTTATTTGTATGTATTATTATATACGGAGTATATGAAGTGGTAAGATTTTTACTCTCCAAAAAAAATGGTAAGATTTTAATAATAATAAAAATAATAATGTTGTATGAATTAGGCGCATTGTTTTCTCAAAAAATAAAAAATAAAATTAGGCGCATTGGGGAAAGGGAGTCAAAGAGGTGGAAGTGAAGTCAATATCACTAAACACGAGGACTGGAACACACGTGTGCGCTGACGTTGTCAGAGTCCATCGTAGACTACTGACATGTGTCCTTGATTCTTGAATTATTCCTACATTTTTCAATACATTTATTATAATATAATATGGAATATTCCCATTCCCATTTAATTCTTTTGCTTAAATTTGTTTGGGATTAAGGAATATGTTTTGTTACTTTCAATGCCTCAATCGAAAGAGTTGCGTTGGCGTGTGGGTTTCTTCAATCCTATGTCTCAATCCAAAGATTTTTTATTATTTTTTATTTTTGTGATAGGAAAAATTTGCTAATATAATTGTATTATACAATGTATTACTTTATATTTGGTAAAATTGTATTTTTCTTCTTTTATATTAATATTTAGTGCTATAATATATATAATTTCACGAAACATATGGTAAAAATTTGTTGAATTATTAATGTCGGGCAAACAGCAGTCAAGTCCGCAATTGCTTCCTTTGCTTTGTCGGTAATCGAATATAGTTGAGGCATGGTAATTACTTCCCATTTAATTTGTCTCACTTAATGCCTCATCATTGTCATTAAAGAAAGGATTAACCTTTTTTTACCCTTTCTTAATCATTCTTTAATCCACCAAATGCGTATTCAATTAAGCTCATCTTTCTTGCTTCACCAAATTCTATAATGAACAAAAGGATGATTGTTCATGGCATGGGTAGAAAGAATAGGATGTATACTTAAAAGTCAAAATATTATGAAAAATTAGACTCTATGTCTCATAGCTCAGACGGTCAATAGATAAAGTATAATTATTTACTAACTGCACACCACCGTGTAATGACTGCGAATTTTTCTTGTCATCCAAAAAACGCTTCTCAAATTTAAATTAAGATTTCAAAATTTATCATTTTATTGAGTCTTCATAAACTAAATTCCTATTAATTCTTAGTAAAAATAATGTCATAACATATACTACACTTCAATCTACCCCATAACTTCCTAGCTATAATATTTGTCCAAGAAAAAAAAAGATGCTTGTTTGCAGGTTGAAAGAATAGGATTCTTCATAAAGTGAAATGATTATGAATTCATAAGAATATTTTATGTTTAAACTTTTTAGAGAATGAAGATAGTTGTCCAATATCTCTAATGATAGCAAAATGGGGAACAAAACATATAAATAAAATGAAACTTAGAAAAAAAATTACAAATATACACTATCGCGAAAGGATGATCAAATGAGTGAAACATAATTTCAATATCAAAAGGCCACAAATTCCATTTTACCCACAACCTCTCGACCGAACCCGTCACACGTGACCTTTCCAATATAGTATACATCTCTTATGTGATTTGTGAATTATTACACAAAATCGAAGTTATTCAGTGAACACATTCAAATAGTTAGTAAAAATTTCACTTAGTCCACACCCAAAAATTATATTAATTACATAAAACAAGTTCCGAATTTCAAGCTATTTTAGCTGTATGTGTTGCTCTTTGCAAATACAGGATGATCAAGCCATGTAACACAAAGTTATGAAAGTCAAAAGAAGTTTGACTTTTAGAAAATTCCATCTTTTAAAAATATAATTTGAAAAAAAAAACATGTATAAATAAATAACTCCACTTTAAGTAATTTTTAAAACATCCATTTATTGTATTGACGTGTAAAGTGGGTAAAACACGCACGCCTAAGAACAAACATGATTACGTTTCTCCTGAAAAGATCGAAATGATACAACATTAACAAAGTGGGGAAAAAATTAACAGAAGAAGAAGAAAATGGAAGGTGCGGTAATTTTATTGATTGCTTTTGCTAATCACTTAATTAATCAAGTGGGCTTTTGTTGATAGTGTGATGTAATCGAGTGGTAATTACTAATTAGCAATCAATTCTTCACTAATACCAATAATTATATCATGTATGCCTTTATATTATATTCGGTATATTAGCCTTCACTGAGGCTCAATCTCGTGACCTTCCATATATAAGAGTCGCTACATGTCATCTGAACACAATGGGCCTGACAATATCTTATGAGTTTTTTTTTTTTTTTTTTTTTTTTTTTTTTTTTTGGAAAAAAGCAATATCTTATGAGTTAAAAACACTATAAACATGTAATTAGTGAAGGTAGGGCAGCCATGAATTGCGCGAATTACCGCGACATAAAACCGACATAATTTAATGCCACATTATTGTCACCGGAAGATTAACACCTAAGAATGGGGGCATAAAAGTTGAATGAACTGACACTAGAAATGATTCATGTTGGGGTTTAATTAGTATCTAACATTATCACTAACGTTAGTCATAATTATGATACTTAGGTAGAATTATCGTACTCCTAATCATGACCGACTTGACAAAAATAAACGTTCATGCAATGCTACTACCACTACCTAATAGACTACTAGGAAAAAGAATATAATGAAAGATAATATTTACTCTTGTTTTAAAATTATAAGTATTTAGATCACACAAATCAGTATAAAATTGAATCCTAAGCTGATAGTTGGACTGCACATTTATCTTTATATTATATTTATTTATGCTCACAATAACAACTTCAAGTTATTTTTATACCTTTATACCCAAAATCAGTTTGTGTCGATCCGACATCTTTCCGACACTGTATTCGTGAGTGACGAATGTTAGATATCAATGCAGTCTAACGTTTAAAAGAAGTCTGCTCTACGAGAAACCTAACCTCGTAGTAGTAGAAGTGAAAGCGATGTTGATCTAAGCTATTACAAAAAGTTAATTAATTAAATACTTAAATTAGTTGTTTAATCAAGTTAAGTAGTTAATAACGAGCAAATAAGTTAAAATGAATTATAAGCTAATTATGTTACCAAACCGGGCCTATATTTTTCCATTAAACACTACTTTCACAAAAAATAATTGGCCCTTGGGTATACAGATGTCTTTGAGGGAAAAATGCCACCTGATTTGATGTAATGCAATTGGATCATAGTGGTGTTATGTGGCCCAATACACTGTTATGAGGCCCATTTCCGATGGTGTGGCCCAATACTCATATCTCTTCCCTACGTGAATATTTGATGGACCACTTGCGATTTGTTTAGTGGAACTAGGCCAGCCACGTGTACAGATCTCATGTCACTTGCGCCAAATTGTGGCCCACTCCATGTGGAGTATGTTTTAAGTAAAGTCTAAAAATTGGGTGCTTATTGATTGGAGAAATGTAATTGTTATATCGTGGATAAGGTACATTACACTCTCTACATATTATAAATTTTGGTTCAAAAATTATATATCATATTATGTAACTTATCTTAATTATAAATAGGTTTTTATCTTTATATATATAATAGTTAATAAAAGACATTTATGTTGTATTATTGCATTATTTAATAACATATTTATTCAATATTCTCACTATGACTTCTAGAGCATTTCAATGAGGGAATTAAGATTTTAATTTAATTTTTTTATGAGAGTTTTTTTTTTTAAAAATATACTGACTTTATTACATTGTAGTATCTGTTTATCCCTACTTTCTTGATCTGTACACAAAGAGTCAATACCGAAACTTGATCTCATGACCTCGCATTTGGAAGAGTCATTACATGATGTGAGCATAAATATAATATAAACATGTGCAGTCTAACTATCAGTTTAGGCTTTTAGTTTGATGGAACATATGATTCAATTTGGTATCAGAGCCATGCAAAAGGTCATGGTCATGGGTTTACGAGATTGTTACATTTATTTAAATTCTTAAATTTTCAAACGATAAAAGAGGTCAGAATATATTCTTTATAAACAATGCCTTCACTCTGCTGTCTTCCTTTTTATCCATTTTCTTTTCTTTTTCTTACGTTCACGTCACTCACCGTCAATCCAAGTATCTGACCGACCCAGATCATATATGAGCTGTTCATCGGTTTTCTTGGGTACCCACTCCTGTTCTTTTCCTTAAACTTTACGGTTTTGTTTGTTCTTTCTTCCTTTGATTGTCAGAAGAAGAAGAGAGATGGGGAGGCTGTTTGTATCCACTCTTGAAGGAAAGATCTATAGCTGCAAGCACTGTGGAACTCATCTTGCTCTTTCTGACGACATAGTCTCCAAGGTTGCTTATAGTTTGCTTTCTCTTTTCCTTAATCTTATCAAAGATCCAGTTTTTGTGTTAAGCATGTTCCTGTCATTTCACAATTTGGTTCTTTGGTTTAATCAATTCTGCATTTTTTTCTGCTAAAAAATATGTAGTGGGTATATTGGCCTTCTTGATTTGAGTCGGTTAGTTATGGGCAATTTAGGATTGTTTACCTTCTTATGGTAATTTGCTGGCTAAGGTCACAAGGCGGGATTTACTTTGTGCCCGCCATAGATGCTGCTGGTTGCAAGTTTTCCTCGTCACTCAAAATAAAAGACTTACCTTGTATAAGCTTATTCCCGGGAATGCATTTCCATTTCAGGCGTATTTCGTAATTTGTTAGATAAAGTCACAAGGCGGGATTTACCTGGTGCCCACCATATGGTACTGGGTGCAGGTTTCCCTCGTCACTCAAAATAAAAGGCATACCTTGTATAACCTTATTCCCGGGAATGGCAGGCATATTTCGTGAACAAAACGTGTTGATAGTTGTTCTACTAATGTAAATTCCATGATGTTTTATTGGAAACCACAACATATGGCTTCTAGGATTTGATGTAATTAATGGTAAAATGTGGAATTAAGTGGTTGAGTTCAACTTGCCACAGCATTTAATGTAATTGTCTATATCTCTATGGATTGGGAGATTTGAATAGTTGCTTGTAGAGGATAATGTGTCTGAGGCTCAGCATTGCACTGCAATGAGAAATGCTAAACGGGGATAGCTTTCCCGATAACAACAGCAAGGAGTTTCGACTGCATTCGTCCTTTTAGAGATAAAGTTGCTCTTCATCTGAACTTTAAATGCTAGTGTTTCTTGTCTGTAAGTATACAAAAGCAAGCAGCTTTATGGTTGTTTATCGAGTGATTTGTGTTAAAATGTGTTCCGTTTTCTAGCATGGGAAGACTATCGAGTGTGTTGTTAGTTTGTTATTAAATCCCGAGTTTGCAACCACTACAAGTAGGAGTCTCACAACTCAGCTACTCGTTAGAATTTCTCTGACTCCATACTTTTTTTTTTTTTTTTTTTTTTGTTATTTCCTTCAGTCTTTTCACTGCAGACACGGGAAGGCTTATCTCTTCAGTAAGGTGTAAGTCTCCTTTATTCTGCTCGCTTGAAAAATAGATCAAAGATTTTCATGAATGCACAATGCAGTGACATTGTAAGAACATAGTGTAGCACACCTTTAATGCATTGCAATGATCATATAAATGTTTGAGTAGTCGAAAACAATCAAGTATCTTTCTCCCTTCGTTTTCTTTATTTTGGAGTCCAGCATATCTTTGCTGTAGGTCGGCACCACTTTGCGTTTATTGCATTGCGTATCGTTGAATTGATAGACATTATTTTTAACTCTTATATATATGTTCTGGAAGCTGAAATATAAATTGGCAGAGTGAATGTCACTTCTGGCCCGAACGAAGATAGGATGATGATGACCGGTATGCACACCGTTGCAGACATTTTCTGCGTCAAATGTGGGTCGATTGTTGGTTGGAAATACGTGAGTTCAGACCGATAAATTGTGTTTCTTGCATCAAATCCTAAACGGGTGTTTACTATGCATAGTTGTGAGGAATGAGGATAACAAATTGAACTGTCTTCTATCTCAACTAAAACCTTAAACTGACAGTAAGGCTACGTTTCTTTTAGGAGATGGCTCACGAGAAGAATCAGAAGTACAAAGAAGGGAAATCGGTCCTCGAGCGGTCAGTTGATAATTCTCTTAAAAACCCGGGCTTCCTACATTGCCCGACACAAGTGAATTGATTCGATAGATTCCTTGTAAACTGGAACAGGTTTAAGGTTGCTGGCCCTGATGGAAGCAGCTATTGGGCAAGCCATGAAGGAGTTGGCCCTGATTATGTCTGATCACCTCTTAAGATCATATATTCTATCCTCAATTGTACATTCTCAAGCCACCCCTATTCTTCTGATTGAACTATTGTATCCTGGAATTGCGTATCCCCATGTTTCAAAACTCTGGATAATTGTTCATTAAAATTGCCAGAAATGTTCATATGAAGTGTGTGCATATTCTTTATGCATAAAGTCATTGACTACTGATATAATGTTCATTTTTAGAGCATCACTTAAAAATTTGTCATATTTTTAGCAACATAAGAGAGAGGGGAAGAGGAAAAAGTGGGGAAAAAATTGTTTAAATTGCCTATTAATGCGTTCGATGGGCACTCTGCAAAACTATTTTCTTTTCTCCAACTCTTTCTTACATGTGTGCAAAAACACCTTAAAAAAATGAATCTTTGGTACACTAAAAACGAGCATTTATTAGTGGTCTACTGTACAATGAAACGACAAGTCTATTCACTTGAAAATGTAAACATTTAGAGCTCAAATGTTGGAGAAGACCATAAATTTATGAAATTGAAGTATGAGTTACACCAGTATAAGCTATAAATTGCAATGATGTAAAAATAAAATGGTGAAAGCTCAACTTGTAGATGACAAGACTGTTATCAGCTCAATGAATAAACCATCTGCCCAGAGAGTTCTCTTCCCACAGCTCTCATGTATCTTTGCAATTGTGTTGTCACGTGCTGCCTATCTCTGGGATCGAAAGCGTGTTGCACATCCTTTCAACATGTGAGATTGAAACAGATTCAAAACAAGAATACAAATAAATAGGCTCACAAGATAGTTACTTAAATGTAATGAATAAAAGAGATGCATAGAGTATGTTAATGTTAATAAAATGTATTTCGTAGTGTTTCTGGTTCAGTGTATGCGGGATTGCAAATAAGGTTCAGAGGTGAAACTTGAAAGAATGGGGGGCATGCTAAGCTAAGAACGATTAATGTGAGAGATCAATGACACTATTCACCTTGAACCTCAAATGAACTCTGGTCAACCCAATCAGAACGTTCCCAACGTCTCCATCTTCCAGATCATCTGGCACGTTGCCGCTTGGTACTGTGTCCTCTTCAGCATCACAATCTTCGGAATCATATTCAGTCATGTCCGCATCCGCATGTACAAAGATATCATTTGAACCCCCTGGAGCGTGATCATCAGGTTGTTCCTCAACATGACTATCAAGCACACTGGATGGCAATGAGCCACCATTTTGAGTGGTAAAATCAGAGAGAACCACGTAAGGTTTTCTATCAAGCAATGGTTTCGCAATCTCAAATGGAACCCACCTAGGAAGGAAAATGATCATTATTGAGAATATTTCAAAATAGTTTACAGTAACTGAATTATTCTTAAATATCAAATATAAAGCTGCTTACGTATAACGAAGAGGGCAGAGAAGCTCAGATGGGCTGTAAGCTGCTTTATATCTCATTTTGTTGCAGGAATGGATGTAATAGCCCATATAATAGTACTGGAGACTTGGACAGTGCAATTCATTCTCTCTAACCCACCTAATTTCTTGCAGGGCTGAGTACTTTCCCAGAGATAAGAAGGCAAGATCTGGATCCCAAAATAAATATTTACTAGACAAACACTTAGGCAGTATATCTACCACACCAACTGCAACAAGCTTCCCATCAATCAAATATTGCTGATGAAAGGAGCCGAAGCCACATGGAGGAACACCGTCGCCTGCTGTCGGTGGAACGTATGCTAAGGGAGTATCAACCAAAAATCTGTTGTAAGAACTCTCTGAGACATCATCCGGCTCATCATTATGCACTCTAATTTGGTATCTTCTATATAAGGAATATTCTTCAGGATCAAAACTGGACCTCTTAAGACGGATCTCAAGTTTGCGTCTTTTGACCTCTATGTTTCCTGAGCTCATTGTAGAGCCTCTTTTTTTAGTACAACTTTGTACAAGAAGGGCTTTGTCTCTTCCTGGGGCATTACCAGGATTAAGCTGTTTGCCAGAAGAATAGAAATTAATGTGGCCATTGCAAGCTTTAATTGCAAAATCAGATGATACAGCCACCTGATTTAAACAGTTAGCCAGTTTTTGTGCAACATCATTTGGAGTAAGTTGAGCAGACTGCACATTTGCTGGCACACCCTCCTTTGATGAGTCTCTGTGGTCCTTTTTGGATCGCCTTAAAACCGCAACAATCTGGAATGAGATGTTGCTGGTAAATAAGAGATCTTCTGCTCCTTCAACTAGTAACTTTCTTTTAGCTGGTGCAACTTCCTTAATGGAAGCTTTTGGTAACTGAACATCAGAGGAAATCTCACCGCGTTCAGCACATGTTTGAACGGCATTATTAATCTGTTCTGACAAATAACGTATAAACTGTTCAGAATGGTTGTTTTCTTCATGGTAAATAGGCAAAGACTCCTTCGATCCAGCAACTGAACTTTCTTTGCAAGAGCTGCTGCCTAATGTCTTGGATGTAGTCTGGGCATCCATCAACTCCTCTGGTTGTTTATTTGACAAGCCTTCCAGAAATCTAAGAGCAAACAAGCTTCATATAAGTACTTCAAACATAACTTAAAACTATTCAGCTGAATTGATCATCAATTCAGGATTTTCCATTAAACCTGCATGAAAGCACATGGAAATAGATAAAGCCACAGGAACCCTTCAAAACTCAATGATATAACTTTCAGAGATAAATGAATGTGTATAAACGAATAAATTCGAAAATTAGATGAACCCATTGGGGGAAACAGTTGAAGAACCATCTAACACAAGCTGCTATCTGGCTGGAGTGAGAAATCAGACTCATCATAATAATTCCATTGCTTTCTACGAATGAGCAGTTTGTGTGCACCTAATGCAGAACTGCAGATGCATATGAAGAGGAGAACCATCTTCTGCCAATGAGAGAAAAGAAATTCGAGATATACCTCTCCATCCGTTTCAATACTCGGCGTTGTTCTTTGGTTGGAACGAAACCACCAGCTTTGAGGCGGATGGTATACGATGGACAGCATGTGCTTTCCATCTCGGGCTTGTATAAAAAACATCCCGATCTTCTCCACCCTCTATCTAGAAGAGCTGTATAAAACGAAGTACTAAATCCAAACTCCAACATAGTAGGTGAACAGTTTGACTAGGCAAAACGAATCAAATTGGAACAGTAGAAAACGAAAGGATTGGTCCATTAGTATTCCTCAACTAAACTCACTATGTTCCATCGAAAAGACAAAATGTAGAGTATGGTAACCAACCTTGATAGTCATCCACAGTCAGACTGTTTGCCCATAGTCCTGGAAATTAGAAGCATAAGATTGCAGGATGAACATCAAATTAAACAATTCACAACATGATCTTGGCTTGGAGCCTTGAAAGACGAACAATTCAAAAGCATAATGTCCAAATCAGCTCGTAATTTCTATTTACACCATATACAGTTCAACAACACAAAAGAGCCAGCAAAGATGAAATCCAATCGAAGTTATAATCTGGATCAAAATGCATCATTGTCCAATTCAAACAAAAGTCAATGATCATGATCATGATCATACTCTTAACAAAATCTCTAAACCTGACAACTTAAAAAATCACCAAAACCACAACAACAATCAAGCAAACCACCCGATCGCAATTAAAACGAGACAGGAATCTACAGAAATGAAAACTACCGTGTGATATACTGCTCCGACTACCAGATTTACAGTAGCCACAAGAGCTCCGGCGGCGGCCGCAATCCATAACGACGCTCTCGCCTCTGTTGTTCCCGGCACCGGCGGCGACGCCGCTGTTGCTGCTGCTGGCAACACTTGTCATCTCCTTCTTGTCCGCCATCGCCAATCTCGGTTCGTACTAGGGTTTCGTTTCGTTTCTCTCTATATGTACACTCTCTGTACGCACGATGAATTTCTCAGTGCCGACCGATGAACACGGACAACGTAAGTCGTTAAGTCGCGGTCGCACACGACAATAATTCGCACATCGTTTTGGTTATCAGTTGAAAGATTGGAAATTTCAAATGAGAATTGATAGATCCAAATTTCACTATTTTATGGGGTCTATTAAGAATATATTGCTTTTATTTTTGTTTTTGATTATTAAATATGAACTTGTATTATTAAAAAAAAATACATAAATATGAGTTTTCTTTATTCTTATTGATTGACTTCTCTTATTTAGCAGCCTCATGTTTGTTGTTTTTTGCTAACAATCTTCAGACCTTGCCAGTTGCCACAATACCACCGGCTTAACGGAAAAGTAAAACAGTTATACACCGAGGCACTCGCCAGATATGGCGACCGGCGACGACTGAATTGTCGTCGGTGTCAAAAATTATTGCCAGTGTCAACAATTCTAAAAATAAGTTAATTGTTTTTTTTTTTCAATGACTTAATTACTTTGTGTTTTCGAGTTCAATGGAAGTCTATTCATTCACATAATTGTATTCCTAATCTATTTATAAGTCCTAAAGTCCGTGACTTTTATAGGGTACCATGAGCTCAATGGGGATTGGGGAATATGAGGGTGAGGCAACGGAATGGGGCGTGAGGCAAATGCAAAGAAAAACAGGGACAAAGAAGTCAAAAACCCTTAAATGCTGATTCCCAAAAAAAAAATTCAACATAATTCCTCTTTTTTTTTTTTTTTTTGAAAAGTAAAATCAACATAATTCTTAAAAATAATAATATAGCTACTCTAATGTCATTTTGAGTGATGTTTTGGTGTATTTATATTGGATAATACTTGTGTGAGACCGTTTTACGTGTCATAATCAATAAGATGAGTCAAACCTATAATTAATTGGTCGAATTTGTAACCTTATTGAACACATTATCTACTAACATGTTGATTTTGTTTATATATTTCTCATTATAGCAAATTCTCATTACTAAAAAAATTCATATTAAAAACAAACAAAAAAACTCCTTAAAAACAAGTTAAGAGTTCAACCCATTAGTAGTAAGTATTAGTAAATGTTGGCTTTACGGTCACGAAATAGGCGAATGGCTGACCAACACAACCGTAAAACAATAGAGAATATAAAAAGATGGAGAGAATAAATGAACGGAGTAATTACACTTGTATTAAATTTAAAAACATTATTCGAGAGTTTGTTTCGCTTTCATTTGTTTTTGCTAGACGTTCGACCAATGTTGTGGCCCATTCTATTGCTAGAGCTCTTGGGTTTGATCCCCACCGAGGTGAGTGGTCTGTCACTCTGCCCTCTTTTTGTTTATGATCTTCTGGTTTAATGAATTATCCTTTCCCTTTCAAAAAAAATTCAGAACATTTACAATGTGACCCATAGATATTTATATAAGATTAATGAACTTTCTAGAAGGAAATAAAGAAGAAATTAACAAACTGGAATTTGGAAAGCTACTTACGCCGCTATATTTTTTCCTTATTGGAAAAGGAAATCACACGCCAAATTTAGGAGAATCTCTAAAAGATCTTTACTTAATCGTCTTAGCACACCCAATCGGGCGCCACTAAACTGTCGGACTCTGCCTATCTCCTACACAACGCGGTCGAAATATCGGAGCACACTTCTAACTAAGTACCTTAGTCGGTAGTATTCATCACTAACCACAGTCATTTGAATTCTGGGAAGGACAAGTGGATCATCATATTCTCTAGTTCTCTAGTCTAAAGTCTAAACCAACGAACCAAACGCTATCTGTAATGTCTCAATTTGGGCCTCAGAATTATCTTATCCCTGGATTAGAAAACCTTTCACGGCATGACGACACCCTTTTAAAGCAGTAAAAATATAAAATCCCCAAAAAGCCCAATCTTTTGCCCCTGATTTCACCATAAATTACTCAATTACCACTGAGCATTCTCTCTCCGACCTTCAAATAATCAAATCCGCCCCGCTGTTCTCTCTCCTTCTCTCTCGTCAAAGCTTCACTCTCTCTCTCTCTCTCTCTCTCGTCAAAGTTTCTTAACAATGCCGCTTTGGTGAAGCTATGCATTTCTCTGTCATCTATCTTCTTCTGTATACGTCTCAGAAGCTTTTCTAGGTTTCGATTTTTTGTTTTTTTTTTTAGGTTCCTAAAATTGTTGCGCAGTGGACTGAGGGTTTAGAGGTTTATGCATATGCATGCGGAGAATGCGAAACGCCGGAGCTGATTTTCGGTACGAGTGTTAGTAGTGCCGGAGCTGGATTTCCGATCTGAGGATACTGAATTTGAATTTGCGAGGGGAAACGGCGTCGTTTGATCAGTTACGCGGTTTCGCGGGGGAATCTAGGGTTTTTTAGTGGCCTTTGGCGTTTTGATGAGGATTGGAGGGTTTGCGGTTTGTGTATGCGATGAATAGAAGTTTCCGAGCTGAAGAGTCGCTGACGAAGCAGAGAATGGGGAGTCTAAGGAGCTCGATGATTAAAGAGAAGGATGAGGAGCTTGGACTGTTCCTTGAAATGCGGAGGCGGGAGAAGGAACGGAACGATCTTCTTCTTCTTCAGAACTCGGATGAGTTTGATGCTCCACTTGGTATGGAAGATGCTCAACCTTCATTTTTTTTAATAAATATTATTTATTTTTAGATTATGTTTTGGGTCGGCAGTGCATTACAGAGCATTAATGGTTGATTGCTTGGTGAATCTCCTGTTAGATTTTGTTTGGAAATAATATAAATTGGTTGATGTAACGGGGCGAGTCATATTCATTAAAGTAATGCTCCGTTTAGATGGCCATTATTGCTGCATGATTCTTTTTGTCATCTTTCTAAAATTTCTTGCTTTTTGGTGAATACTATTCCAAAAAAAAAAAAACGGCATTCAGTGCTTGATTTTTGCTACTGGTTTTAATTTTTTTTTTTCTTTCAAATTTTGCAGGATCAAACACGGGTAGTTCTCCTGTTTTCAATATTCCAGCAGCTATGCCTGCCCGAAAAACTGTTACAGATGATTTCCTCAATTCAGAGAATGATAAGAATGACTATGACTGGTGATTGGTTACTTTTTCCTCATTATTTGCCAAACATGTGTTCACTACTTCACTGTGATTGCTTTTTGTTGTCTTACTTAAATATTTATGTTAAAATTAATGTCAAATGTCGTTTGTTTCTTGATTAAGTTGAAATGTATGTCACACCTCCTATACGTTCCTTGTTCAATCTCCATTTTTTACTCTGTAAATGCAACTCTACAGAGTCCTTTTTTTTTTTTTTTTTTTTTTTTTTGGTTATGCAATATTGCAATTTAAGATAACAATGAATGTAAATTTATTTAATTATTTTGCTAATGAACATGCAAGAAAAGATTCTTTTCACAGCAACTGTATTGAGGAGTAGATCTCTACATCACATGGCTTAAACATATTTCATGAACTGAAAAATGGAATGACATCTAGTATTTCTCTTGATAATTGCATGTTGCACAGATAATTCTTTATTTGCTTCTGGGCTCATAGGCATTATGCAACTAATGTAATAACACTTCTGGTTATTCTTATGTGTTGTTTGTCTGTGTTTCAGGCTTTTGACACCTCCTGGTACTCCTCTTTTTCCTTCATTGGAAACTGAATCACAAAGAAGAGTAGCAAATAAGTTGGGGACTCCAAAAGCCCGCCCAACTGCACTGAAGTCTAGGGTAAGATGTTTCATGAATTAAAAGTTTCTTATATAAATTTCATGGCTGAAATATTTTGTTCTAGACTATGCATTTTTTGCATTTTTATTTTATTGGTGCAGTGAATTGATAAAAAGGTTCATTGGCTGTGACTAGTTTCTAGATGAGAACACCATTGATCCATAGGCTAATATATGTTTAATAATTTTAACCTATGATATCTTAAAATCTTCATTCATATTGGAGAAATTGGATGAATTGTTTGTTAAGGTCCTTAAGGATATCACTACTTTAGTAAATAGTAATTCTTGAATTTGATAAATCTGAGCAACTTCATTCATATTGGAGAACTTATTTCCAAGGAATGCATAGGATGGGATAGGATATTAAATCATAGTTGCGTATTCTATTGTCCCCACATTTGCTATATTTATTGTCTTTTGCATCTGAGGAATCAGCTAATTTAAGAAGTTGAAATGCCCCATTCAGATGTTTCCTAATGATGGGTGTCCTGTGAAGCTGTTATATGCTTACTTCACGGGCAACTGGGCAAGGAAACATAAGGGAAAAAAGAACAAGAATAATAGTTGGAAAAGGAAAAGAAGAAAACACTGGGTTTGCTTGAGACCCAAAACTCCCTTAGACCCTTTTTGGGATTGAATTTCTGCCTTTTCTTTATTCTAAATAATACTCCCTTTTATTGGGTTGATTACAAAGATTCTTAAACTAAGAATGATTAATTATCTGGTAGTTTCCAAATAATTAAACTACCTAAACTAATTCAAAAACTAAGACTAATAAGTTAAATAGCTATATAGTACTTTCTTAATATCTAAACTATGTAATGTAATAGTAATAAAATAGGACTTCTTCAGTATCAGAAGAACTAAAGTTTAATGGAAGTTGTCGGGATTCTTTTTAATTGGTTTGCTTGGGATTGTGTCCTCTCTTAAATTTGTTTGAGGCTCTACATACTGATTTCGCTCTATAATTCATTTTTGTGGATGTAGCTAGCCAATCCACCTGAGCCTACTGCCAGAAGTAATTTAATGTCCAGACAGCCAGCTTCATCTCCAGGAAATACTTCAAGTTCAGGTCTTCGCAGATCCTCATCTGCAGGTGGATCCAGACCTTCAACTCCAACTGGTCGACCCACATTGAGCACATCCAGATCTACCTCAGTAGCTAAACCAACACCAAATACAGCATCCAAAGGAATGTCTACTGCAGGAGCATCTAGAGCAACACCAACCTTAACCACATCTAGACCATCAAGGTCTTCAACGCCTACTTCTCGTGCAACACTACCTTCAACCAAGTCCACAGTTCCTCCAAGATCCTCAACGCCTAATTCCAGGTCTACTGCCAGACCCTTGACACCAACTACAAGGCCATCTATTCCTGGATCAAAGTCAACTTCCAGGGCATCGACTCCAACTCGTCGGCCAGTGACTTCAACTGCAATACATACATCTGCTCCTCCTGCCAGGTCTCCATCTTCCTCCATAACCAAGTCATCTAGTACTGCAGCAAGAAATCCTGCACCACCACGTGCCAGTTCGCCAACTGTTAAACCAAGACCCTGGAACCCTTCAGATATGCCTGGCTTCTCACTAGATGCTCCACCCAATTTGAGGACTTCAATATCTGACAGGCCACCTTCAGCAACCAGGGGCAGACCTGGAGCACCTATTGTCCGTTCTTCATCTATTGAGCCTGTTGGGAACGGAAGAGTTAGACGACAATCATGTTCTCCATCAAGAGGACGTCCTCCTAACGGTGTTCTTCATAACAGTGGAAGCTCTGTCCCTGTCCCAGCTATGAGTCGGTTACATGCTAAAGCTAATGACAATGTGAGCCCTGTTGTGATGGGAAATAAGATGGTTGAAAGAGTGATAAATATGCGGAAGCTTGCTCCTCCTAGGCTAGACAATAGAAGCTCACCCAATAGTAATTTATCTGCCAAGTCTTCCTCACCTGATAGCGCAGGTTTTGGAAGAACACTGTCGAAGAAATCTTTGGATATGGCTATAAGGCATATGGTACGTATTTCCACCACTCTAAGCACCACCTAAATTACTCCAAAGGTTTCAAAGACGGTGATTTGCTTATAATTATAATATTTCTCAAGTAACAAAATTATTGAAGAGTTGGGATTTCATTTATATTGCATCCATCCATCCTCTTCACAGCTAAGTATCCTTATTTAATTCTTTTTATTACAGGATATAAGGCGAACGATTCCAGGAAACCTACGACCGTTAATGACTAACATTCCAGCATCGTCTATGTACAGTGTGAGATCCGGGCCTAGTAGAAGCAGGACGGTGAGTGTTTCTGATTCACCCCTTGCAACGAGCAGTAATGCTAGTTCTGAATTGAGTGTTAATAACAATGCTGTGTGCATTGATGGACATGGAGGCGAGTGTGAGATTAGCAGTGATAAAGGTGCTCGATCTCCTGCCAGTGTCCATAGTAGTAGGTAATTCTGTGTTTGACACGCTGCAGAGTAGAGTAGTATTGCTAGTTTTAAAGCAAGATGACCGTGAGTTGAACACCATTGTTGTTTATCAGGAGAAGAAAAGTTTAACCCCGATGTTCATCTCACTTGATTATGTAAAGATGCATGAACTAGGTAGGTGTTGTAGTTAGAGCTTCTGTACCATTAGAAACCCAAGTATGGTGAATCCATTTTTCTGCTATATTGTTCACTGACTCATGAGGAAATTGAACAACTGTCTGCTTTTACTTGGGGTGGTAGCTTTAGTACATCAAATTGCAATTTCTGAGATCAAACTTTATTACATCTCGGAATATGTATGGTTTTAGAACAGAAAACAGCAACGGACATTGATCGTGTCTGCCAAAATAGTTAGTCTATCAGTCAATTTTGATTTATTTGATCACTATTAATTGTTTGACTTGGTTAAAAAAATCAATATAGGTGTTTGGTTAATAAATTTTTTGTAACCACAAAATGTTAAAATTCGAAAAGTTGTTTAAAGCAACTTTTTGAATTAGTTTTTTTTTAGAAAAGAAATTATACCAAATATTTAATTTACTAAATATTTTTCTACAATTAGTTAATATTATTAACTAAACATATCAGTCAATTTTGACTTATTTAACTATTATTAACAGTTTAACTTGACTAAACAATCAATATGCGTGTTTGATTAATTAATTTTTGTAACAACTTATTGTTCTAAAATACTAAAATTCAAAAAGTTGCTCAAAGAACTTTCGACCAGTTTTTTAAGAAAGTCATTTTACATGTAATGAATTAATAGTTAATTTACTAAATATTTTTCTATAATTCGGTAATGACATTAATTAATTAAACCCACCAACCAAATCGGTTAACAACTATTTACCAAACGCCACGGTGTAAAAGTTTTATTCTATCCCATGCAAATTTAAACCCTTGAATTGCCCAAACCTCAGCTTCCAAACTCCGAATTTAGGATTCATCTCGGGATTTTTACTTTTTATTAACAAAGAAGAATAAATAAAATTAATTTCCTTTTTATAAGGACTATAAATTAACAAAAACAATTATACGTGTCTTCTCAAGAATATCTACAGAAATTAGGACCAAAACTACAAAACCAAAATAATTGTGGAAAGGAAAATAATAATAATCCAAATACTCTCCCTTTGCCCGCTGCGCGGACCATCGCTGTCTGTCTGTCATATCTATCTTCTCTCTGGGAATTACTGTGTCGGATTCCATTGAAGAGCCGTCCGTCATGGCGAGCCTGTGGCAAGCAGTGATGGGCTCCGGCCAGTCATCGGCGTCGACCGACGACTACGACGGCGTGCAGTTCTGGTCGAGTCCTGAGCGGACCGGATGGCTAACGAAGCAGGGCGAGTACATCAAGACGTGGAGGCGCCGCTGGTTCGTGTTGAAGCAAGGGAAGCTGTTTTGGTTCAAGGAGTCTAACGTCACGCGCGGATCGCGGCCTCGCGGCGTGATCCCCGTCGCCACTTGCCTCACAGTGAAAGGCGCGGAGGACGTGCTGAACAAGCAGTTCGCGTTCGAGCTCTCCACGCGCGCCGACACCATGTACTTCATCGCCGATTCCGAGAAGGAGAAGGAGGACTGGATCAATTCCATCGGACGATCCATAGTTCAGCACTCCAGGTCAGTTACGGATAACGAGATCCTCGATTACGATAGCCGCAAATAAAATTCAATTCCGATTTTTTGTTTTTGTTTTTAGAAATCCTGTTTACATAATCGCCGTTCTTCCTTCATCTTTGTTTGTTTGGAGATTGGAATTGATTCTCTTCTTTTGCTTCTATGTGTATTAATGATGCTGTTTCTTTGCTATGGAAGTTGTAAGTATCGGATTGGAACATGAAGTACTATTTGTGGTGAATGAAGTATACTTTACTGTTTGTCTCTGTTCATTTCATGTTTTGCTTCTGTTGATATTTTGGCTGTTAGGACTATAATTGAAGAAATTTAGCCCCTGTTTGGTAAATATCTTAGCTTTTTGAGAAAAGAAATTATACCAAACAACTATCAGCTCACAGCTAATTTACCAAACACCTTTCTACAATAAGCTAATGTTATCAACTAATCATACCTTCTTACCTAATCAATTAATGTTATTTACCAAATAGGGCCTTAACCATTGTGGAAGGTGAAAAGATATCAGAGTATGAACTCAGACCTCCAATTATTCATATCTTCACTGTATAGCATGAGTGTTTCAGCTTCTTTTTGTGCCTTGCTAACTTGGATTGGATTAACTTCTGTAGAAGCTCAAACTTTAGGATCCTTTTTCGAGTTCGGGCTTCTGTCTTTTTCATCATAGCTGTGCTGTTACTTGTTTAACATCTTGGTTAATTAGTGGGACATGAAGAAGTTAGTTAGGATTTTGATCTGTGTTGGGACAAAAACTTCAAACTCACATGAAAAGTTGGGGTTCTTCTGGTGTGTTTACTAATGACTCCATAGCTCAATTCCAGTTTGAGATGTTTCTTAATCCTTGTGTTGCACATTTATGGTGTCTTCCATGGATGCCATTGTCTATAAGCAATTCTTATTACCAAATTGTTGAGGATTGTATATGTGATTGAGTCCATTGAATCTGGATCTGGAAGCACTGTATTGGATACCTCATTGGGGAGCCCTTAAACCATTAAGGCACATCTCACAATTTATCTCATTTGCCATGGCCCAGGACATGAATAGAGGGGATTCTCGGGATTGGGGTGCAATGGCCTGATTGAAAGATTCTCTTTCAATACTATCAGGAAAGGTTAAGCCTCCCAGGCTACCAGGACCACAATCTGATTAACCCATTAGCTCAGACACAGTAGTGGCAAGCAACACAGAAAATTCAATCTGAATAGAGGGGATTCTCGGGATTGGGGTGCAATGGCCTGATTGAATTTTCTGTGTTGCATGCCACTACTGTTTCTGAGCTAATGGGTTAATCAGATTGTGGTCCTGGTAGCCTGGGAGGCTTAACCTTTCCTGATAGTATAGAATCTTTATTAGGAAATGACAATTTTGCTGTCCCACCTTACTCTTTTAGTTTATTGTACAGTTTATATTTGCTAATTTGGTATTGACCGGAAAGAAACAGAGAGAAAAGATGAGAGAGAATGGAAAAAGAATAAGAAATTGTTGCAGGACACAAAGCCAGCAAGAAAACAATATAAAAGCTTATCTTGGTTTCTTGTTACAGTCTGTTTAATATAAAAACAGAGTTTGCTTTTCATGGAGGGTTTGTGTATTGCATTAAGGCATCAAGCAGTCTGTAGCTAGATAGGAACTCCTCGGATGGCATCCTATTGCCCAAGGATCAACATCGGTATCAAGCAATCTTGCAATCTGAGGTTTCGTGTATTGTATCATAAAGATTACTCTAATTCTGCGGGCCTACTTGCCTTTTTCCTAGAGCCTTGGTGGAGAAGATTCGTGAGATGTTCCTTAACAGGCTACAATTCTACAAGCTTGTATACTTAGTGCTCACAACATGGTCAAATCTATACATCTCCCCTATCCTATTCATATACTCTTAAGTCTCTACCGTTGTTAGTGAAGTAGAACTCTTAACTTTGTTTGGATTGGAACCAATTGAGCTATATGCTTCAGCCTTCAGGAACTGTGTGTTACCTTCACTATCCAACGCACTCTTATGTGCCAAATTTTGAAAAGATTTCAACTAATGTTTTGAAATGATCATCCCTATTCCGTAGAACTATTGCCTTTGGCAAGAAGTGATGGTTTCCTTGTTTCTAGAAATGATACTCTTGCCATAGAAGTACAAGGAAACCGACTTTCTTGATTGTTGTTTAAACATCATATTCTCTTTTGATGAATAGAGTTGGCATGAATCACTTTTGAACACAACCCAAAACATTATGAAGACTGGCTGTCTAAGACTATAACCTGTTGCCATCTTAATTCCTTGTGGATGAGAGTCAAGCGGTATTTCGATCAACGATTAACCCATTCACATCAAAGGATTAAAAGGCTAACTTGATATAACAATTTAATCATTTATATGATGAAAACTTTATTATAATTTAGATAATATGTTACATTTTTGAATGCTGTACGAATAAGTTGAAATCTAAGCTATCCAAATTGACCCACACAAAAGTGTAAAAGATGAGGATGCTTCTTTCCCTTTTGTTTGGTTATATTGAAGGGGAAACTCCTATCCAATCCCGGTGATAGAATTGTATATTCTCAAGATATCACTTTGTAACGGCAGCGAATAAACAACCTAAATTGTCACTTCCAATGAGGGCATTGATGGTGTCTTCTGCAGTTGTTTTCGCCGTGGACGGTATATATGAACAGCTGGTGGAGGCTGCGGTTCACGTTTTGTCTTTGCAAAAGCGGACTCCGCCAAGTCAATGGCACGGCTGAGACCGGCGACCTTGTTTTCACACTCTTTCTGCTCACTGTCGGGGTTGCTGTCAGCTACTATGCCAGCGCCGGATTGGAGATGGGCGACCCATTCTTGACGTCGGCTGGACAATGTATTGTTCATGCCATCGTTAAGGAAGACGATGGTTCTGAGAGCCAATGCAATGTCCATATCTCCCACAAATGAAATGCCTCCGAATCCACCACTATAAGGCCCCCTCCTTGTTGCTTCTAGTTGATCAATCAACTCCATGGCTTTCACCTGTATCAATTAGTATAAGAAATTGAATCTATAAGCGTCATAACAATGAAGAGAGATCAAGAAGTTGGAAAAGGGAAAGAGAGGGGAAGTTGAAACCTTTGGTGCTCCGCTAACTGTCCCAACAGGCAATGCAGCGCGTAGTGCATCCCAGCAAGTCAAATGATCAAGTAGCTCCCCGGTAACCTGCAGAAAATTTTCCACACATTAAGATATGAATTCTGTATGTATAACTCTATAAGCTTCTTTATGATTAGGGATGAACTTGTGCTTACTGTTGAGCTGATGTGCATTACGTGAGAATATCGCTCGATATTCATGAGCCTTTCAACATTAACCGAACCAGATTTTGACACCTACATGAATTGCAGTAAAGTTAGTCTTCATAATTTTACTTGAGCTTTTTCAGTTATCCAGCCAGTAAAGAGAAAGCCATAAAGAAATCTTCATCTCTTTATAATGGAAATGGAAGCAAACCTTTCCAACATCATTTCGCCCTAGATCAACCAGCATGGTGTGCTCTGCGCGTTCTTTTTCATCATTTAGCAAAAGCATTTCCAACATTACATCCTCCTCAGGAGTCTTCCCTCTTTTGGCTGTTCCAGCTAGTGGCCGATTGACAACTCTATTCTGTTAAAAACAGTAAATTTTGGCCATTAAGTTTCCATGATGGTTCCAAAAAGAGGAGACTGAACACTCAGAACCGGGATAAATTAATCTAACCTTTTTTACACGAGTTAGAATTTCAGGGCTTGAAGCAACCAAAATGCACCCTCTAGCCTGAAATAGGAGAGTATAAATTAACATGTCCATATCAGGTATTAAGATAAGGAAAATTAGTCTATCAAGGAAAAGAAAAAACAAACCTGCATATAGCTCATGTATGGGCTTGGATTCACAATTCTTAATGCCCTATAGACCTCAAATGGGTCAGCAAATGTTTTTCTTTCAAAACGTTGACTGAGAACAATTTGAAAAATGTCCCCAGCAAGAATATGCTCCTTAGCCTTAAGAACAGCGTTCTTGTACTCCCCACTTGTCATGTTACCTTTGGCTAGTGAAGGTCCAAATTCACGAGTGTTGAAATCCACAGAAGCCGAAGAGAGTCTTGGGCTGAAAAAGTGAACAACAAACAGACAAGCGTAAGTGATCTTTCCTAATAAATAAATTAGAAAAACGTTCCATAACAGACAAATACTAAAACAGTACTTACGGATCAACGTCTTGTACTTTGGACACTAGTGCTTCTAGTTGTTTCTTTCCCTCACGGTAAGCCTTAGAGGCAGATGAGTAACTATCCAACCTTACCCAATGAATAATGAATGCTTTCTACAATTACACCATTTTATAAAGCAGAATTAGTATCTTAAAAGAGAAAATGACCATGATAAACGAAGAAAGATAAACCATGAATTGCAGGTCATAGAGCAATCAATCATATACAAGTTAGAATTCATTATTTTTTCACACTTCAGATTTGGTCTGCATGTTCAGCCCAAAAACTTTCCATGTAAATGATTAGAAAATGCTTGTATACCTTATCCACATGGTCAAACACAATCACGTTATCATAAAGTCCCAAGTGAATGTCTGGAAGGTTCCTGTCATCTTTGGGTGCACTTGCAAATGGCAACTTCTTCTTTTCCACATACCGAACTGTGTCATATGAAAAGTAACCAACCCATCCACCTGTTTATTGTCAAAATATGTCAGTAATTTCATATTTATAATGCAAGCATAAGTTGTATACATTATCCTCCAATCATCAGCTTCATATAAATTCTTCATAAATTTTAAAACTACCCTCCTGGACTCTCAAATTCTACTTCCTCATCCAAATTTTTGATTTAGACATATTTTTTAAAACCCACAGGGTAAAGATAATTTACATTGCTGACTACATCAGAAAGTAAAAAGTGAGGGAGTAGAAATGAAGAGTCAATGTCGTAGATACAGTCATTCTAGAATGAACTGCTTCTCAAACACTCTATGTTACCAGTTAATAAACATTTCACATGCAACCAATGATGTTGAACCCTGTACAGGCTGTTCTACAGTGACCAACTAATTCATAGAGAACAACTTTTTGTGAGCCTTAAATGATTCTAATTTCTAAAGCAACAAAGACATAAGATACCGTCATTAAATGAACATATAGAAAATGCTGTAAATGTTAGATAAGTTATTTATATTGAACTTCCAAGTAAAAGCTGGATGAGTACTACATGCAACTGATTCAACAGCCACACACTGTATGGCCATTTTGGTGGTTGGCCAACTAATTCATTGTGCATTAATTTAGTTTGAGAAAAGGCTGGTTTGCTGCTGAGAAACCAGCACAGCTCATTAAGAGGTGAAATTCTTCGGGAGATGAATAAAGTAGAATTTTTCACCCTCCGGGAGATGAATAAAGTACAGGTAAATTCCTAAGTAAATCCAAAAGATTAGAGTTAACAATATATATCCTTCAAGTCTTCATCAGGACGAAAATCTTACCGCAAAAAGCATCAGGAAGGTCACCAGTGAGTTGTGGCTTCCATTCTTCAGAAATACTCCTTGCAACTGTCATCGGGTCTTCCACGATCTTCTCCGTTAATTTCCCGGAGTCATGATCCATGATGGTCACCTTATTCTCTTTTGCGAGTATTTCCATTGTAGGTTGAGCACCGACCACGCTGTAGCGTCCCTATACAAAACAAAAATATAATCCAGTGCTAATTAAGCAAACGGCCGGAAATTAAAGTCCAATAACTGAGAATGAAGCTACATTGACAATCAATCGGTTATTCATCGCTGAACTGGCAAATTAAATGTCTTACCACAGTAGAGCTTCGAGAGCCAGGCTCAACCGACTCAAAGAGGAAGCTCGGAGTTTCACGGTCGTCTTCATCGACCAAACAGCGGTAAGCAAGCACCGGAGTCAAATGATCGGAGAAAATACACTTGTGCAGCGGAATCAAATTTGAGGTTTTCGATGCTTCAATGAACTTCGCCTCTTCCTTATCTGAAAATGAAAACCGATCGAAAATACAAATTAATACTATACGATCATCTCCACTTCCGAGACTATGCTCAAATTCAACCTAGCCTTCCGTGAAAAACTTCAAATAATAATAAAATTCAAACGGAAATATTAAATCCGTTCATTATTATATAATATTTCTCGCATTCAAGCCATAATTCACGGAAAAAAAAAAACAAAAAACAAAAATTAACGTCGTCTTTCTCATCGCAAACCGCATTTTAGTGTGTTACAGTTTCCGGCACCGTAAAAATTGCTTTAGATACAAAAGAAGCAGATTAAGTTACTGATCGAGCGAGAGAGAGACCTAGAGACGGAGGAGAATATGGAGAGCGTGTAATCGGAATTTGGAGTGAGCTGCGGCATTTGAGTTGGAGCGTAGGGACACGAAGTGAGGGAGCAAAGCCGGAGCTTCTCCGGCTAACAATGGAGGTGATCGGAAGTTCCGATTTGAGCTGGCTCGGCGGTAGTAACCGCTGACAGTTAGCGATGGCTTGCATTTTCGGGAGGTTATTGACAGCTAAGCGCGCTTTAGAGTGAGAGAGAGAGAGAGGGGAAATATTGTTGGTAGTTGAGAGATGCATTTGCCTCGTGAAACGAAACGGATATTTATAGACGGATTTTGTCGCAGAAGATATGTTTTTTTAAAGGAAAAAAATTCCGAAATTATGAATTTCAACTACTATCTACTACTTACCTTCCATTTATATCGAAAATGCTAATAACACGTTTCAAATAATTGACATAATTATAATATTATAAATAATTGCGATAATTATAATATTTGATTGTAGATTTCAGGTTCAATCTATAATATTCACTTACATATTGTCAATGATAGTGAATATACTCTTACGGTACTGACCCGACCATGTGGTAGGCGGGTCGGGTACTCTCCCCAACCTGACTGCCCCTGCGTAAGCCCTTTCTTCTTTATGGTGTTCAGTTTGACCGCGAGGGTCGTCGGTGACCCTTTGATTGACGGATGACTGTCCCATCGACACCGCCATCTGCCACGTTGCATGTCTGCTACGTGCTCGTCATGCCGAAGCAGCAGAGCTCAGTCTTTTACCTCTTATAAATAGCGCATTAATGAGGAGAGAGGGGGACTTTTTGGACTAATTTTTGACGAAAGGCTTAGAGAACGCTCGGACAGTAGGAAGGCCCACTGCCGAACACCCGAGCCTCTCCGCTTATGTAGTATATTAACTCGGTATTTTGGGCTGGATTAATAAAGAAATCGCATTCGTACTTCAGCTTCGTATTTTACGTTATCAGTTAGAATAGCTTAGTACTTAGGAGTGTTTGGTTCACCTAATGTTAGATTATCTTAAAGAATGTTAGAGCAATTCTAAGTTTTTTTGAGATCTTTTTACCGGCACCAAAACTAATAATGCTTAGATTTTTATTGATTGAAGAATGATTTTTTTGAGAAATTTTACATCTGCAAGTGACTTTTTTTTTTAGTACGGACTATGTTACAATGTAGTATTTGTTCATAACTACTTTCTCAAGTACCTACACACAAAGAATCAACCGTCACCTCCACCCCCTTCCTTGTGAGAGTGTCACTAGACCACACGGATTTTGGCCAAGACCTTTAGTTAATTGGAAAGAAACTCACGTCATCTCACCCCACCACATGAGTATTACCTTAAAATTTGTTGTCAAGTGAAATTACGTACAACTTAAAATTAAATAAGGCTCCTGCACCACTTCGGAGACATGCTTGTACACTAATATCCACAATAAGATGAATAATGAATCCATACCTTCCTAGTATTTACTGTGCCTACAATAAGGCCAAATTTATATCTCCATTTTGAATTTGAACCTTGCACTTTGCAACAGTTAAAAAAAAATTATAAACTTATTTTGGATTAATTGACCAGTTGAACTGTGCCCTAAGAACTATAATTTTAAATTAAGATATCATAAATTTGTGACCTCTAATTCAATTAGATGTGCTAAAAATAAATAGAATAAATATTTCTTCTTTTTTCTAAAAATATAAATCAGGACAATATTGTAACAACTAACTTGGTAATAGTGACTAAGTAAGGTGAATTGAATTTAGTGGTGGAGCACGTTTAGTACATGCGTGGCTAGAAGAAAACATCATCATTGTGTCCTTTTCATCCAACCTTTGGTGCTGGACCAATCAAAATTTTCGTTTTTAGAATACACAATATCGTAACGTAACATCTAAATATGTTGATGAGTAAGTAAAATTTAAATACTCTTATTCAATTAAAAGGGACGCGGGGTTGACCACTTATATCAAAATCATCTTCTTCAAGTCATAAAGATCAGAACAAAAATTATATCAAAATCATCTTCTTCAAGTCATCAAAAATTAAAAATGCACGTCGAGTTGACCACTTATATCAAAATCATCTTTTTCAAGTCATCAAGATTAGAGCGAAAGTTTAAAATGCTAGGCCGGCAAAGATAAAAGACATGTGTTGTGTTAGATGTCGGTCAAACTTCCATACATAATCAATATCCCCGCTAGAGTTCAAACCAGCGACATCTTATTTGAGAGAATTACAATTATGCAGTTTGATCAGAAGGTCTTTAGCAGGATGAGGATGTTAAGAAAGAGGGCAATCAGTATATTATGCCCTCATTTTATTAATTTCACATGTAAAGTGGTCATTCAAATATTATAATACTAGCAATAATATTAATAATAAATAAGACCAATAAGATATCTAAAGAGGCAATGGCTAACCATAATTGATCTTATTTGTGGTAAACAAAATTGGGCAATGGACTTAGCTTCCTTCCTAAGAAAGCCATTTGTGGCCTCCAAAAAAAAAACTAATAATAATAACATTCAAGCATAGTTGTATCGCTTTCTCTCTTATAAAAATCATCTAGTCTTTAAGGTGGTAATTATCTACATGTCCACAAAATGACATATCACCATGGTTGAAAATTTTCATTAGGCGCTCCTTGATTGCCTATATACTGAATATTTACAATTCAAATTGTGAATATTTAGTTGTGAATATTCAGTATATAAATTATGAATATTAAGTATGTAAATTATGTATTTTAAATTCGGGTACACCTCCATATAATAATTTACCTCTGATGTAACTCAAAGGTTATTTCAAAATTCTTTTTTTTTTCTTTTTGAGCCCAGAGCAAAACTCCATAAAATAAAACAAATCGGGAACACAATAATGTTTATACTTCGAATCCAAAAAAGAAAAGTAATTTTTGTGGAGCACGTGTAACATGCATGTGTGGTGGAGAAATCAACTATGTACACCGTGTAGATGATTTTGCCTTCATGCAATTTCCTATTATTTGACCATGTCATTCTCATGTTTTTTTTCTTAGTTTTTTTTTAATACTACTGATTTTGTTACAATGTAATATTTGTTTATAGTTACTTTCTCAACCTACTGAAACACAAAGAGTCAACAGTCGCCTTCATTGAGACTCAAACTCACTCCCTTCCATATGGGAGTGCAATCAGGTGCGACTAGACCACAAGGTCTTGATAAATTAAAATAATAATACAATACGATAATAAGATAATATTATATTTTTGATCCTCCGATTATATCCGTGATATAGACTAGTCTGAGTTATATGTATGATCATTTTTAACTTTAAATTTATGTGTAAAGTGACGAGTTTATTCCTTAGAGCATCCTTATCAATGGAAATCATTCACGGTATTTTAGGAGTTATTGTAAGTGTGATTAGGAAAGAGAAAATGGGGATAGATGAAAAAAAAAAACAAAAAAAAATTGATTTTAAAAAAAAAATTATAAACAAAGGACTCTGTGCACGCGCCCGCTAGGCGCCTGCTGTGCGCGAAACGCGCACAGCAGAGAGTCAAATTAAAAATAAAAAATAAAAAATTTACTGTTCCAATATTTGGTGTTTGCAGAAGCTCCATTTTTTTCTCTCACCTCCCCTCTCTCCCCTCCACCTCACCATTCATTGTACTATGATCCCCTCATGATCCATTGATGAGGGTGCTCTTAAAAGACCTAATCAACCTCTTTATTTATTAAGTAACATATTAGTAGCCACGCACGACCACGGTTTCGATTTCAAAAATTGCCGAACCAGAATCGGCGGTTTCAACCGGATTTATTTATTGTAAAATTGTATGTTCTATTTATAAAATGATCAAAATCAAACAATTAATTATTTTCATCTCTAATTATTTAAAAAATGACTATATCAAATATTTAAACTTGGAGAAAGGTCAAATACGCCCTCAGACTTTACCTAAGAAATCAATTAGCTTAGGCATATAGTAAAGTAAAGAGAAGACGAGATACAAAGAAAACCATCAATCTTTATTATTCATATTTCAATTTCAATATATACAAGATATACAGAGTTCTAGTATAACTACAATACTATAAAGGATGAAGAGGCCGGTATTATCATAGTATAATTAATACCTTTAGTAATGTCCACATATATTTATTCACAATATTATTGTATTCTTAATAATGATAAATACAAGCCTACATGGGTAGCTCAGTTGATCACAGTGGTGAAGTTTAGAAAGATAGACGAGGGATTGAGTCACACCAATTACAGTGTGGGATCAAGTGTTATGTGCAACCTTCTTTCAGGGCCCAGCAAAATATTACTCTTTTTGTTTCATATTTTATTATATTGTTTACTATTCACTTGTCAAACAAACTATTTTTCATTCTTTTTTTTTTTAGTATTTTTAAATTATTTTAAAATATTAAATTAAAAATAACTTCAACGATAATGATATATGTTATTGCATGCGTTGAAACAGAAATGCAGTCCTTAAGAAAACAATTATATTGTGTGGAAGAATCATTGTACGCTTGATGAAGTAGTGTTCATATATGCCTTTTTATACCTTGTCATTTTGATATGCAATTCAATATACACTTGATGAGGTGTTCATATGTGCCTTGTTGTACCTTAGGCTTGATGAGGTGTTCATATGTGTCTTTTTGTACCTTGTCATTTTGATATGCAATTCAATGTACGCTTGATGAGGCGCTCATGCATTTTTGTAACTTGTCATCTTGATATATATGCAATTCAAGGGGCTAGCTAAGTATTATAGGAACTATAAAGAAAATATTAAGGGTTTAAAAAAATGACTTGCTCACATTTTATACTATACATATCTAAATAATGCTTAAATGTGTGATTTTATTATATTTTCACTTAAAAATCTATATTGTACGGAAACTCTCAAATAATTAGCGTTTTCGTACTTAAAAACGTTTATTATATTCCCTAAATATACAAAACTTCATAAAACATTTGAAAGTTGTTTATCTAATTTTAAAATGTTTAAAATTGTTTCTAAAATTATAAAACAATTAATATTTATATATATTCTCTATTTTTTAAAAAAACATTTGTAAACACACACTTATTATATATTTGTACTTTTCTATCAACTATCATTAAATTAATAGGCTTTTCAAGAACCATTTAATTCGTAGGCTTTTCACTTATATATATATATATATATATATATATATATATATATATATATATGGTATCTCTAATTCATAACAATTACAAAATTAATTAATTTAGGCGCCGACATTTTAACATAGCGCACATATACCATAGTCAATCTTTTGACCCTGCAATTATATTAAAATTTTATGTATTAATTTTTCTGAACTAGGATTAATTTAGAGATAAGAATCGTACCTGAGCCACAAACGTCAAGTTTAGCTTTCATATGTGATGGATTATAACACCAAGAAACGCCATAGGCCAAACGGTGGCCTTATGCGACAAAAAAGGGTTTGGTCATATCCTTAAAACGCATGAAACATTGTAATATTGGCTTTAGTTGCACGTTTTTAGTTATGGGTTTTAAGAAAAGCGATGGAACAAAATTATTGTACAATCTTACCTCAAATCATTCAACAGAAAACCAAAAAGTGTGGGGCCGGGTGCATTATTGTTTGGATTGAGATATTCTTAAAATGGGTGGTTAAGGGTAGTGTTAAACGTATAATATATAAATATAAATATGCAGTTTAACTATAATTTAAATGTTTAGTTGAGACAGAATGTATATTTCAATATGGTATCAAAGTCAATTCCATTATAAAGGTCATGAGTACAAGTAATTGGCATGCACACATGAGGGAGCGTGTTATCATGTTGAGCATATATATAATATTTAAACATAAATATGTAGTTCAACTATAGTTTAGACTTTTAGTTAAAATATATCACATCTTTTAATTATTGGATGGAGCATAATTCTTGCACAAAAAAAGTCACGAGTTCGATACTTGTTAATTTCCTCTTGGTCAAGCTCGTAGTCCAAGTATATATTAGTTTAGACTTTTAATTGAAACGGAATACATCTTTCAATTAGTGAGTGGAACATAATTCTCGTATATGAAGATCAAGAGTTTGTTTCTTGTCAATATCATTTTGATCAAGTCTTGCCAATACCATCTTGCAGGCTATTACATAGGTATACTTTTATATAGTAACTGTGAGTTTTTTCATCACAAAAAAAGAAAAAAAAAACGTGAGCAATATAGTGTATCGTGTATGTATACTTCAACTTTAATGTCTATCCTATATCACTTCTCAATGTTAGTTTATAAATCTATTTCAATTTTCTTCTTGATGGCGATTTTTAACCACCGAAATAAAGGTCGAGAGAAAGCAACCTCAATCTTGATATGATTTAATAGGTTAACACTTATGTGAGATGAGGCGAATCTTTAATTAATATGTCAAATTTTTAATTAATGAGTCGGATCTTTGACCTCATTAATCAAAGTTCCGACCCATTAAATTAAAAAGTCAAGTTCCATCAGTTTCAACTTTACCTTACTAACTATCAAAAATTTGTAACAAAAGAATAAGATAATTATCTAAAAGACTTACTATATCGTAAGTTGTTTTTTTGGGTGCTAAAAGACTTGTATATTATGCATAAAATGTTATACGTTGCATATTTTATTAGCGAAATTGTCCACACTCACTTAATAACCATCTTGATTGACGTGAGTGATCGTACGCTTTCATATTCCTTAAGTGAGGTCGAAAGCTCAAAATCTCCTTTTTATAAAAAATCAATATGATTAGATATGACACATCCCTCAATTACCACGACAACAACACAATGGTGATAGCAACAGGCCAACAACTTGCCTTTTTCTCTTTTTTTTTTTTTTTTTCCTCTCAATCAATCAACAATTAGATTATGAAAGTATTACTCTTTCTATATATAGAGAGATATTTAGTAATTTTCATTAATTAGCAATAATGCATTATGTTTTTTTGGAAATTGGGTATTGTTTCCCTTTCTATAAATATATAGGGTATTAATATTATTGATTTTAAAGACTAATAATGCAGGGAAGCCAGACACGCAAGCATTTATGTTGCAGGCAGAAACTGTTGCAGAATTAATTAATATCCAATACGCATAGTTCGAGGAAACCATGCATAAACATTTACATTTACCTCAACGTTAGTTTTGTTCAACTTAACGCAATAAGATACAAAGTTTTTTTCTCTTTAGTTTGAGTTTTACTTTAAAATCAGCATATCTCTATAACCCAATTGTGTCTATAAACGAGGCTAGCTACTAATACAATTATAATTATTAGATGGAAGTATGGAGAGTTAAGTCCAATATTCTGCCAGCTATTACATAAATATAAGAAAATATGTAGTTATATCTCCACTGTACTTCTAGTTATAGTTTTTGAAATAGTAATAAATGTTTGATCTAATAATTGGTATTGAAGCAGGTCAGGCGAAAGAAACATCCACAAAAATATAAGAAAATATAGTTATGTCTCCACCACTAGTTAGAGCATCCACATTAGTGTCTCTTAGTGAGGTTTTTGAAGAAAAAAGATTGATGGGGAGGATAGAGGTTGAGGAAAGAGAATGCCTTGGGTTCTCAAAAAAAAAAAAAAAAAAAAGCACAGGAGCGCACTTCTTACTCATGGGCGCCAACTGGCGGCCATTCCGACTAAAGACCATTGCTTTCATTTTTTTTACTGGAACCCACCACCTCCCGTATACAGGGAAGGGTTTGATGCCACTGGACCACAAAATCCTTGGCATACTAGTATGTATTTGATTTAACAATTAATATTCGAGCATGTCACACGAAGGAAACATCTATGCAAGTATATGAAAATAATAAGTAAAAATTGAACCGAATCGAATTATAAATGGGTTCAAATTGATTGTTCATAGTCTCATACATTCATATATCTAGTTATAGAGAAGCATCTTTTTGGGGCAAGGACAATCCCAAGTGCCCTCCACGTGAATGTCTTTGTATCGATCGCTGTCACTGATTGCTACCAATGTTTGAATTTGAAGATAAAAGCGTGAAGGTTGACGTGGACGACATAAATGAATGATTTAATGTTAATGTTTGTAAAGGGTGATATATGTTCCTCGTGAACTTCCCTACAGCATTATACCTTATTCCAACTTTGTTTCATATTTTATATATATTTTTTGTTGGTTAGAATTAATGAGCCCAGCTGAGTTAGCTAGTGGCTGCTAGCTAGCAAATGACTGACTGCCACATATCGTTTTGGTGGGAGTTGGCAGTTGATTAACTGTAAATGACTTAATGACGTAAAATACAGTTTATGAATTAAATGAAATCCAATCTGATCTGTTTCTCCGGCGGCCGCGAAAGGTTGTTTTTAAAAATTCGTGTGTATAGTTAATATATTATGTGTATTTAATTTATTTACAGACACATAAACAAAAAATTGTACGTACATAATTTTTAGACTATGACCTACAATGCAAGATAGATGTTGGTTCATGATATAATAGTTGAAGAATAGTTTAACCTTAATTGACTCAAACTTGAGAGAGTAAAAGTTAGTATAATAGCAGTTGCAAGTGGGGTCCGTTCCTATGTAATAGCCAACGAATGGTATTAACAATTTAAGAAGAGCCTATTATGCGATTACTTAACCGTATAAGAATAAAATCGTGATTTTTAAAGTAAGAAAATCATATTTCTTCCACTCGCTCAACTTAACCTAAGTACATAATAAACAACACATTTCATTGGTTAAACTTTCAGGTGCACCAACATATAATAATAACTTAAATCATCTAGCCACACACTTCTATCGTCTCTCTAGACCTCTCCTAAGGCCGCTTATCCTAACGGCCCCTTAACGCTACTATAAACACAAACACATATGATGTTGTTAGACTCCATTCAACCAATAACGTAAAAACTATATAACGAAAAAGCATATATTCTCGATGTCGTACTCTATTCACTAATCTAGCTAACTCAACCTAAGTCATAATAAACAACCCATATTTCATTCATTATGCTTTCAGCCACACCATCATATAATAATAATAATGAAAACGATATTGTCACACATTTCTACCTTCTCTCTAGACTTCCCCTAACATCCCTTAGTGCTACTATCAACACAAACAACAAATATAATATTGTTAGACTTTATTTAACCAATAACGTAATAATTATATAACGAAAGTATATACACTCGGAGGTACGTGGTAATTAGTTTTGGTTTGGTAGTTGAGAGAATATGTTAACGTGTATGGTGGGGTCCACTTGATCCTACTCGGAGAGCCGCCGGCGAGAGTAATGAAACCGACAAAGGCGTGGCAGACAGATGTGTAATGAAAAACGAGTTACCGAGTTAACACAATTAAGTTGACTTCAATGCAGGGTGGATAAGTCAAAAGGCATCAACTTAGCTAGTCCACGTGGAAGATGAGAGGGAGAAGATTCAAAGGATGCTTCCACATATCGAGGCACGTGGAATTTAACTATAACAGTCCAACATTAAAAAAAAAAACATGTTTTCTTTTTCTTCTTGAAAATGGTTGAAAGTCTTGCTTGAAGAACTCAGTCAATTCATTATTAGAAAATTCTTCTAAAAATTTGTGTGATTCATACATTTATCATGCATATAATTTACTAAAAAAATGATTGATTTTTTTCCTTAGATAAAATTATTATTAAAATATTACGTGTAAGTTATATTTGTGGCTAGTCGTAATATTACGTGTAAGTTATATTTGTGGCTAGTCGTTTAGGTGGCGTATTAAACTCTTGACAAACATAACTATTTGCCATGCATACATATATGGGAAAATGATCAAATAGGCCTTTGAACTTTATAAGGATAAAGCAATTAAATCCATGAACATTTAACATTGCAATTAAACTATTAAACTCATTAAAATCAGTCAAATAAATCCAATTTACCGATAAGTCGGTAACTAATAGATTACCAGTAAATTTAGACCGTTGACTACCCTACAAATCCACCGCCAAGGCGGCAATAACTGGATTTGTCGCCCTTTGGAGAGACGACCAAAACTAGTCGCCTTCTAACCTGGAGATGGTTCTCACATAACAATATGAAATTTTGACATTTTTTCACTTTTTAATATTACACAAGTAAATAAACCCGACCTGATAGTCACTTGTCCATGTATGAAACTCTTGACAAATATAACTATTTGCCATGCATATCATTCATTCAACAAGACAAAAACTAACCACTCATAATCTTCCGAGCATAATACTAATAAACTATGCTAAATGTATAGGTCTAAATCTTTACTGAATTAATTCTTCAAACTAAGATGAACCAAGCCCAACAAGGTTGGGTCAGGCCAATATTAACAAATTCTTTTTCAAAATATAACTAGAATTAAATTTTGAAAATTTTTCAGTTTTTAATATTACACAAGTATATAAACCTCCCAGTACCAACAAAAGATGTCACTTGCCTATGTCAAAAGAAGGTAATAATACATCTGCCAAACTACCATCACATTATAACTTCAAAAACATAAATTAAAAGTATAAGACAGGTAAATTGGCAGATATCAAGTGCATATATGAACATCACTGTGTTTAGCTAGCATTATCAATGTTATCTTCCTCGTCTTCATCATCATCGCTAATCCATCCATAGCAAGGTTTGCGCCTTCTTTTCGAAGATGCAGAGTCCGTCTGTGGAAGAGCGGATGTGGGAGCAAAGCCAACAGATACAGAATCTGTCCGGGGATGAGAGAATGCGGGAGCAAAGCCAAAGCCAAAGCCAAAGCCAAAGAGAACTCGCCTCTGGTGTTGCTGCTGTGTATTGTCCTACAAAGTAAGACTTATGCTAAGAAGATGGCATCAGCCAGAAAAATAAAAAATCTTGAACTAAGAACAAATTGCATATCTGCATCGACTCCAAAGGGTATCAGGAAACATCATAGGTTTGTAATATAAATCTCGTTGTCCTGGATCAACGGATTGTGCATGGCAGCGTGATAGAGAACTCAATTCTCGACCCAAGAATGGATCAACCAGAAAGATGGATATGAACAGTTGAGATATAAGGGTGGAAAATGTTTAAATTCTTGCTTTTTTGTGTAAAGACCATGACAAAAAGCGAAGCTATGAACTAGTTTCACATTCAGTAAAGCTGTAATTAAGGCCATACACTCGAGTTTACCTGTCAATTGTCATACACTCATACAAAACTATCTCGAGCAGTACTCTTTTTTAATACTTGGGAACACAGAGAATGTTGCATTAACCAAGATCACAACACACCAACACAACCTGCTGTCAAAAAGGGAGCGAAGGCCAGCCAGGGTCCAACTAATTTGGTTTTTTGAAAACCACTTTGTGTCTAAAATGGAATTTCAAAGAAGTCCTTACTCCTTAATAACAGTTCTATAAGTGTTACTTATTTCTTACTCAATTCTTTGTGTTTCTGCCTCATTAATACTTCAAAGATCTCAGCTTTTGTCCGACTCTCCAGTCTCCATGCTAAAACTATAGATATCCAATCTAGACATCAGCATTTTCCGATTTTTCCCCTCCTATCTTCCTTCACTATGCTTCCCACAAAAGGAAAAATTCCTTCGTCCCAGGGCCCCACACCCCAGCCAGGGGTCACGTGACTCAACTGCCCATTAGGTGGAAGGACCGTGCCCAGTGCTCACATTATAGCTGTCAGGGCTCGATCCTGTGTCTTTGCACACAATCTATTACCCAGGAACCAACTAAGCTACACATGCACCCACAATCTTCCTTCTCTATGTTAATTTGGTTCCCTTGCACTTATACACCAAAAATTGCACAACTTCATCCTAGGAAAACCATTTCTTTCTTCCCAGTTTAAGAACACTCAAATCTAAATCTCTCCCACTAACAAAATCACATAGTAACACACACACAAAAGAGGCAGAAAATACCGTCGCTACAGAGCTGATCGCGGTGCTGATAGTTTGATCAAGACCTTTCCCGGGGTTCTCCATTTGGTTGTGAGGAACTTCAAGTTCAATAATGGATTCATCCCCATCATGATCTCCACAGGCCATCTCCCCACACTGTCCTGCCTCTGAGCTTTCAGTATTTCCCTGCAAACCAGAGCATTCATGGACAAGCTTTTCCCCGGGATCATCATGCTCATCATGATCAGATTCCTTTTGTTCACTTAACATCACCTCAATCAGAACCCTGTATGCTCCATCCTCAATAAACGCCCATCCCTCATCTCCATACACCTTAAACAGATAGGATCATAGGAGAAACCGATAAAATGATGAAAAGTTGAAAACTTTACAATTTTAGACCAACGAATAAACCATAAATGCATGCACCAAAACGGGAAAATGTTAGGGTTACGAGTTCAAACGCAATTAACGAAGAGCAAAAGAAGAAACCTTGAGGAGTCCTTTGACTGATTTGCGAACCAAGTGATCCGGAAACCCTAACGGCCGCATTGCATCAAGCGCGGCGTCTATTCTGCGCAAACCCGTCTGCGATTAAAAATCCGAGCGATTAAAAACCTGCGTCTTCTGGATAAAGAAGGAGAATTCTACGCCTATTTCTCTTCCATTTTAAAGGGGGGAAAAAAAAGTAAAAAGGAGACGCGGAGTTTGAAAAGTTACCTTCGGGCGCTTGTTCCTTGGCGCCATAGCTGAGAACTCAGTAATGGGCGGAAATGCAGAAGAGCTGAGGGGAAGAAGAAGAGGCGTGGCGTTGAAAGAGACTGTGGAGTTGGGCAAAGCGGGAGAAAACGCGCACTGTACTGTTCAGTGTTCAGTACGTAACACTGTAATAGGTATAAAATGGGAAATATATTTCATGTACTCAAACATGTCAAATCATAAAAAAAAAAAAGTAGAAAATGGGAGTAAAAATTAATAGTAGAGTTTTTTTTTTTTTTAATTTTTAAGAGTTTTGTAAGTGTAATCATAAAAGAGAATATAGAATTTACCAAAAAAAAAATAAAAGAGAATATAGAAAGAAGAAAAAAATAAAAATCTAACAACAAACAAAAAATATTTTAAAAAAATTACCTTAAAGTCAGAGTGGCCGCCAGCTGGTGGCCACTCTGACGCGCCCAACAAAAAATATTACCTTAAAGTCATAGTGGCCGCTAGCTGGCGGCCACTCTGACGCGCCACAAAAAAGAATTACCTTAAAGGCAGAGTGGCCGCCAGTTGCCGGGCACTCTAACGCGCCCCAGCGGGTGAGTGGACACGATGTTGTGCCCAGATACGTGATTGGACTTTTTAAAAATAATTTATTGACTTTGTAGGAGATAAACTTCTCTATTTTTTTAGTCACCAAATCAGTTTCATTCTGCGACCCCAAATTTGATTACTGACAAGAACCAAATAAAAACTATTGGTGTTCATGCGACGAATATATTTTTATCAAAACAATCATCAATCATTCAATTGTCATTTTAAATTGAGTCACTTTTCACAATTTATCTTCTCTTTAGAGTATGAGATATCCTTTAAGATTGGGTTCAAAATGAAAAATTATTCGTAAATTTAGTTTATTTAAATATTAAATTACTCAATCCGCCATATCTTATGTGTTTTTTTTTAATTATGTGTTTAATTCAATCAAAGAGGTTTGATTGAAATTATTTATACTCAATATTTTATTATATTCAATTTAATATTTGTATATAAAATTTATATATTTAAAAATCACATTAGAAATACCATTAAACAAAAAATAATAATTTTAAAATAAAAATATTAAATAAAATAAGAAAAAATTCTTTTAAAAAAATTAGTGCATAATAAACATTAAACATTATAGATAAAATGAAATAAAGGAAGCAAAAATTACGAAGTTGGCCCACTTGTGGGAATCAAACTGAGTTCTCCCAATATTCTTCTCCATAAAGAGCGCTCACTTGCCACTTGAGCTACCCCAATTGAGTTGGAAAAGATTCAAATTAGTCACTGAACTACATGCAAAAGTGCAATCAGGTCATCAAATTCAAAAAAAAGTACAATTAGTTCTCTCAACGTTCTAAAGATCTATCTTATTAAAAATTTTGATTTTTTGTTTAAACCCATCATAATACCACACACAGATTTTTTCAATACTTTCTATTTAGAAAAAATGATGCTCCATCCGTTCAACCCACCCATTTTGGGACATATTATCAAGTTTCAAACTTAAATTTACAGGACTAAACGATACTACTTGGGGCTCTATTTTATGTTCAAATTCCTTTTAATTTCATCTGCCCTATGATTGGACGATAGATGCTTATGTGACAAAATTCAACAAACCTACGACGATTCTGTTAATTACATAAGCTCCCCACTGTCACTGAAACAAGATCTTATAGAATCTTACCCCATTCTTTCATATCATTTTCTGGGCAAAAAGACAATTCTGAGCCTACTAAGAAACTGTCACCATTTCATCTTCTTCTTATACATCTTTATACATATTCTGAACAGAAAAAACATAAACAGCAACACACAAAAGATACTACAACATTAAACCCCAACAGAAAGTCAGAAAAAAACATTAAATCTTCTGATCTTTTTATGTATGGTGATTGGTTTCTGGAGGCTTGTGCTTGCACTGATAGCATTTCGCGAATAGCCCGAAGGTGTCGACTTGCTTGATGAAGTTGTTCATGCTTGCCCACCCCCCGAATCCAAACCCGACGACTAAAACCCAAACCACAATGAATGCGTTCATCACGTACACAGCAGTCCAGCTTGGTAGGAAGAACGGGGGCTTCTCTGCTGCATTCTGGGCAGAGGAAAATGTAACGATTTTATCAGATGGGAAGCGGGCAGGAAAGAAAGTACAAAATTAGTCGAAAAAGATTGAAACTTTAGAAAATGCAGACTCATGGTATGTAGTTAATGTGCTGCACATCAACAAAAGTAGACAAATTTCATTCTAACTAGCTGAGGTTCATGTTGAGCATATATAATATTTAAACATAAATGTGTAATTCAACTATCAGCTTAGACTTTTAGTTGAGATGGAGCACTTGCTTCAATTTGGTATCAGAGTCAACCCCATGTCAAAGGAGCATATAATATATAAACATAAATGTGTAATTCAACTATTGTTCAGACGGTAATGATGAAACAGGTTAGCGAATGAACTACAAGAATGGGGTAGGCTTAAGGGGGTCGGTGGTACCAAAACTCGGGATGTGTTTCTGGGGTAGCGGAGCTCGACTATTCCATATACTGGATGACAAGGAAATGCCACCAAATTAGTCTCGAAAAGCTTCAAAATCTGATCGTGCCGGGGTTTCTAGTCACAAGAAAGGCTATATTGCTAAAATCCAATCTCTAAAGGCCACTATAGGTGCTACCTTATCTCGTGTTTACATGGTTCGAGCATAATTAGACAAACTTAAAACGCTATGATTCATTGACGACATGGTGTCCAATAATGGTGTTAGAAAGCCATGTGAAGACCATGTCTTATCAAGATTAGCACCTAGTTAATGTACGGCTCTGATGACGAATAGAAATATCTGAAGCAGATATAGCCCACACAAAGGGCCAGATTTCAACATCATATAGATGGTCAGTTATACCAGAAAGGACATATTAATGCATCGTTTTATAATTTTTTTTTGCAATCATGCAACTTGCAAGTACTAAATACTCATCGGGTTTCAGTTCAATCATGAAACACGTACGACAAGGATAATGAGCAGTGGCCCGGCTTGGCAAAGCCAGCAGGACAGACGGTACAAAATGAAAGTAGAAGAGTGGACTGATTACCTGCCGGGCCGAGGCCTTTCTGTATGTTACCATGTGTGCGAGCGCAGGGATGATGTAGACAGTGAAGCTAACGAGAAGTGCTCCCACAGCGGAGTTGATAGGCCCGAAGAAGGGGAATATGATGGCCAAGAACCATATCGGTATCACCACGGGTAACCTGGCTAGCGCCCTTAAACATATGCTGTTCGTGTCGTGCATCCCAATCACTTTCTCCCAAACAAAGTACAGAGGCGTGCAAGCAAATCCAAATGTTATGAACTGTCAAAGAAAAAACGGGTCACAAATTCACAAATTCACAAATCTCGTTTTGCTTAGGAAATGACGGGAACCAAACTGAATGTTTTGGTGAAGATCAGACCTGGTGGATTAGCATAAGAATAACAGCTGCATCGCGAAAACCATTTTGTGGAAGGAGCGCAAATGCATTGGCGTTACTGAGAAGCTGATCACCGTAGGCCCAATACATGGCAGCAGCAGATGGAATCGTTAACGTGAAGACATAAAGGGTAGCAAACAGATATATGTACTTAAACTTTTGAGGCTTCCACATAGCGTGCATGATTTCCCTGCAACAAATCAAGATCACCTCAAAACGTGTAGATGCAGGGGCTTAAATAGTTTATTGGCATATATGTACAACTTTCAAATTTCTAAATGATCATAATATTTCAGTCAAATGTATAATTACTCGAGCCATAAGCAAGGATTCACATTTACTAGTAGATTAACTATTTCTCTTATAGGAGGCTATCAATAAACGAACATGGAATATTCAGATACGAGTGATAATTAACATTAATGAGCCGGGTAAAAATTTACTCACACGGTGACAGCATGCCCACCGAAAGTGTAGAGAATATTGGTGGCTCCCGTAAAGTAAAGAACCATTTTTTTGGGTCCGCTGTGAGTAACACCTTCAACCTGCATAAGCCATAGAAAACACCAACTCGGTAAATTTGCCACAAAAAACCAAACAATACAAGTAAAATAATGCCGGTTTTGTCAATTCACCTGGCCATGAACTAAGGCTGCAATGGCCAAATACCACGCGGTGTATGTTGTCATTCCCAGCCCAAGAAAGGACCAAATCCTATAGTTATGAAAAGAGGGGATGAACACCGTCGTGGCACAACAGGCCCCGAATATGTATGTCCATGTCCTCTTGTCCAACCGGTCGTTAATGTAGTATATATTACTGCAATCCACCAAAATTATCACTCAACCACAACCTAAAATCAGAGAATTTCTTCTTGGTTCGTTAAACCAACCGATATATGAGAGCATTTATCAACACAAACCTTGCACAAGCTATGAGCTGAATCACAGAACCAAACAACAGGAAGGTACAATTGAAGGCCAGCCCAACAGCTTTCCATTTGGGTCCCAACAAGCCATCCAACACCTCAAACCACTAGATACAAATATAATAAACACATGTATTCCTCAGAGACATTGCATATCTATACAATAACTGACTATAAAACATTAGTCACATACATGGATGATGTTTTTTAAGATTAATTAATCAATAGTTACAGACAAGGGAGTGTTATTTAAAAATATATACTTTTTCTGGTTGTCTTTGATTTGGGAGTGACAAGGAAACCCACAAACACTGTACAACTCCTGTACAACTCCTGAGAGTATGCACTGAGTAAACCTTGTAACCTAGCCGGTAAAGGACCAGGTAAACTATCCTAACCTAGGTTCTTGAGCAAGCAAAAGGACCTAGGTCGCTCTGGATGAGATTTAAACTTGTAACATTATAAGTACTATAAGTCAAGAAATAGACCATTTTGTAATATAGTAGTTACTAAGTCAATAAATTGACAACTAGTCTATAATTTTTTTAATGGAAGTATTGTTGGGAAGGCTAACCTGGATAACATGGTTCTTGAAGCTGACATTCTCTTTTTCCTTTCTGGTTCTGTACTCAACATACAGTACACTGATAAGATAAGCAGTCCAGCTTCCAAGAATGCCATAAAAGATCTGCAGCAAAACCCCTGAGAGCATCCCCATTTGAGAAAAAGAGTATGGCAAAGTTAAAAGAACCTGTGCCACCTGCAGAAACAGCACCAGAAACCCCAAAACTCAGCATATTTATACTTTTGCCCCAAAGGAAAACAAAAAAAAAAAATGGAAAATTTTAGAAACCTGATTTGAAGCACAGCTGAACCAAGCATCATAAACAGACCCTCCATGCCAAAGAAAGCTCTTGAAACCAAGCATAGGTTCATGCTGAACTCTCCCTTCCTCTCTCTGATCATCTACCTCAGTTTCAGTACTCATAATCCCAGGAACTATTGCCTCTTCACTCTGTCTCTGTGGTTCCATCTTTCCCTCTCAATCCCTCTTCTTAAACACCTAAAGCTGCACAAAAAGCCAACAACCACAAACAATTCAGGAAATATCAGCCCCAGCAATTCATCCACAAATCCTAGCAAAAACAAGTTAAACACTCCACTCCATTCAACCCAGCCATCACAAGATTTATTTAAAAAAAAAAAACAAAAAAAACAAAAAAAAAAAAAACCACTCCACCTTCCAAGGCTGAAAATGAAAGAAAAGCTGGACTTTTTACTCTTTTAGGCTTTGCTTTCAATGGTGGGTTCATGCTATATATACACCAAAATCCCATAAACGTTAGTAACTGAAACTATGGGAATTGACAGATGGCGAAACATCCATAAAAAAATGCCGCGTGTTTCCTACATTCAGAGCAAAAACTGGGATTCCTCTGTACCTTAATCACACGAAAAATGCTTTCACATACATACATACGCTTCCAAAAGCACACACACCCCAAATGGCAAATGCTATACAGCACAGCTCGCGGTTGGATGGCCGTTACAAATTCTTGTGAGGAGCGCTGTTTCCATGGGGGGCTGTCTAAAGGCGCTATAAATGCAAGCAAAACAAATAATATCTCTGAATATTCGCAGGTGACGACGGCTGAGCAATTATTAAATGTGGGGAGTCTTGAAATCTTTGAGGGGATAAAAAGACGAGATTTTTAAGACGAATGAAGCGAAAGGCTGGCTTATTGAATACACTAACTAACGCAGCCACCCTAGAGAGAGGGTAGAGAGTAGAGAATCAGAGAGAGGTGAGGTGAAATCACTCTGTAAAAGAGAAGATTGAGAGTGATGATGATTATGAATGAAGAGAGAGACAGTGAAATAACCCATGAGTGTGCCTCCTATGATATGGACCCAACGGGTAATGCCGCGAATCAGCCTCGCATGGTTAATCTTTATGGGAATTTCATCAACACCCATAATTTTATTTTATTTTATTTTATATTATATGAGAAGAAAAATTCGCTGCCACTCTTGAAATATGTATTGAGATGTTTTGACTATAATAGGTTGATATTTATAAGAGATTGACTCAAATCAAGAAAGTTCGTATTTGACCGTAATAACGTTACTGGAGTAATCAAAATAATATAATGCAGCATGTAATTGTTTACCTCATGTTATTTATAATTTAATTCTTATAATATTTAATTTAATATTAATAAATAAAATTTTATATATTTAATATTCCTTTAGAATAAGGAGTTCAAACTTAAAAATTATAAACTTACTCATGATATGTAACTATTATAAAAGATATTAGTAATTTTTTTTTGGATACATTTAATAATTTTGTAATAATAATATAATACATTTGAAGTTTAATTCTTATTTGATTAGCCTTGGAATATTGGAAGAGGTAGTTGTATCATGTATGAGGAGTGATACTTCAACATATACCATTAATTAAAATAGTAGCAACACGAGTTGGTCAGACAGTAATTAGTTGATTTTGTTCTTTTCTTTTGTCGTTATTTATTATTCTGTAATTAAAATTATAATGTAAATTTCATCTAAAATATACATTGAAATAACGATTATAAATTTTTACATTAAAGAATAAATGGAATGAATTATGAAAAGGATGTAACGAGGATAATACTCAAATAGTGCTGTATAAAATGTGTTGCAGATGGCAGTGATGGAATGATGTTTTAGTTCACACTCTGTATGTGTATTCCCAATCAAATTGATTGTCACGTTTAATCCCTGTGACTTAACATCAATTAAAAAATGATCTGTCTTGTTTGATTGCGATCCAAGCTCATTTAAAAAAAAATATAGGGAAAATTACATTTTTCGTCCCTAAGTTATAGGGTAATTGCAGAATTCGTCCCTAAGTTATGATAATACTCACTTTTCGTCCCTAAGTTCTCATTGGTGTTGCACTTTTCGTCCCTGAGTTATTCAAATAGCAAATTTCGTCCCTAAGTTATCATTGTGTTGCACGTTTTGTCCCTAACATAAGTGTGCAAACTTCGGTAAATTTTCGTTTAAAAAATTTTTAATCGAACTTTTCCGGTTTAGTGCTAATTTTTTTAACGAAGTTTACTGAAAAAGTTTGATTAAAAAATTTTTAAAACGAAAATTACCGAAGTTTGCAAACTTAAGTTAGGGACAAAAAGTGCAACGCAATGATAACTTAGGGACGAAATTTGCAATTTGAATAACTCAGGGACGAAAAGTGCAACGCCAATGAGAACTTAAGGACGAAAAGTGAGTATTATCATAACTTAGGGACGAATTCTACAATTACCTTATAACTTAGGGACGAAAAATGCAATTTTCCCAAAAATATATATAAAAAAATACACGATTTGAAAATTCAAAATTTTCTACTAAAAAAAGTGGTCGAACATCTATAATTAATTTTTCCAACTCCAAGGTCTGACAAAGAGCACATGAAGGGTGAGGATGTAAATCATAATAACTTAGTTGAACATACCTCTTATTTTGACTTTGAGAGATTGCTTTCATGCTGTTGCTGGTGAGACTCGATCACTGGTCTTACTGAGATGTTCATGCCGGCCATATTTCCTTTTCTTGGGAAATATATATGGCGCTCTAAGTGAAGGGTTTTTTAGAGAAAATATCTATGGCTTTCAGAGTGAAGCCCGGCCAACTTATGTTGGGACAACTCCAACAAGGTGTTAAATTTAAATTTTGGTGGTTACAAAATCGATCAACTATCCAACCAACTCAACTTGGATTGTTCATTAAAAAAAAAATTCTTTATTTATAATACATGTTGCACCATTTAGAGTCATAATTTTTTTGTTACAAAATTTGATGTGAATAAACAAGACTACTTTATCTTTTTTGGTTTTGTGCAAGAAGATAGAATTTGAGGTGGGTAGTATTGATGCAATGGTCAAAAAGATAGCTAGAAATGATATACGCCTTTATCAAGTGCTACACTCAATCCGAGTCGAACCATGAGGGCAAAAAGGGATGAAAATAAAGCCTACCTAGCTATTCGTTTTGGTACTATAATTACTTTTTAATTTCAGCTTTGATGGAACCTTTGGAGATTTTTCTCATAACTTGTTAATCTAAGGTTCCAACCAAACCTTATTTTTCAAAATTAATCTCAATTGATAATATATTTTTTAAAAGTATTGAAACATGTGTATAAAATGGAGTGATTTGGTATCTTTGAGGTTATACTCAGTATAAACATGATTAGTTTTTATGTGTATACATAATTAACAAGTTAAAAAAACGCATGGTTAGACGAAAAAACAGGTGTAGTATAGATAGGCTAATATTACATGCATATATGACTTATATTCGAACTTATCTATTGAATCAAATTTAACTAGATATCACTATCAATCTTTACAAAGTTAGATTTGATGGGTACGACAATAAAATTCGTATTAAAAATATCACGATGCACAGAAGTTTAACCAAGTTGTATATGAAAATTCTAAATTCAAGATTAACGAGAATATAATTTTTTTTAAACAACTTATGAAGATTACTACAAATAATAATATAATTATCCTCCCTAGCTCCAAAAGATGTGACATTTGAAGAGAGAATCTAATAGCATCAACCAAGAACAATATAATATAAGATATGAAGAAGGCATACACTACACAATAATAATTGAGTTTGGAAGTATAGGAATATATGAATGGCCCAATGGAAAGAACAAGACTAGATGGAAAAGACATTAGTAGGAGAATGGTACAATTTTATTATTATCATTTTGTTTTTGTAATAAAGAAAATAAAATAAATTTTTGAGAATTTAGACAAGCTTATGCAAGAGTGATGAGTGATGATGTTTAAGTAAAAATGGTGAGCATTGGCAAGAATCCTATCATTAGCAAAATTAGTAAGCATAATGAATGGAGGGGCCTTCTTCTCATCACTCACCTCTCTCCCTTCTTACTTTATTTCCAATTGCTTCATCCTCCATGTCTCCTTTGTCTCTTTGACCCTTGACTCCTACTTACACACTTAGGTTTGTTACCACACCCTCGAAAAATAGCCAGTGTGAATGAAACCTGATTTTCTTATATGACGTGCTCGATCAAGAGAGTGTTGACAATAATAAAATTTGTGCCTTTCAGATACAAAAGTCATGTTTCACCTATTAAATCAACTACTCCTTTTTGAAGTTAAAGTAGTTTTATTAGCCACTCAATAAGGTGTGACAGATTTCACATGAGGATTTTACTGGAGTCTGTATGCTCATGAAAAGTACGTGAGGGACATAGAAGTCGACTTATGTGTAGGGCGATTCCTTTTTCTTAATTCAAAAAATTATAAATTTATATCATATTTTTACTCGAAAATTTATGCCCAAATTTTTAAATTATAGTATATGTGATTCCCAATCCTTCAATGAGGGTTTTTAAAACTGTTGTGTTCCCTCATGACATCTACACAAGGCAATTTGATTTAACAAAGAATAATTATGCTTTGGGTTTAGTGGGAGACCTAATGATTAACCGTGAACTCTTCAAAGTAAATCCAGCATTTACACTACAAAATCCTTATGGTAACCAGCTAGTAAATAATAAAATAAATTGTCATTTCTTTCTTTATTTATTTTTTATTTTTCACCATAGATACACCATACATACACGTAGTCAGTATTCAAGAATATATATATTGAGTAAATTAAATTATACTTTTATATAATAGCCAACAAACCAAAAAAAAATAAAAGTTAATTAACTATACTTTAAAAAAAAAACTAATAATCGATAAATTTAATTCAAATAATGTTGGTGAGAATTAAATAGTGACTTTTTGATACAATATTTTTGTATTTTAAAATTTAATTAAGGGAATTGACATGCATGGGAAGTGATTAATAATTAGTACCCCGTAATTATGTAAGCAACTATAATAATAATAATAATAATAATAATAATAATAATAATAATAATAATAATAATAATAAAAGAATATTTTTCTCCGCCGTAAAGGTTATAGGTTAATGTGATTTCTTTATGTATTGTCCCCTGCAGAATGATTACTTTCCTAACGCCATAAGAAATTATATATTTAACCCTTTTAATGAAAAGTGGAGCACAAGAAAATAGAGTTAATACTTAGATTTATTCCTAATCAGCTTAGTTGACACGAGTGATCGTAAACCTTATCATTTAAGAGAAATTGGGAGTTTAAATGATCCCTTCTTATATGAAAAATTAATTGGCTAACACTCAGGGATTTGGCTAAATATGATATTGTAACATAATACACCTTATTTATATATATGTTACAACATAATTACATAAGCATTATATTTAATATATATAAAAACTCTTGCATGAGTTGCATCAATTTGGTAAACCAACGATAAATAGTGATCTAACGTAGATTTTATAAACTGATACTGAAATTTTTTAATATAATTTCAAAATTTATCTAGTGCCATTTTAAATGGTGTATATCATCATATATATATATAACCAACACACAATTCACTCTTTTCCTGTGCTACAACTAGTGTTCACAAAGCTAACATCGTTTATAATTGATACTAAACACGTGAACTACAGCAAATAGTGAAATACTCATAGATTTATCGACAAATTTTAATAATTTAACTATGAAAATCATATGGTAATTCAATACCTATGAATTTTTTCGTCGATATTTATTTAATTTTTTAGTGCAATACGGACACTAAATCGTTTATTCTTTCTTTCTTTTGATAGGGATTATAATTTTGCATATAATAATAAGTTACTAAATTTTTCCATTAAAAAATGACAAGTAAATTAGATTATAATACGATACTTTGGATATTATGATTGGAGTTGAGATGACAAAAACCAAACATCAAAATTCATTATTCAACACCCATTATGGAGCCTGGAATCGATTCAAATTCCATGTTCCACCAAGATAATCAATAACTAAATGCATATAAATGGATATGATGCAGTTTTAAAAGATTGGTATTGCTACAGGTACAAAAATTTTCTTTCACTATATTTGGTGTAGCAATAAAGTTTTTTTCTTTTTCAATTTTTTTGATATTATTGAAAAGTCGGCGGCCGCCGGGTGCACATTAGGTGAAATCCGTTTTATGAGCCTAACCAACAAGGTCAAATAGCCTAGCTAAGTTGATTGACCAATACAGATCTTTCACGGGCCGCAAGTCAAATTTGGAAGAATCGTGTAGTTACCAAATCAAATATCTGAGTAACTTGGCTGCCAATAGGGAAGGAAATAAGCTAGATAGGCCGGGGCGAGCTTTAGAAAATTAGGCATGTGTCTCCTATGAGAACTTGAGGCATGAACCTAGGACTCAGTCTGTACGTAGCCTTTTCTTAACTCCAAACCTAACTTGCTTACAATAGGTTTGACATGGCTTAAAGTCTTTTTAAAGGTATGTTTAATATGTATGTCATTAAAGGTACTCTATTGTAGACTTTAAATAGACTTGAAATCTATTTAAGATCTACACCTTATACACTTTAATTTATACGGCTTACATATTTCATATTTGTAAAAAAGAAATGCAAGGATCGATATGCTACTCCGCTGGGAGGAGAATAGGGGGAGAGGAGAAAGTGTGAAAATTAAAAATTGGGGATTTAAATTTTAGAGTTTGATATATATAGTTGGTTTTATTTTGTAAATTAAATATAAAAACATATTAAGTAAAGTGAAATGTATAATAATCTTTTATATATATATATATATATATATATATATATATATATATATATATATTATAGGTGATTTACAAAATATTATACAAGAATAGAATTTAATGAGTACAACCATTAGATAGTGGCTGTTGATTTTTTCCTTTTCACTCAGAAAATTCTTTTTATTCATTTGTTACTATGAATTGACTTACCAGTCATCATCTCATACCCTGCTAGCATATATGATGTATTTTTATTTTTTAATGGACTCATCTAGATCTATTAATAATGGATGGTATGAAAGAGAGTTCACATGCATGACTACTTGTAGTGATGGGTTGGGGTTTGAATGGGGATTTAAGGATTTTGTTTCCCACACTCAACAAAAGTGATCATGTCATTGGGTCCATCCAATGATGCACATCATGAATCCTAGTCTTCATATGTAATATTTGGTCGGCTGTAAATATCATTTGTATTGCCCATAACAAAAAAGGTAATATATATATATATATATATACACACACACACAAAACAAAAATGTGTGTCATTAATAACATATGTAACAAGTTGATTAGCATCTTAAGACATGATTGATCTCTTTAGTAATAAGATTAGTCTATATAGATTTATTATTTACAAGGATAATTGTTATTTCATAATTGTACTTAAAAAAATAAAATTACAACTCCATATTAGATAGGGATCACATTGGAATGGGGTATGGAGTATGCTCCCCATTGTTGTCCCTACCGAGGGATATAATTTTGTTTTCTTGCCTCCATCCCCGTGAAAAATTTTCTGGGACAGGAAATCTCTACCCTGATCAGTCATTATTATTTTAAGTAAAAATAAATAAATATTGAATTCTTAATTTACGACTTAAATCTTTAATTAGTTATTCATAACTTCATCAAAAATATACATATATATATATACATATATATATATATATATATATATATATATATATATATATATATATATATATATATATATTTGGTCCCCATCTTGCCTTGTTGCAACGAAAATTAAGGTCCTCATCCTGCCCTGTTGCAATGGAAATTAGGATCAAATTGCAATCCTTAATATCACATCAATTGCAATATGTATTGATTTTTGTCATATTAAAACATTAAATTAAAAGTATAATCAATTTTTATAATTTAAAAAAATATTATTTAGATTAAAAAAAGTCACGTGTTCGTTGTCCCAACAATAATGTAAGATTACAAAACACTAGTATTTTCTTCTCACAAGATATCACATAGAATCTTTGACGGCACGACTTTTCTATCTACTTCACATACACCCCTTGCATGCACCAAGAAGGCACTCACAAATTCGATTAAGAAGTGTCAACTCTGTTCATACATACATTCTCAACCTACTAAACCACGAAGAGCCAAGGGCCACAACTATGCCGCTTGACCACAGGGCCATTGTCTATCTTGATACTATATATTTAGACTAAATTTTTATTTACTAATATTAATTAATTAATTAATTAATTATTACCATATACCGTGACAAATGAGGTTGTAGAAAGCATTTGACAAGTAATGAGAATGCTAATGATTGGCCGAGGATCACGCAATTGATCATTAAGGGGGATAATATGCTGTAAAGTTGATGAATGACTTAAAGAAGAGATAAGGTTTGCTCTTTCTTTTGGGCATCCAACCCTAGTGAAATTAAGGCATAGGAGAATTACCTTCAACTTTTTTACCTACAAAGTTCTTTGACAACTATTGTTGAATTTTTCTTATTTATTTACCGAAAAATTTGTAACAACTACTTAAAAGTGTACAATAGGTAAAGTCACGATATGATTATTGCCGGCAAAAGATAACACGGAGGTAAATCAACCTAAATTATCCATAACTGTTTGGCTCAAACTAAAAAGGCTAATAGACAACTTCCACATAAAATTGAACTTGAAACAATTTGATTAATAAGCTAATTGCAATTATGAAGTTGTATATCAGAAAGGATCAAGAAAAATGTTTTTTTCCCCTCTTGATGTGACTTTCATTTATTGAGTCCTCAAAAATTGATAGACTCTACCACTAGTTAAAATGAAATTTAGTTGCCAAAATATATAATGTCACGTTATGAATAAGAGATTTGTAGAAAAAATATAAGAGGGGCCAGGGGTGTATAACATTATTATATCAGTTTAAAATATTTAAACTCGAGATCTTATTTGATGCATGCACCAACAATATTCCAAACTCGAGACCGAGAATTGAATTAAAGACGTGATTAATTAAAGTGATAATCAGGAGTTTTAGGTTAGAGTGCCTTTGTTTAACCTTCTTCTATACACCCACCTCCCTATGGGTCCCTTCTCAATTAAGTTATCATCTTGGCCTGGGCTCAATTGGATAATGACAATGCCATATAAAAAGAAATATATATAAAGATGAGCGGACATCCATTTATGGCCATAGACATCATGGTATGCACCACCTTAAAATTAAAATGATATTTTCACCATCAAATTTACCTTGTTATAATATTTATTTCTGGAATGATACTATTAATTATATTATTGATACAAATTAGATTTATTTTTACCTCGTGTAAAATTAATTGACTCGTGGATAATTTCGTTGGATCAAAGGTTATTATATATCAAACTCGACCTTATGATGGTGAATAATTCATTAGTGACAATGATGAGACTCTATCTAGCTCTCGTTTGCATCATTGCATCAACAATAAGAGAGTTGCGAGTCAAGAGTAGCAGTGTCACTGGGTTCATATCCTTTGAGGATTAATTTTTGTGTCGATTGAATAGTCCCTTCCGCTCAACGTTTATAGTTTGAGGTTCATGAATTTTTAGACCCTCAAGATGGGGAATGTCGGGTATTGGTTGCAAACTTTGCCAGGGTTGTGTGGACTTACTTTTTGTGATCCTTAAGTGTTTATTTTTCTTAAAAAAGAATTTTATTGTTGCATTATATATAACAATTAAGGTGAATATTAAATTTTATTCTCTTTTCTATTTTTTTCCAAGATCAAAACCACACATAATATCACATTTTTATCTGTTTTGAGAGCCAAATCTGCATGATCATTTGCCCAAATCGCATCTAAATGACAGATAAAAGCAGTAGCCTTCAATTCAGTCACCACTTTTGACAGATAACTAAAGCTCTTTCAAATCATCCAAAGCAACCCTATATATGCTACACCAATCATGTATTATTTCATATTAACTTCTATTATCAGCTTAGCTCCCGAAAGGGATAACTGAGTGAGTGGAACATAATTTTCGTATTAGAAATTCAATTATTGTCAATAACCTCTTAGTTGAGCTTGTTGCATAAATTTTTTCTAGTGCAGTTTACCTATTATGTGTGATTTATAAACTATTACACAAGAATGAAGTTTATCCAATGCATATCCTCAGATAGTAATTGCTGGTGCAAAAGATTCAGTAAAAGACAATAGGGAAATGAATATGGGGTGAAGCTAATTGAGTTTATCATGCTAGCTACTCCCATGGCTAATGTAACTTGTGGATGAAGTTAAGCATGCATGCCCATGCTGACATCTTCATTGTTCACACTTCACGGTAATGATTATGTAATAAATTGCATTACAAATTTACAATCATACAATATATATGTGTTAGTTGGATTTTGTACTCTGGATGATGACGAGTTAATATCAACAGTTAAGTACCTTTGATCTGATGACGTTACAGTTACCATTCTAAGTTTTACTAAGACTTAGTAGATTCATTCTTGGACGGTTACGTTCTGCAACAACTATATGATGTCTGTTTTGTTTTAGTGAAGATTCACCTCTCAAACAACATCCTTAATTAGCTTAACAAGTTAACATTTGAAGAACTAACCTTGCTTCACCAATTTTTGGTTAGTTGAGTCTTCTACAACTCTCCTAATTAAAAGTGTGATTGCATATATAAAGGTTCGAACTTTCTAACCTCATGTATACTTAACCTTCTTTACTTTTATTAGACAGAAATTTAAAGAGTCAAGTTCAATGTCTGCTGTTTGGTACAGATTTAAATTACCAAGTCCATGAACTCGTCCCTAATTAAGACGTACTTATAAATGAGGTAAATCTCGAGTTACACAAATAATATGGAATTGGAAACATAACGAACCTTTTGAATTCTGATTCGATTCTAACAGTAGACTATCGAACCGATCCGTGGTCATCCATGTACACGAAAGCTCAAATGTCACATCTCAACAATATCTTTATACAAAATAAAATAAAAGCAATGAAGTCGAAAAATGTCCGATCCGGGCGGCATGCGGAGCTGGTGATGGATGATCTCGATCGATCGCAATCCTGGGCGATATGAATGTCTCCTTACTGGGGATCTTGAAGATGAATGAGCTAGATTATTGCAAGCCTTTAATTTAATGGATCGTTCCAAGATTCAGTTCCCATCAATCTTTTCATCACCCCCACAATAATCACCCATTCCATTCCAAGTCAAACTTCATATCAAATTCAATGACCATGTATATGAAAATGTATGTGTCAGCCCTTCATTTGGGAAACCCCAGCCACTACATAGATATATAAATATATTCATATTCATATGTAATAACTCATAAATCACAATAAATTACATATTGTTAGAAAGAAAATTAACAAGAATTAAACTTTGTCGATATTAAATTAGGAGAATTATGCCAAAGACTTGTGGTCTAGTGGCACCCGATTACACCCCACATAGAAGGCTTTGTGCTTCATTTGGTTGAGAAAGCATATCTATAAACCGATACTACATTATAATAGAGTCAATGCTACTAAAAAAAATTACCACTTTCAGGCAGTGTTAGAGGTTCATTAACTTCGGGAGGTAAGGTCTGACAAGATGGACCCAAGTCCACAAAATAATTTACGTTTGTACATGACAAATTATTCGATGAACTCGGATCCAAAATTGTGAACATTCAGTAAGTAAATTGTGATGGGTTACTGATATAACTATTGTTAGTACATAGAATGGGCCTTTATCTCTTGATACAATTAGGCCCCACCTAAAGGGCTCCAAAATGTCGTGGATTTGAAGATTTGGGCTATAAAAGTTAAGCCCAAAGAAATCCGGCCCATCATATCTCAACCGTTAATTTATTTATGTTAAGAACAAATCTTGTCCGTCGTTTACGTCATCTTCTCCGATCTTATACCGTATATATACAAACCCTAAAACCTACTTCACTTTCTACAGTGCACAGTTTCTTCTCAGGCTAGGCCATTTTTGCTTCTCCTTTTTCCCTTTAATCTTAATTTCTAGGTTAAAGTGACGGCGCCGCCGCTGTCCGCCTTGACGGAACTTCTAAAGCAACTGTCTTGGCCCTAAATTTTGCTCCAATTTCTTAATTTTTTTCCTGTAAAGTCGTAGTTGAAGTGTTGAATTACCTTAGATCCTTCAATGGCGGTGAAACAAACCAAGGCTGAGAAGAAGATTGCGTACGATCAGAAGCTCTGCCAGCTTCTGGACGATTACACGCAGATCTTGATTGCGGTGGCCGACAATGTAGGAAGCAATCAGCTTCAGAACATCAGAAAAGGGTTGAGAGGTGACTCGGTTGTGTTGATGGGTAAAAACACTATGATTAAGAGAAGCATTCGTGTTCATGCTGAGAATACTGGGAATACTGCCATTCTCAATCTCATCCCTCTCTTGGTGGTGAGTATATACTGTAATGAGATTATGCCTGTACTGTAATTTGTCAATGAGAAAGAGTAAAAAAGGGTTGAATGTTTAATTTCTGGCTGTGCTTATATATAGGGCAATGTTGGAGTGATATTCACCAAGGGTGATTTGAAGGAAGTTAGTGAAGAGGTTGCAAAATACAAGGTAAGATGAATGTTGGTTGCAGTTAATACATATCATTACTTATTAAAGTGCTGTAGAAGATATGATTTTGTAATGTTTTTATAATTTTTGCACCTTGTGGTTTCATGGCATTGAATGATTATATGTGGCTTTCTTTGTGTTATTATCTGCTTGATTAGTAGCATTTTCTTTGTGGCTAATTGCTTTTGCATTATATATAGGCAGTTGGTCTTATCCCTATTGGAATTTTAATATAAAATGCAATTATAATCTGCTCAAACATTATTGCATTGTGAAAGGTAGTGCGTAAGTTCATTGATTAAATGTGATATGCAATGGGGTTTTTATAGCTTCTTTTTGCATCTCTTGTAATCAAATTTTGAACAGTCTCGTTTGTTTAGAATCCTAAATTGAATTTCAGAAGAATTGAGTGTCATCTTTTGATGTGTGCCATCTAGTAATCCAATGTTTGCTGACAGTGTTATAATTTGGTAAATTTGCTCTAGTTAAACACTTTATTAACAATGCAATACTGTTCTGTTTGTTGAGTTAGCACTAGAGGTTCTCATGGTAATATTGTGAACAGGTTGGGGCCCCTGCTCGTGTTGGTCTTATAGCTCCGATTGATGTTGTTGTCCCACCTGGGAACACGGGTCTCGACCCATCTCAGACCTCTTTCTTCCAGGTGCTCAACATTCCTACAAAGATTAACAAGGGAACTGTTGAGATTATAACCCCTGTTGAGCTTATCAAGAAGGGGGATAAGGTGGGTTCTAGTGAAGCTGCTCTCCTAGCAAAGCTGGGCATTAGGCCATTTTCCTACGGTCTTGTGGTCCTATCTGTTTACGATAATGGATCTGTCTTCAGTCCAGAGGTTCTTGATCTGACTGAAGATGACCTTATCGGGAAGTTTGCCATGGGTGTATCTATGGTTACTTCACTGTCACTTGCTATATCATACCCCACTCTTGCAGCTGCCCCACATATGCTCATAAACGGCTACAAGAATGCCCTGGCTATTGCTGTTGAAACCGAGTGTTCATTCCCACTGGCTGATAAAGTGAAAGAGTATCTCGAGGTATGTTACTTTTGATACCACAATTTATTTTCGATACTCTCTTGGCCTCTTGGGCACGATTAATTGTGTTGAAACACTGTAGGACCCGACCAAGTTTGCCGTTGCAGCAGTTCCAGCTGCTGAAGCTGGAAGCACTGCTCCTGCTGCTGCTGTAGAAGAGAACAAAGAGGAGCCTGCAGAAGAGTCCGACGACGACTTGGGCTTCAGCTTGTTTGATTAATTCCTATGATGTTTGTTGGCTATGTTGCTTTCATGGTTTTTGAACGTTTTCTATGTTGATGTTTTACCAAAGACAGCCATTGTTTACTCCTTAGACCCTTGTTTTTGAAATTTTATGTTCTCATACTCCAAACTAGTGAATTTTCTTGTGTCAACTTCTTTTCATTTCTAATGACCAATATTACCTAGTTTTCTTTGAAGGTGTGTGCTAAGTAAACTTTGTTTTTGTGTAACGACCTTCAAATTAAATTACATAGGATATGTAAATCTCTCTTGGTTTGATTGAATCATGCTCTACTAACTCAATCATTTCTCTTGCAGTTTGGAGATAACTCTAGTTAAGTTAGGTTGTTGGTTTGACAATTACAATAGTACAAAGTTCTAACTTTGACCCCAAATAGTTACGAATAACGCTCTGAGTTTATTCTGTGCACATTTTTAAATAATGACAGTGCATTTCCTTTTCTGGTCGGAAATGACATCTTCAATTTACCTTTGAATAACCTATGAAAACTCGCCAAGCACCTTGTGCTCAAATGGCATGTAGTGGCCTCCCTCAAATGAAAGGTCATGAGTTCGAGCCTCAGTGGAGGAGATATCGAAATTGACTATTTGTAATTGACTCTTTGTTCTTCAACAGGTTGAGAAAAGTATAGATGAACAGATACTACAATGTAATAGGGTCAGTTGTATTCAAAAAAAAAAAAAAAAAAAAAAACCTATGAAAACTCAAACTCGTTTTATCAACATGTTAATGGGATACACGTTAGGTGTACAAATGGTCAAATGGAAACTGAGGGTTGCCAACTCATAAGACGCCATTAACGACAAAATTATTATTTTGAGGGAATATACCAACTCTACTTAATATAATCTAAAACGAAACCAAATAAATAAGTAGAAAAAAAACTGGAATTTGAGAGGAAAATATCAGTTTCTATTGGAAGATGCATGGCATATGCTGCCGCGCTTTAAGTTTCAACGAATTAAAGATTAAAAGAGTGATTCATTTCCCAGCAAATGTCAATAAGGAATGGACAATATTAGAGTTTATTCCACATATATTCCTCACTAAATGATATTTTAAAATTTCTATTATCATTCTAAATGAGTGGTCACATGATCAAAACTAGTGTAAAGTTTAGGGCCTATTTGATCATTTTTTAAAATATTAAAAAAAAAAAATTCTGCAGAACCATTCAAACCAACGTTGTCATTGTTGGATGGACTTTGGAAAATGATTTCCGTCAAATTTTAGCGGAAGTTATTTTCCTTCAAAAAAGTCTTATTTTCCCAAGTCAATGGAAATGATCGGAAATCCGAAAAATGATTTTCCAGATTTTCAAACACACCCTTAATTAATTAATGTTTATTATGTTAGTACACTACTTTTTTTGGTTTTTATTTTAAAAAAACATCCAATGTAAGTATTAAAATCGGTCGTTGTATGGAGTCATGCCGGCTTTAGTTGACAAGAAAGCATGGCTGGCACGACCACAGTCCAAATTCGGAATTTCACACGATTCCGACTGGTGTGTTTGGCAGTTGGCACCTCATGCGCCGATATTTAACTCAAACTGGATAAGATTATTTATTTATAAAAAAATGTAATTTTACCTTTTTCTCCCTAGTCCCTCCAAGTCGTCGCCGCCCACGCCTTTGAATATTTTCATCGTTCAACTTTCCCCCACGCCTTCCTCTTCTATATATATACAAATTCTTTCTCCGCCTCTCTTATCCGAACTGGTTTTATAATTTTGTTGAATTAAAGATATTTGTGTGTAATTTGAGTTGTTTTTGTATGAGAAATGACGGCATTTGATCGGAAAGTGAAGGCTGAATTGCCGAGTAAATCGCCAAGGCCTTCAAATAAGCTTCATGTTTCAATTCCGGTGGCGTCTGGCCGGGTTGCGGCGGCGGCGGAGGCGGCTTGTTTGGCTTACGAGCACTACCTGAGGCTGCCGGAGCTGAAGGAGCTGTGGAGTTGTAAGGAGTTTACGAGTTGGAATCACGAGCCGCTGCTCAAGCCGGCTTTGCAAGGCTTGGAAATAACTTTCCGGTTTATCTCCACCGCCTTGTCGGATCCGAGGCCGTACGCGAACCGGCGAGAATGGAAGCGGAGGTTGGAGTCCCTGGCGAGGAGTCAGGTCGAAATCATCGCTATGCTGTGCGAGGACGAAGCGGAGGACGGAGCGACACGTGGCGCGGCTCCAATCGTGGATCTGACGTCATCAGACGGCACGCTGGCTCGTCGGAACAGCTCGGCGGAGGTGTGGAAGCTCTCCGACGAGGTCACGGTGGTGAGCCGAACGAGCGAGGCTAGCTTGTTGCCTCGCCTGGTAACATGGCGGAAATCGGAGGATATCGCTCAGAATATCCTCGATTTCATAGAGAGCGAGATGCGCAAGTGTCCGTACACGCTAGGGTTAGGCGAGCCGAATCTCAACGGTAAACCTAGTCTCGACTACGACGCCATTGTCAAGCCCTCGGAGCTTCATTCCCTGAAGAAATCCCCAATGAATCTGCAAAATTTCGAGAATCAAACTCTCTACACTACTCACCAGATCCTCGAATCGTGGATCTGCGCGTCGAAATCAATCCTAAACCGAATCGAGGAGAGAATCGAATCAAAATCCTTCGGAAACGCCGCGAGCGATTGCTGGATCCTGGAGAAAACCTGGAATCTGTTAACCGAAATCGAAAACCTCCACCTGTTAATGGATCCCGACGACTTCCTCCGCCTAAAGCACCAGCTATCGATCAAAGTAACCGCCGAATCGCAACCGTTCTGCTTCCGATCGAGAGGACTGGTGGAAATCACGAAGCTCTCCAAGGATCTGAGGCAGAAAGTCCCCGGCATTCTGGACGTCGAAGTCGATCCCAACGGCGGCCCTAGGGTTCAGGAGGCGGCGATGAAGATGTACGCGGAGAAGGACGGTTTCGAGAGGATCCATTTGGTTCAAGGCTTGCAGGTAATTGAAATGGGCGTGAAGAGATTTTACTATTCGTATAAGCAGCTTTTGACGGTGGTTATAGGGAGCTTAGAAGCCGGAGATTCCGGCGATTCGTTGGATCAGGTGTTCCTTGAGCCGACATATTTTCCGAGCTTGGATGCGGCGAAGACGTTCTTGGCGGTGCACCGGAGCCACGAACATGGCCGGTTTAGCCCCTAATTACGGAACCAAAAATGGAGGATAGTACGAACTACATGCAAAAACTTTATGCAATTTAATTATTTTATTTTATTTTATTATATAAATTGTATAATTAGAAATTTAGAATTAATTATTTATGTCTTTATTTCCACACACAGCATTACTTCACCAAGAAAGTTATTCTATATTTTAGTTCATTCTTACTTTCTTAGCTATAATAATGAGAACCCATCTCGACCTCCCGGATACCTCAAGTGATAAGCTAATCAATGTTTAATAAGTGTACAGACGATAAGAGAACTATTGGTTATTCGGCCAATCAATGTTTAGTAAGTGTACTAACTACAAGAGAACTATTGGTCATTTTACATCAACTGGCTAATCCCAAAATGAGGTGGATGGAGTGAGCTAGGCTGGTATGCAACTCGTTTTAACTCGCTATTTGATGGGACATGAATCATGATGGGCCAAAAAAATCTTCATTTAACTCATTCACTTTTGGGGCTGAGGTTGACTTTGTTTTAGGTTTGTTGGCCCAACCAGACGGTCGGCAAACTAAGAACCACCAACCTCATGCTTAAAGAACGAGGTGCTGAATCACCACGCCAACCATGTTAGTTGCAATATGCTCTTATAGTAGAATATGTTTAAATGATCGATCAACTCATAATAAATTAAAGTCTTATTCTTACCCAATAACTAAAACGAATATTTAGAGTCTTGTGATACAAACTTTCCTATTATAGAAGAAGCCCAATATATTATGGCCCAAACATTGCCTATTTACTTGTCATTTTTGCCTTTCCTTTTCCATAGACAAAATCCATGTGGCCCAAAACCATAGGCGAAGTCGGATCACATATGCCATAGAGCCGTAAACAAATTCCCTACTTTCACACTTTCACCACAGCGACTTCTTGTCATCCCATTCTCTCTACAGTGTGGCCACGCTATCATGTAGCGCATAACCATCTTCCACGTGTGACCCCCTTTTTGCCTTACCATCTCTTTTGCCAACTCCCTTTTAGGAAACCCCCAAATCTTTACATTCTTTCACTCGAAATTTGATTCAAATCAGTGTTTTTTGGCCTCAAAACACAATCTTTGGTAGCTTGCATGACTGTTGATTGATCATAGAGTGATGGGTTTCTTGTTTTTTTAACAAGTGTTATGAACTGGGGGAATGCATTCTTTTTTGGGTTGTTTTTTTTGCTTGTTCTAGAAAGCTGTGGGATCTGCTTTTCTGGAATAGAGCGTGTGAATGGGGATCTTACACGTTGAAATCTTGCATCATGGAAAGGAGAGAAAAAAAAAGTGTTTAAAAAACTGGGTTGCTTTTAATCTCATCTGTATTTCACAAGGTTTGGTTTAACCTCAAAGGCACCCAAAAAGTCCACCCAATCACCTCCATTTTCAAGATCTGCTGAGATTAGAGAGCACACAAGTCCACTCTACCTCATAAAGATTTGCCCTTTATACACGGGCTTTAAGTTTTCTGCTTTTTTCTTATTTGACTGTTCTATTCCAATCTGCTCATCAGATATTTTACCCAGAACCCATCAGTTTTCTCTCTTCTTCTTTGTATAATATAATCCCCTGTGTTCTGTTTCTCTATGATCTTTTAAGCAATATGGAGCTTAGAATTGCCTTACCCTCTCTGCAGTCTCCTTTCCATGTTATTCCTCAAGGTTCTGCTTCTTTTGCAGCCTCTTTGTGGCATGGGAGACACTGTAGTGGTGGAATGAATCAAAAGGTTTCATGTGAGGCTGTTTTTCTCAGTCCTATCAGATCAAGAAAGCTTTTGAGGGTGCAGAACTTTGAGAAGTGTCCAAATAGAGGCCATTTAAGGGTATCTTGTAGGGCAAATCTTGATGGGGGTTTGGGGAAAGAACCCTTTGAATTTAGGGATGGGTTGAGTCAAGAAAGTGAAGGGTGCTGCACAATATCTGAGAAGAGTGTAAGTGGGAGTGGATATGGTGGGAAAGGTTCAAACTTTCCATCACAGTTTGATTTCTTGGAGCCTGGGATGCTTGGGATTGTGCCAGAGCCTCCAAATTGGCCTGAAAGGGAGGCACTTTTGTGGGCAAGTGTTGAACACAGAGCCAAGAATTTTGAGCTCCCTTTGTCCTTGAGAATGATAAAGAAGAAGCAGCAATGGGAAGTGGGTGTTGGGGGTTTGGAAGAGATGAGTTGTTCAGTGAGAAAGGCTTTCTCTTCAATGGTGTTCATCATTGTGGGGCTGCAGAGCTATGCTCTGCAGATGAGAGAGGCACTGTGTGATGAGGAATTGGAGTTGATTGTCTCCAAAGTTCAGCGCGAAATGCACTTGTCGTTCGCCTGGATGTTCCAGCAAGTGTTCTCGCGAACGCCTGTGTTGATGATTCATGTGATGACCCTTTTAGCCGATTTCAGTGTGTATTCTGCATCCCACAATGTTGGGACTTCACTGCAGGGTTCGACGAAAACATTACCGGGACTTAGCAGTCCACCAGTGTTCATCCAAAAGCCTAATGTAGCTCCTGCTGAGGAGCTCTCACAGGATCAAGAACTGAGTGAATCAGAGACACTGCTGTGGAACTCGATTGTGAACGAGGCAACAAATATGGGCACTCTCGAGGATGTTGGGATCAATCATGAATTCGTTTCGCCCTTGTCTGTGGAGTATGAACCAGATGACCTTACAGCCTACTACAGAACAGATTTTCTGTATCAGATAATGTTGTCCCAGGATCCTCACAATCCGCTTTTGCTCTGCAACTACGCACAGTTTCTGCAGCTTATTACACGCGATTATGATAGGTAATTTCGAAACTTTAGATACTCTTCCATAAAATAGGCAGATTCTAGACCATTTCATTGAATTATTTAGTACTTTTTAGATCTTTTAGCATGAACTAACATAGTAATCACTCTGCTATAATGTGTATATTGCACCATTGATATGTTTTGTTGATGGAGTGCGAGTTTTGGCTAATCAAATAGATCAGCCTAACCTTGATATGAACTGACAGTATTATGGAAATTTCAAGATAAATCTTGTCCTATGTATGCTCAATTTTCTCTGAAATGTCAAGGGTTTAGATAAGTGTCATTGACAAAATGGTTCATCTAAGTTGTCTTAACATTACCTTTCAACTGGTCTGATATCTGTGTGTGAACAAACCAACAACTTGTGTACCATGTCTGAAAGTCTACGTTATGAACTAATTTGCTCTGTTGTTTGTTTTGCTGCTGACGGTGTAACAGGGCGGAGGAATGCTTCAAACGTGCCATCCAAGTGGAACCGCTAGATGCAGAGGTGCTCAGACAGTATGCGAGCTTCTTGTGGAGGATTAGGAACGACTTGACGGGAGCAGAAGATGTATATCTGCAGGCCATCGCGGCTGCTGAGAAAGGGAATTCCTATTATACTTCTGAATATGCCAGCTTCTTGTGGAGTACAGGTGGTGAAGAAACATGTTTCCCCTTGGACTAATCTCATGACCAAACCTACACTCCAAATTCTCGAAGCAATTGCTCGCCTGCCACGCTTTCATCTCTGCGAGCTTCTATTGAACCTGTCATGATTTCATGTAAACGAGCTTCTGAATAGCGCCCCCACACGCAGTGTGAGGACGAAGAAGCTATTTGGAATCTGTAACACTTGAAGAGGTGATCATACTCATAGAGAAAACTCGAGGAAAATCTCGGGGTGCAAGAAAAAAAACATGTCTGATGCCATAAACATGTTCAACATTTTTAAAGTGTATGTTGGACAAACCTCCATGAAAATTACTGTTATGAAACAGTATTCATTGTACATTAACTTACCAAATCTTTGGATATAGATATGAATACACTCTGTTCAGTCTGAAATGTTGCATTCTGAAAAACACTACACAATGGTTTCCTGGAGATAAACTCAATTATCTCCCAGCAGAGTACCATTTGACAGCTACTTTGTGGACAAATCTGAATCAATAAATCTATAGGACACATATGAACACTTGATGGTGAAATTGAAAACTTTCCCATCACAATACATATGTGACAAATACAAGCTATGTAACTTAAGGCTAACCTATCAATGAGTTACAAAAATGGCGGTAGAGATGTGGAATAGGTTGGTTAACTCACCAAAACCAGATGCCGCGGCTATCAACAGCCTTGACAGAAGTGGAAACCAATGGCATTCTCCCATACTCGGCCACGAATCTATTGACACAGTGAGTCCTCCTTTCGCTGTGACCTCCCAAGCTACTGATCCCAGTTGAACCAATTTCGAATATTTTACCTGTGCACACAAAGGATTGATGTCATTAAACAGAGGCGAGGAGTGGGGTGGATATCAATGGAGAACTGAAAGATTGAAGCTCATTACCTTGTACCCAGATAGGAGGAGAATTCGTCGTATTTGCCACGAGGAACGACATGGCAATGTCTTCACAGTTCCTGCTTGGTTCACCAAGGTTAGTTAATTAAGATCTCACAGTGGTAATGAAAAGAACAAGAAAAAAAAGGGATAGGGACCTGTTTTTAGTTACATATTCTCGAATGGATGCTGGCATTTGATAAGTATACATGCTAAGATACTTTCTGTGAAAAAATGCAGCTTTGGAAAGAACCATACTGTAGGTTCCCATCCACCACACTGACCACCACCCTCCATAGATGTACTTATCTGCATTGCCTTTCTGCATATATAGGAGCTCCCTTGTTAGAATGGACAGTTGGAGATCCTATTTGATCAACCCATTACTATCTTATCAAAGAACAACTATCTTAACAAGAGAAAGGTTTCTCATATTTGCAAAAGAGTAACATGGACTATGGAGTACTCAAGATAACAGAACAGGACATACCGACTGATCAATCCAGTGGACGCGGGGTACAAATCCCACCATTGTATCAGGCGCACTACGCCAGATGGTGAAGGCAAACTCAACTGAAGAACAAGGAAATATGACATCATCATCAATCGAAAAGACAGCATCTGTTCTCGAATCTGTAAGCTCCTTGAACCTGTTATTCAAACTGTCTTCAGTATTGATGTCAAATTTTAGCTCAATTCGCCGCCCATGTCTTAACCGCGAATGGATAACATTCTTCAGATACTCAACAAGTGAAACTGATGGAGGATCAGGCTCACTCCACACTATATGTATGGAATCAAGCCCTGGGCATGAGGAATAGTGGGAAACAGACTGCATAAGAAGATCATTTCTCTTCCATGTATTAATCAGAATAGTGTATCCTTTCCTGTCCAAAACACAAAAGCTGTATTAGAGCCAAGAGTTTAGCAGAATTGAATGCAGAAGTTGGAAGAGGACAATAAGTATAATCATTAAATCAAAAGAACTAAGAAGCAGTCCCGTATATCTAGAAGTTGCCAAAATTGGAGAACACGACGTCGCAATAAATGAAAAGAAGAGTAAACAACAAATATTCAAACTGCTCAATGATATCCAGTACTACAATCCAAATTAAATTAAGCGTTCTATATACATACCTGTGAAGTGACGGCTGATGAAGAGGAGAAGAATTTTGCTGTTTCCACTCCATAAACCACGCGGCGCGGCTCGCAAGGGCGATCAGCGTGAACAATACGCAACAGGAGAGCAGGAGCTTGATCCTCACGGATCCACCGGCTGAGACGATCGCGCCGTGCCGGAGCGTCCTCCGGCTGAATACGCTCGCCCTCATCGCCATCTTACTATCACTATACATCTCTCCTAGCTACCACTTTCACTGGACTCGCTCGCCGATCTGATTCACCGCCTCCGCTCCGTCCTCGCGCTTCTAGAATCTTCCATACAACACGGAAACGAGTTCGTTCCTACTTCTGAGCTGGCAGCTAGCGCAGCGGTTGATTCCGGCAAGTTGCAGTAAGCAGCGGAGAAGCGTACGTCACGCCGGAGAATAACAAAACTGGAGACTATAACAGCTCGATCGAGGTCATGCAGCATCTGCATTCATCTCTTCCTGTACATGAAAAGAAATGTCTGTTACCTTTCTTCATATTCTATTCATTTAACTATTTTCCACCGTACGAGTTAATGCAAAATGTTTTTTTTTTCTTTTTTTTTTTGGGTTAGTGCAACAGTACAACATATTTTAATTCTTTATTGGCGCCATGTTTTTATATAATCATTTTGTATTCCCGGCACGATAGAGCAACTGGAAAGAGACGAGACATTCAAAGAGTTTCACTCACTTTGAGAGATTATTTCCACATTATTGCTGCTGGTGAGACTGGATTATGATTTTTCTTTCTGAACTTCATCCCTGTAATTAACTGAGCTGCCTAGCGGACTTAATGAGAACATGCTCATTTATTTCTTTGTGGTATTTTACTGCTTAGATCATAAGTTCATATCTGTTTAGTGTGCGCTCTTATGTAATGATTGTAAATTTTATTCAATCAAGATTTTGAAATTTTATTCTTTGTAAAGGTAAAAGATTGCAATAATGAAGGCAGCTAGAAAAAAGTTGGCAGCATATTAGTGTATGGTGGATGCGTAGTTCATGTGAGAGGTACGTACATGCAACATGGGACATGGGTTCTCTTGCATGGAACAGTTGATTTTACGATGTGGATTGTTTGTGCCTGTCATGTCGCTATCATCCTTAGATGTAAATCCAAGTCGTCCACCAATATTTATTTACATATAGGTAAGAAGTAATATGTGATTTGTTTGATGGAAGAGAAAAAAGAGTAATACAATAGTGGATTATTGTTTTTTTTTTTTTTTGGATAAAAAAAAATGCAATGTGATCAGAAAGTAAGAATTGAAATTTGAAAGTATGTTGTAGTATTATGTAGGGAAGTTTTAGTTCACAAATTAATTATACACATATTATATATTTAGCCCATGAATTATTATTATTATATTTAAATGTTTTTTTTTGAGTAACAATTGTAATCCAACACTAACAAATTATATTAATATTAATAATACATTTTAAAATTTTAAATTATTAAAGGACATTTTAGATATTTTTTTTTTGTTTATATCATTTCATATTAATTAATCACTGAGGTTGGTATATCCATTTTTTGTCATTGGAGTTTAATTAAAACTTCAATACTGTTTTGTTTTCTAAGTTCACTGAATATTATTCGTTGAAAAAAAATATTTTGTACTAATTGTACCAATGCACTACAAAATACACCATTAGATAAGCATAAACGCATTACACAGTGTTCGAAAATGCACCATTAGGTGTGGTGAATTATGATATTTTTTGTGTGTTGTGCATTTTGTTATGCGTTGGTGCATTCTATTGTTGTGCGTTTTTTAACACAATTGGTGCATTTTTGCATACCTAAGGGTGATGACTATATATATATATATATATATATATTCACAATAAACCAACAAAGAAAAAAGGAAGAACAATGCAAGTATCCAACGGACAAGTGTCGCTTTCTCAGTAGATTGCAGATCGGATAAAAAAGCCCACACTTTGGGGCGTTGGGCCCATTGCAAATATAAATAGCGTTGGGCTTCGTTCAGTATTTGTCTCTTCAAAACACAACGGAATAATTCATAATGTAAATTGCAATGATATGACCATAACATTTCAAATTTTAAAAAAAGAAAAAAGAAAAAGAAAAAAAAGTGAATTTCACGGACAATATATAATTCAATGATTGATGAATTCAAAACACCTATAAACTTCATGTTAATACTTATGTAGAACCCACCTTACTAATTTTTACTAATTTAAATGATTACTTGGCACAACAACAACAACAATAATGATAACAACAATAATATACATTTAACAATATTATTAAAACTATTATAATTTAATAATAATAAGAAGAAGAAGAAGAAGCTCACTAGATTAAAAAGAAAAAAAAGAATAGAAAGCACTATTGCCCTGACAGCGACCAAGCCTTCGTCTCCGATAAGGAAAGATGAACAGTTCTTCTCCGTCTCCACTAATTGGAGATGATAATAGTTTGTCATCAAACTTAAGGACATATTTGAAACTTTTTTTTTATGTTCGATGGTGTAATTGATGATTTCAAATAATTCAATGACTTATTTGACCATTTTTTTATGAAATTATATAAATATTTATTGAATTTGATATGGAAGCTAAGATACCAATTAAATTATGTAAGCAAGTGAGAGAAGCACCAATTCAACCATTTCATTAGTGGCTAGGACATGTAAGGCTCATCACATCTGGGCAAAACGTATAGCCTTTATTTATTACTCCGTATTTCAATTTGTAGTACTCCATATATTTTTTAATATTATCTCTAAGAGAATATCACAGACCACAACTCATTACAAACAGCCTGTTTGAGGGGATTAATAATATTAACATGATTGTGTTCCATAATGATTGGATTTCTTGTAAACAATTCCAGCGTGGAAATTCCTTGTTTAGGTGAGCTAATCATAAGAGTACATGTGTGTGAGTGGAGTATTTTTTTTAAATAAATTTTTAGTCTAAAAAAAGAGTAAACAAACCGTCTAAACCAATCTCTTGTATGTGTTAACTACAGATAACTACAAGTACATAAACAGTTAACTAGAAATACAGAATGTGTTAACTACCAGATAAAAAAATATTATTAATTTGAAATTAAAACCTAAGTGTGGTCCACTCTATCCCCTCTTCTTTTTGTAACACTTGCCGCACCAAGTCAGAAAATTGATACTAAACGCATTTACGACAGTGCAGATTTCAACGTTCACAGATGTGGTCAGAGAGGATCGGATTCGTCGCAATTTGTATCCGAACTTAACTGTGCAGTGTTTTTTCCATGCAATGAATTTGAGTTACTGATATGAAGATGATGATGATGTGACACTGCAGCCTGCAACCATGACAGTCTTTGCTGGCCACGTGTCCAGACATGTTGCACTATCAAAACGTGATACTTTTGACAAAGAGGATTGGGGTTTGGTCGTTTGGAGAAGATTAGAGTAGAAAATGGAGTTTTGATGGCCATTTAAAATTTTGAGGGGTGGGGTGGGGCGATTCTAGGGTTGGCAATTCTACTATTGTGTGGGGAGTTCTAATGTAGTGTGGGCAGCCAGTTGTATTATAGTTTTGCCACACAATTATTTGACATGACATAAAGTTTATAATTTGGGGCAAGCCCTCTAAATGAATAGGAGGATTTTCATTATAATTACAAAATTTTAAATTTGACTCTTATTAAAGATGTTTTATAGACTTTTTTGGTTTGAGTCATTCAAATTATCTCTTTGCGAGTGTCACAAAATATATTTACTCAATGTACATTTTTGAATAGTGATTGCAGATTTTCTTTGTCACTAAATTGTCATTAAAAAAAAAAGTTTACAATTTCACATTATTGTGCTCAGTGATTTTTATTTTTATTTTTTGGGAAACTCAGTTATTTTTAGTCGTCCATCAAACTAATGTCGAGAGGTTTAATTTATTGTCTTATTGTGCTCAATATTGCTTCATTCCATATTTCCATTTACTTATTTTATATATCTGTCTTAGTTAACGAAATTTAACTAAAGGTATTTACTATTTAATTTTTTAATAATATTTAATTTAGTGTTAATGCATACAATTTATATATATATAATTAAACCCTTTATACCAATTGATGCAAGTATTTGACTTACAACTCTACTAGGCTACATGTGTATGGCAAATTAAGACAATACTTACTATCTTATTCAACCTTCCCCCTCCACCCTACTAATAATTCATGGTTAGTTTGACTTTATCAACGTTCCAACGTCTTTGAAGACGAGAACGCAAATGCTCAAGCTACAAGGGAGCGGAGCTTATATATTGTGTTTTTATCTTGTGACAAGTTTATTTTCGATCTTCTTTATTTTTTTTAATGAGATGTGCTTGAAGCGTGACAATGAAAAAGCCTATCTTCTGAACTATTATATCTTATTTAGTTTGATTGGGAGTCTTTCAACTGATAAACTGGTTAACCTTCTCACTTATGTAAAATCGAGTGTGTATTTTCATATAGAAATATTGTCAATGGGCAAGAGAATGGAGATGAAGCCCCATGTGGTGTGCAAGACATTCAACTAGAGTTACTATTGCTAACGTTTTGCGAGATCACTAATGACTTTAAAGAAACTTTAAGTTCGTTCAAGGTCCCTAGATTACAATTTGTGAAACAACCTACGGGCTACGGATCAAGTTTTCTGTAGCATTGCTAGAGAAGTTGCGTCTATGTCAAACGGTAAATAATGGTTTATATTTAATGATTATTAACTGTGTTGATTAAAATTTTTTGTTTAACAGTGAAATGTATATACCTACCTAATAATCATTATTTCGAGGAAAAAAACAAAACAAAATGTTTTCAAATCGAAATTTGATTCCACCACGAGACGTAACCAACAGTGGGCGGTGCCGCGGCGGTCGAGTTGTACAACATCACCAATGTAACGTTATACTATATTGTGGACTACATTGTGCCACGTAGGACCATCCTCATACATAAAAACAAAACCATGGACCCAACCTCACCTAACGTCTCTTTTCACGCCCAAAAGAAATTGCGAGAATTACTATTTTGTTACTTATATCTATCACACTCTAGCACAATAATTTAGTTGCTAAAAATGTAAAATAAAAAATAAAAAATATTGTATATCATTACCAGTTATAGCTAAATAAGATATTGAAAGAGTATCAAAACATTTTGAGAGAGATCGAGTAGCCAAAAGCATCACCTTGCAACAACTTAGTGAACTCAAAGGCATCATATCATCAAAAGTGAAATTTTTGGAATGGTTTTGCTGTGCCAACTAGGAGAAAGAGGAGGAAAGAAGAACAAAAAAAAAAAAAAAGGTTTGACCTGAAATTATTTAAAAAAAAATGCTGCACAGCACGCGTCCAACTGGGTGCTGCATGTGTTGTGCAGCACTCGAGTGCGGCACGAAATTCCTAAATTTTGGTGGGTCTCACAATCCCATAAAAACGAAGGTTCTTGTAGGGAAACTTTTATTTTTCTTTCCTCCCCAAAACTTTCTTTCTAAAAAACTACACCAAAAACTTTACAAAAATTCTATTGATGATGCCTTAAAAGTGGTGAACAATATCGCGTACATATACTCGGATAGTAATGTCACTTGTCAGGTCACCAAAAAAGGTGGTGACTATCATATAATATAATATAATGTAAATCCACTATTATCATGTAATTCAAGGCTAAAAAAATGACAAATTTTCCAAAGAAATTGCAGCACCATAGTCCATATACATCTCTCACATGGAAAAAAATTATGAATTATTCATGGTCGGTTGGCATGATAATGAAACTTGTATCATTATAACACCTCAGCTGATAGGCCCCCCCACTCCACCCAAACAGTCATATATATATACGTACACCATTGATGATCCTCCTCATCACTCACTCCCCCCTCCATTATTGCAACAATTCCACCCAACGTTAAACTCCCCAAAACTCTCATTTTCTTGACAATAATTCATTAGATCGAAGAAAATGGAGCACAGAGAAGAGGATGTGAGATTGGGGGCCAACAAGTTCCCGGAGAAACAAGCCATCGGCACGGCGGCGCAAGACAGTAAGGACTACACGGAGGCGCCGCCGACGCCGCTGTTCGAGCCCGGCGAGCTCTCCTCGTGGTCGTTTTACCGCGCCGGAATCGCCGAGTTCATGGCCACTTTCCTCTTCCTCTACATCACCATCCTCACCGTCATGGGCGTCAGCAAATCCGACTCCAAGTGCAAAACCGTCGGCATTCAGGGCATCGCCTGGGCCTTCGGCGGCATGATCTTCGCCCTTGTTTACTGCACCGCCGGCATTTCCGGTACAGTAAACTCAATCCAACTATCACTCAAAATAAATAGTGTTATAATTATAATTATAATTATAAATCAGTCAAAATTGTCATAATTGACCAGTTCAAACTAAAAATACCAGTGGACAGGTTGTAACTTTGTGGTTATCATGGGATACACTAAATTAAATCTGTTTTGTTTTATTTTGTGTGTAGGGGGGCATATTAATCCGGCGGTGACGTTCGGGCTGTTTCTGGCGAGGAAAGTGTCGTTGACTAGGCTGGTTTACTACATTGTGATGCAGTGTTTGGGGGCGATCTGCGGCGCCGGCGTGGTGAAGGGGTTCGGAAAGACGTTGTACAACTCAAAGGGCGGCGGCGCCAACGTTGTAAACCCCGGATACACCAAAGGCGACGGCCTCGGCGCCGAGATTGTCGGCACCTTTGTTCTTGTTTACACCGTCTTCTCCGCCACTGATGCCAAGCGTAACGCCAGAGACTCCCATGTCCCTGTAAGTAATTGCAATCCAACTATTAGCTTAGACTTTTAGTTAAAATAATAAACATGCTTCAATTTAGTATCAGAGTTAACATCATGTCTCATCCCATAAAATTGTCCCTTGTGTGCAATTAAACTATTGAGATTATGAATATGCTTCAATTCATCTGATTTTTCTTTTATTTATTGGAAAAATTCGCAATTCCTATTTAAAATTGTGATATGAGATGTGGTAAAAAAATTAAATTGTCTATAACTAGTTGATTCAAATTGAAAAGGCTTAAATAATTTATGGTTAATTAGCTAAAATCGAAAAGGTCAATAATAGATTACTTTCATGACGGGATAATTAGGTATTGGCACCGTTACCCATTGGGTTCGCCGTGTTCTTGGTGCACTTGGCTACCATTCCGATCACCGGCACAGGAATTAACCCGGCCAGAAGTCTCGGTGCGGCCATCATCTACAACAACGAGCACGCATGGCATGATCATGTAAGTCAATCGACACCATTATCTTTCATATTGCATATAACATGTCTTATTGCATCAAATATTGTAAAGACTAAATGTTGTCATATTAGTATCTGATACAACTCAAATAAATAACGACGTAGAATTACACTTAAAGTTGAATCATAATTTAATAATTTGTGAGTATATATGTGCAGTGGATCTTCTGGGTTGGACCATTTGTTGGGGCAGCACTGGCTGCACTGTACCACCAGGTTGTGATCAGAGCCATCCCATTCAAGTCATCCTGATTCATCTTCTTCTTCAACTGTACTGTTCTCCATTATTGAAGACTTTCTATATATTTTGCCTAATTTTCTTGTGGCTGGCGATGAATTGAAGCAGAGAGATAAGGGACAAGAAAACCTCAATTCAATTATTGGAACATGTATGTTGTTGTTATCTCTAGGACATTTGCTTTTCATTAAAGTCCAAAAGAGAAACTGTTGGGCGTTTGTATAATTTATGTATGTTTGTACTGTAATCTTGAGGTTGTTCAAATAAAAGTATTATTGCTCCCATTCTCTCTGTCAAAAACTCAAAATGCTACTTCAATTCTTGTACACACAATCGAGATGGCGTATTTTTAGTGACTCAATAACCTATCAGTACCTCGTATCCAACTATCCACCTACTAATAGAATTGCCCTTATGTAAATGACGGTGACTCAACATCCTATCAGTACTCCATGTCCACTTACTAATCGAGTTGCCCTTGTGTAATACTAGTTCAATTCTAGAAACTCAATATTATACCTATTCTTAATTTTTAGCACAATTTTATTCATTTAAGAAAAAAAAAAAATGTAGTCCACAGTCCTAAATGGGCCATTTCAGCATGGCCCTGCTGTTTGATTCCTAGAACCTATGTCTGGGCCATAGATAAGCCTGGATTATGGGCTATATTTGTAAGCCTTGTTTTTCAGCCCATAACGTATATCAAGGTTTATCTTGCATTATTGTGGATTTTGAAATAAAACAACATTTAAATTATGTAGACACTTTTTTTTTTTTTGTTGAGTATTACTCTTCTCAATCTACTAAAACACAAAGAGTGAACAGTCGTCTCCACCAGACTCAAACTCACTCTCTTCCATGTAGGAGTGTAAATCGAGTGTCACTAGACCACAAAGCCTTTGACAATAAATACATAATATGTTAATTACATTTATATAACACACTACATGTAATACGTATATAATTTAATAAGTCTACTTTGATCAAACAATTCCGAGCTTGAACTATTAGGGTTCATAATTTCCAACAAGCCTCCCCCCTCCCTCCCCCTTTCCCACCTAAATGCATTTAATGTGCTTTATATGAAAAGAAAAGAAAAACACATGTCGGGTTCTCGACATACTTACCACGTGTCAAAGGGGATTCCACGGTTATTTTATTATGGCAAAGTGTCTCAACGAGGCCAACAATACATGCAATTACGATGTAATGAAGTTTGAGGTCGATTACCGAACGTGATGTAGGGAAAGCGAGGTATATTATTCCCTATCTATGTTAATTGTCTATTATGTATATAATTTATTAAGTAAACTTGAGCATTGTTTTGGATAAGAGCCCACAATGCAAGGTGTCCATGATATATACCAACTTGCACGTGGACCTTGTCCATAGTATATACATGTAGTTATTCAATTAACCGATCAGATTATGTATTTATACTTGTGCAGCAATCAATATCACGTTTTGATGGCAAGATGTTGGAGCCGACCTCTGAGCTTCCGCCAAACAAGATTAGATATTCAATTATTGTTATTATAATATTGAAGCAAGCATGATTGGGAATTATTTAATTATTATAGGGGTGAAGCATCAAATCAAGTATGTATATATGTTGTGAGTTCCTTGTTTCCAGAAGTGTGGTGTCCCAAAAACTTCCATTACTGAAAGAGCAGTGAGGATGTCAGCGGAGACAGCAACGAAAGGGACGGAAATTAGGGCGGCCTTTAATTTATTTCACGCCTGCCCAAAATTACTTTCTATGCATTATTTCCGATCTATCTGTCATCCAAATCTATCTGCTTTTTACATGCACCATACACTTCTCGAATCTCACTGAAAAACATTTTCCTATGTTTGTGTGTCTGCACGTACGTTGCAACTCTCGAAACCCTAGCTGATAGAGGTAAGGGTTCTCTTTAAATTAAATAATATTTTATGAAATACCAAGTGCCACTTCAGTTTGTCAGATAGTTGGCCAGATAAATTTGATTTTTTAAAAACACTACATTAAACCCTTGTAGTCTAATGTCATCAAACCTTTCCCTTTATATGGGAGGTGGTGGGTTTGAGCCTTAGTGGATGCAATACTGATTCTTGTGCTTTAATAGGTTGATAAAGTAGTTATGAACAGATATACTGATTCTTGTACAATTAACTTTTTTAATTCAAGCCAAGTCAGTTTTTTTTTTTTTTTTTTTTTGATAAAAAAAAACACTTACCACATATTTGATTTATAAAATTAAAGTTGATGAGTATAGTATCTATTTGGACAAATGGAAGTGACAAAAGTGAAATCCAACGCATATATGGCACTTCTACCCATTTCACCTTTCCATCCTTCCTATACCACCCAACATGCTCATCATGTATACAAAATTATAAGAAATCGATTCACACATACATATACTTCTTGCATTTGTATAACTTAAAAGTGATTTTTTTTTTTTTTTTTTGAATTTATACCGGAGACACCCCATAATATATATATTCATCAATAAAAGTCATTATTTTTTCAAAACTTTTTGAATTGTACATATTATAAAATCAAGGTACAAATACTAATCGGTATGTATATATAATGTGATATTGCTCTGTATTGAAACCAACTTTGTTAAGAAAGCAGGACATGAGACTCTTCGGATATGATATCACTAAAAGGCTAAGTTGATAATAATTAAATTGCACATATATATTATATACGCTCAAGATGAAGTATCTTAATTTCTTCATATAAAGGGTTTAATTTAGTCCTAATTTCTAAAGAGTTTAAGTTATGCATTTGAATACTCTTAATAAATTAATTTTTTTTAAATAAAAAGAAAGGGAAAGGGGAAAAAAACTGCAGCAAAATGCTAATCCAAGAGCAAGCAGACAAATGAGCTGAATATATAAAGAAGAGATACAAAAACCCGAACATTATTGGGAATTGTAGAAAACAGCCCCAATTAAGAAATCATATGACCCTACACTTTCACAGGATGATCTATATTGTCACTTTGAGATAGTGTTGTAGTCCAACACGAGTTAATCTCACTAGTTTAGTAGGTAGTATTTTAGTAGAAGAGATCAATGTTCGAAATTCAACATTTAATCTTATCTGTTGAGCCACTGAATTACTGTTATATACATACTATGTCAAATTAAGATGTGACGACACTTGGTGTTGGAGATTCAACATTTCGGGAGAAGATCGAGATAGGGTTATAGGTTGTCTAAATAATATGAAAAAGGCATTGCAAAAAAGGTAAATTGGCCCCCTTCTAGTTGTCCCTATTCCAAGATCTCAAATTGTTGTTGGTGTTGTGTCTCCTCTACTATGTTTGTCCCCAAACCCTAAAAAGAAGTAGCTATATATATATATATATAAGCTCTATCCTATTATATATGGACTATATATTGGACTACTTAACTACTTTATTTCATGTTTTTACCTCAACACTCTTTGGCTACCTAGTTCCCATACCCAAGTCCACTAATTTCACCCTCACCAATCTCATCTTCCTTCTAATATTTAGTCTCGAAAGTCATTTCACCTGAGTCAGTCTCACACAAGATCAACTGATCGAAACAATCATCAATATAATCTATACTAGCTAATCGAGTAATATATATAATTTTCAAGAAGCTCATGGTGGAGGAAGGAATGGCAGGTAGATTTTACGCAGACGCGCCGCCGAGGGTTGGCTGTGGAGGCGGCGGCGGAGGGAAGAAATGTGGGCGGTGGAATCCGACGACCGAACAGGTGAAACTTCTGAGTGATCTTTTCAGTGGCGGCCTTCGAACCCCAACAACGGATCAGATTCAGAAGATATCTTGTGAGCTTAGCTTTTACGGAAAGATTGAGAGCAAGAACGTTTTCTACTGGTTTCAAAACCACAAAGCTCGTGAAAGACAGAAACGACGACGTAAGGTCTCGGTGGATGAAGATGAAGAGAAAGATCGGGTGGGTGTCGGGTCGGGTGAAAAGGTGGTGGAGACTTTGCAGCTATTCCCATTAAACTCCATTGATGAATTGAGATTTTGTGGGGATAATAAGAAGAATGCTGCGTTTCATTGCAGTAGCAATATTGGAACTCATCATCAAATGGATCATCCAATGCTAGATCTTCGTCTAAGCTTCATTTGATCAATCATAAGGCCTAACAGGCCAGACCCACTACCCAAGGGTGTACCCGATAAAAACGTGCTAACAGTCTACAAACTGCACAAGAGTGTTAAATAATCATATTAGGAATGGAAATTTCTGTGTGACGGGTTTGATCAAATGAGTGCTTGGCAAGAATCGAACTCGTAACTGTTTATTTTAGTATGAAAATCTTGTTTCACCTATTCGTTCACTCTTTTTGTAGCATTTAAAATGCATATCTTGATGTTATGGTACTTCGGTTGTTACATACAATAACCGGAGGTTATAGATAAGGGCATTATTAGGTTTAGCATGAACAAGAAAACCCGGTATACCCGGTATAAGTACTAGGTTTTCATAATGTAAAATGCATGTTATATATAGCAAAATATTTAATAATCTAAATAATATATCCTCTTGTTCTTAAGAGCATCCTTATCTGTAGTTTTTGGGGAGATATTGTCAGAGTTGGTGCCAAGGTGGCATGAGAGAGGAAGGCAAAGAGAAGGGAAATGCACCTCCTGCAAGCAACGGTTCATACAACAGTGAATCCTGACATTTTTATTTAACCATCCCTGCTGCTGTGCGCGTTTTGCGCACAGTCAGCCACCCATGCGGGGGCGTGCAGGGCGTGAGGCGCGCCTGACGCTTTTCAATTTTTTATTTTATTTTTTTAAATATCATATTTGTTTTATTTTTTTTCATCCCAATCCCATTTTCTCTTTCCTAATCACACTTACAAAAATCCCTCAAAAACCGCTAAATAACCCAATTGATATGGATGCTCTAAGTGGTATTACAAGTTTTCTCCACACACACAAAAAAAGAGTAGTATTAGGAGCCCAGTTTGAGTTTGGGCCAACATATGGTCTTGGGTCAAAGGTTTCAGACTTTCAGATCCAATCAAACCATAAGGAAACATAGGTTCTCCAAATCAAATTTATTTGTTTGACAACTTATGCTATTTTGATAATATGAATTCAAAAAGTTCTCGATCAGGCCCAATTTAGGAACAATTATTTGAAGAGTGTTACGTTACTGTATATTAATAGTTTTACCACGCACTAATGTTTACCTTATAAAGTGAATTCGTCACAATTTACACACTGAATGTTCACAATTTAAATTGTGAACATTTAGTATGTAAATCGTGTATTTTAGACCCGAGTCTATAGAATAATTTGTAACGGTATATAAATTTGTTAAAATTTGACTTTTTTTTTTACTACTTCGTATAACATTGGTGAAGTTTTTTTTAATGTTATCCTAGTTATAAGATTAGTAACATATGATAGGACAAAAGTGGATAATGACAAAAGCCGTTAATGAACATCATTGACATTTTGTTGTTACTTACATTACATATAAAAAAGCTAAATAACTTTTTTAAGTATCCCATTAGAGTAAGACCCAACAATAAAACAAACTATCTTGGTGTTTTTAATTTATTCCCAAACCCGTTTTAATAACCCGATACATATTGCATGAATTCCGGGTCGGACTCCAGCCCCGCCATTGTTTCCGGCGTCAAAATCACCTCCAAATCCACCGTCCCGCCGCCTTCCCGGCCGGGAAAAGCCGAAATCTTGCCGTCGAACTTGTTGGCCCGCCCGCTCCGCACGGCGAGGGGTCGGCCCCACCCGAAATCGTTGTCGTACATTGGGAATCTCGGCGAGCTGCCCATCGTGAGCATGGCGCCGTCGAAATTCCCCAACGGAAAACATCGCGGGTCGGATTCCCATGACCCGACGTAATTTCGGACCATAACGTCATCGTGGGATTTCACGTTTTTGTTTAATTGCTCGGCGCACCACCGGAGATCACGTGACAGGACGTCGCCGGCGGGGGCGTATGTCGGAATGCTCTGAATCGCGTTGCCGAAGTATAGCGGGTCGAGTTTCGGGTCGAGACGGTGGCGGCAATTCACGGCCATACGAAACGTCGTCGTTTTAGATGGCGGCAGTTGCCTCGCCCGTGTCACCGCCCGCCATAGTAAAGCGCAGAGAGACTGAAACGACGAAATCTCCTCACCGGGTTTCTCGGGTTTTGTAACGGTATTCATAATCCAGTTTAACGGCGTTACCTTCCCGTTAGATATTTTCAAGGGGTCGTTGCTTTCTTTCCCCATTAACTCAACGACGTCAATTCCGGCGTTAACGTCAAATTTCTGACTATTCGTCTTGGCTTTCAGCTTTAGTATCGATTCCCGGCTAAAGCTGAAAATCCGTTCCCTCAACGGCGCGTCGAGGGCAAAAGTGACTTTTGGCCCACCGGCGGGGAGTTTGAGAACCGCCGGCGAGATCAAAACCGAGTTCCGGCTAAACTCCGGCTGCCTCGTAATCCTCTTAACCCCTCTCGTAACCTCCGCGAAAGTATTAAAAAAGTTCCAGAAAGAGGTTCCGTCAGCCACGGCGTGATTAACGGCGCAGCCAATGAACACGCCGTCAGCCAGCTCCGTCACCTGAACTCCTAAAATCGGACGAAAATGCCCCTGAAAGCTCACCGTCCGATCAAACGGAAAAAACTCCGTCACCTCCTCCGGCACATCCACCCCTCCAATGACGTCCCGGACGTAAACGTCCGTCGCGCCGGCTTGGACAAAATCCGCGCCGGCGTCATTACACGCCACGTAAACGTATCCCTCCGAGTCCGTCACCAGCCGGCCGGCGAGGGGCGGGAAATTAGTAAGCGTCTGCGAAAGGCTCTTTTTCAGCAAAGAAATTAAATGGGAAATCGAGAACGGCGGGCGAGTGAAAAGCCCGCCTTTCTGAATATAATGCGTTGAGAGCATAGGAAGATCGGAAACGGAGAGTTTGAGGTCCGGGAGGGTGGATTTCTCGGCCGGAAAAACAGTCCATTTGGCGATCAGAGTGGTGGAGGATTTAAGGCAAGGCATTTTTAAGGAAAAACCACGACAAGACAGTGAATTTGTTTGTTGTGTCTTGGCCGGTTTTTTTTTTTTGTCGGAGAATGGAGAAATGGGTTTACGTTGAAGTGAAGTGTGAGGAGAAGTTGAAGGGAGGATGGGTTTATATAGGAATGGGGTGAGGCATGGATTCGTGGATTCATGCACTTGGGAAAGAAGATTGCTGTCGTGGGTTGGTTTTTAATTATTTGTTTATTAATATTATTGTTATTTATTACCATTATTATACAAATTATATCTCCAAACTAATTCCAGTGCGGTCCGCATGAGTAGTTTAACTGGTTATAGGGGTGAAGTTTGGGAGAAGACAATGAATCAAGTCCTCACCAAGTGAGGGGGCTTATTGTGCGCAGTGAGAAAAGTCTAACCTTTATGTAGGACTAATTTTTATTTGATATCATTTGACTCGTACTTGAGTTATTTTTGATAAGTTTGGTATAGTATTTTTTGAGACTAATACAAATTTATAGTTCGAGTAAGTTTTACTTCGATCTCATCGAGTTACTCATGGAAAGTCTGTTGGGCGGAGGCCAAAAGGGCTAAGTTTAGGATCCTTTAACTAAAACGTGTCGTTAATTGTCACTACACAAGTATTAAGAAATAAAATTATATATTCGTCCGTAGCTATAACTTTTAGTGTAGTGATAAACATTTGATCATAACAATTAATTAGTATTAAATCACGAAACACTCATGTAGAAATTAATAAATAAAATTATATTTTTACTACTGGTTATAGCTTTTGACATAATAATAATAATAATAGTAAACATTTGATTAAGATAAATTATAATCTCTCATGTGAGATATTATTATCATTATTATTGTTTTTTTTTTTGGGAAGAAATTGTTAATTATTAATTTAGTAAGCTTTATTGGCACTTGCCAAAAGCGGATAGCCGAGGAGTTGACTGTGGAGATTTGATGGGCGCGCGGCAGGCATGTGTATCTATAGGTATTATGTTAGTCCAATAAATAGGTTTGGGTAAAACAGTAAAATCAACTTGATTGAATGTAGAATTATGTTGGTGAGAATGACTTTTGACGTTATATTTCGACCCACCTATTCAATGTACTAAAGCCGATTGTGGGACACACGAAACATCTTCAATTTTTAAGGTAATTTTTTTTTACGTCCGTTTATTTTCAACAAAAATGTGTGAATTTATTTGCCTACAATATTGTCTAAATGGTTACGTTTTTAATTTTGGAGGAGTTGTCACGTTATCAATTTGCTATGACTATTGGGTACTTGGAAGTCTCTTATTATTGTACCCAAAAAAAGGGAGAGAAAACAATTAAAATAAGCACTACAATTTAATAGATTACTTTCATCACTCATGTTCAATACATACAATTAAATTATATATAGAGAGAGACAAAGAGAGTATAATTTATGGATATTTTACTGGGCATGTAACATGTGTCTTACATTAACTAGCATTTGTTGTTTTATTAAATGTATTTTAAAAATTCATTACATTTTTTTGTTGCATAAGGATTTTTTTTTTTGTATAGTGCATTTTTTTTATGAGAAACTTGGGCTGTTATATTTCATTGTGATCCTTTACTAGTTAGGATCAAAATATGGAGTTTGAGGTAGTAATTGCGATTTTCTCGTCACCTAATAAAGGAAAAGAAAAAAAAATTGTATGAATGATTCAGCAGACTCTAATATTAGATTAACTTATTCTTCTCCCACAAGGTTGAATCTCCAACCCTAAAGGGCTCTCACATTCTGGTCCGACAAAACATTTAGGAGAATATAAATCACGGTGACTTAATGGTTCAGCAGATAGTATGCACAAGAGATACTATTAGATTAACTCAAATTGGATTTGGATGAGTTTGACACTTACTCGGATTATTCATCGATAAGCCTAACCTGAAGTCAAATATATAACCTTACAAAATTGTATTAGTTTTTGATTTACCAAATTCGATCTTCAACTAACCTTGGACTTTGAAGATGATCTGATTGTCTTGAACTGTGAGCTATTGTTTGGGATTATTTGGCAGATTTTGACAGGAAGAGATGTTGCAGACAAATGGAGATTCACAAGCACTACACGCGTATCTTATAAAGCTCTGAAAACAATGCAGGATTTATATCTCATTTGATGACATTAAGAAACATGAAGAAGAATCCTCTGTGATTTTGCCCGAATCTCCCAAGGTTTTCCTTGGATTCCTCAATTTCTGCAACGTAACCACACCGTATCAACCTCACGCCTGTCGAGATTTTCATCCTTACTTATAAATTCTGTACACAAGGAGCTTTCAATAATTTTGATTTTTTTTTTTTAAATTTGAGTCTCTCAGTGACCCTCATGTCTTCAGTGAGATTGAACCTTCATATTATCAATGGAACAAGACTTTCGGTGGACCTACTTTGGATTAATTGTCAAAATTTCGCTCAACTAATTTGGTTGGTTTGAGATTTGAAGTTTGAGTTATAATTCTGATATTTTACTGAAAAACTACTGATTCCTCTATTACAATGCAGTATCTGTTAAAAGAGAAGCTTGAACCCACAACTTCTCATATAAAGGAGTAATTTGGTGTTACTGGACCACAAGTTCCTCGACAACTAATGGTTGGTTTCACAAGTTCCTCGTTGGTTTGAGATTTGAAGTTCGAATAACTAATGGTTGGTTTGAGATTTGAAGTTCGAGTTATAGTTCCGATATTTTACTGAAAAACTACTAATTATAATACTCTTTTACGATACAGTATCTCTTAAAGGAGAACCCACAATCGACCTCTTATATAAATGAACAATTTAGTGTCACTGGACCACAAGTTCTTCGACAACTAATTTATTAAAAGATAAAATAAATAAATGGAGGTTGAGAGGCTTATGTGGCGTACATGCAAAGGATGGGGATTTTTGCTAGCGAATTGGGAACATGGGTTATCGGGTTTGATTGGCTGCTGATTGCATATCCAAATTCGCATGAGTCCTTGATTTGAAGCTCATCTATCGAGACATATTATGTTTAAACTAAACTAAAATTATGTTTAATTCAACACATAATTAATGACGATATCCAATAATTATCACGCCCGGTAATATACTTTATTACAATTTGTTCCATCCATAATTTTTATATGGAGTTTTAAGCCAACTTGGATACGTAGTTGCTCATCATATCGTTACCCTATCAACTAAATATCAGGTGTTTGGTAAATACTTATTAGTATTGAGTTAGTGCGTTTGACTAATTGATAGCATTAGCTGATTATAGAAATTGGGTTTGACCAGTTGCTAGCATTAGCTGATGGTAGAAAGATGTTTCGTAAATTAGCTGTTAGTTGATAGTTGATTATATGCAAAATGACTTTTTTTTTTAAAAAAAAAGTTTAATAAAAAAGAACTGGTTTTGAGGAGTTTTTTGAATTTTAGCGTTTTGGAGTAACAAGCTTTAGAAAAAGCTAACTAATCAAATACTTATATTGGTTGTTTAACTGCCAAGCACATTATGCTCAAATGACATGTAGTAACTCTCGTCATGAGACCGAATTGATTACCTACACAATAATTTGAAACATGAAGTTGACAAGAGCAAAATTGATTACCATGCATGCACGTGACGAAGAAGCAGCTTACGTGATGAATGAAAATCACAACAAAAAATCAAATTGTGCTGTATATATATGACCGCCGACTTTTTTTTCCTTCTGGATTATGGCTGTCAATATATACAATTCCTTTCTCACACTGAAAAGTCGGTTAGGAATCTCTCCCAATATTTCATTTGAGATTCATCCCTCGCGATAGTATCCCAACTGTCTCTCCACAAGATTATTGTTTAATCGCCATTTGCAGATGTTCTTGAGTAGCCTGGTGAAAAGGTCGGTGGATTAATCCTAAATATAATCACATTTTGTGATTTGTCGGCACACATTGTCATATATTAAGCGCATTTGGGATGAGTGTTTTGATTAGTTTAATGTTTGACTCATGAGATCAGTGTTAGTTGCTTTTGAAATCATCAACAAATTGTACGTAGTGATGATCAGACTAAGTAGTACTGCACGTGAAGGACAGTTCATGACCAACCATAATCAAATATTTTTTTTTTAATTTACATATTTGTTTTTGGGTGGCAGTCGGTAAATTCACCTTGTCAGATGGGCTCGACTAAAATAGTGGCAATGGGGCATGGGTAAATACATCATGTGAGATAGATTCATTGGGAGAGTGCTGGTAAAATTTTAATTCGTAAAATCATGTTTTATATACTTAACCACTCATTTTGAAGCGTAATTAAACTACTCCGTATTTTTTTGTTTTGGATTATAAAAAAACTTGCAGTTACTACCTGAAGATATCTACAGGAAAAAGAAAAATAATCTCCTTTTATGATCCTAGCCGAAATAATTAAACTACTTTATCATGCATATATAGAATCTTCCACTAAATGGTGCTAGCTAGCAACAGACATATATGTATTTTTTTTTTTACCCTAGCTAGCTCGATCACTTGTTAAATGATGAGTCTCCAACGCAACGTTTGATCAAATTTGAATTAAATATTCATAGATAAAATTTAAAATGAATGGTTGTACTGTTATTATAATTGTGGGATTTATATTAGAGTTATAATAATATATTTAAAATGCTAACACATGTTGTTAATGATGTTAAAATAAGTTGTGTTATCAAAAAAAAAAAAGTTGTCATCGCCCACTTCGATCCGAGCCCAACGGGTGAATATATATATACACTCTATTAATCTATTTTCTTATACTATTTAATATTTATTATGTAGTACTTTACATTACATTTCAACCCTCCCCAACCCTTGCCCAATAGTATCCCTTAAATCAAATATATTAAGAGAACAATTAATTAAGTAATTTAACTTTATATTATAGTTTTCAAAAAAAGTAACTTTACATTATATAATTAAGTTTCATGTATTATGTACTTGTAGCCGCCAGACAACTGCAGAAGGTAGGGTTAGTATGTTCAGTGAATCGAAATTTATTAATATTGAGATGAAAACTGAAAAATACAAATTGTGATTAGATGGATTTTTGTGCTCCATTTACAAAAGGGAAACTATTAGTTTTTACTCTCCTTAACTAAAATTATTATATAATATTCATTATATGACACGTTACTATATATATATATATATATATCACTTAACATTTAGTTTACTACTCCGGATGATCCTAGTGTGTGTATATATATATTAGTTACTCTAGGCGCATTGCAAAATTACTATTTCATAATTTACCTCCACTAAGATTCAAACTCACGACTTTTCATTTGAGAGAGTTACTTTGTGCCATTAAATCGCAAGGTCATTAGTTATACTACATAGGTTATACTATATATAAATATATTATAATCTTACTATTGAACGAAGACAAAATGAATTGTCAATATGATAATGACAAATAACTTTAAAATGTCATGTTTAGGTGAACAACAAATGGGGGAAAAAACCATTATTAAATGTTAGCTAGAATAGTGTAGAATAATTATAATGATCGTACAATTATTCGGTGATCTTGAAAAGTGTGTCGAAAGATATAAATTTCATTCGGGCCTCTTTTACAATAGATTATAAGAACGTCATTGCACACACATAAGTTTGAATTCTCGACCTTATGTTTAAATCAATTGCAAGATTATTAGACGATCTTGAAAAATATGCAAAGAAATTTAAACTGTGACATTTTATTTTTGCTTAACGGTCCATTTTGAACAACTATCCCAATGACATGCATTATTATATCACATGAGTTTGAACTTTGAACTCCTTGCCTCATTCTTATGTTACTCTAACCATTGGCCTCTTGGTTGACTGGTCAATAAAATAGCTAATATGAATGTTTAGTAATAATATGTTTTTTTTTTTTATTTAACTTATCGATATCATCAAATAAGTTGAAAATGAAAAAGCTACTTTAAGTAGCTTATTGGTATTGCCTTATTACAATTTCGTTTTAAAAGTATATTGTAATAGACTAATAGTTGCTGGTTTGTAATGTTTATACTTATTCAATTTTACTCAAATTTAAACCAACTATGCTAATAAAGATGCTTGTTGCATCTTTATATAATTATACATATTTATTTAGATCATTTACAAACATTATATATATAATTTATTTATATTATATTTATTACAAGTATTAATTAATACAATTAATTGTATCTTTATATAAATATTAATATAAATTTTATTTAATATATAAATTATATAAAGTTATAAACTATATATTTTATAAAATTTATAACTTACTAATATTATAAATAAATAAAAAGTATTACATGTAAAGTATATTAGTATTAAATATAAAGTAAATAAATCATAATTATATATATATATATATATTAAAAATTAAAATCTAATTATATATATAAACCAGCTTACAGCCTCCAACTACGGGTTGGGTTGAGATTTTCTCAACTCGTATATCAAATGGCCCGGCTCGTTTTTGTAGAAACCCAAGATTTGGCATGTTTTTATTGCTCTACCTAACACATACATATAATTATACTGACCGTTATATTGAATTATTGTTATCAACTTTTGTCTATTCTATTTTTAATTTAGCATCTTTTTATAACCAGCTAATACAAGTCATTGATCAAAGCAACTAATAGAATAAACTATCAGTTAATTGACAAACACCCCAATAACTACAAGTTTTTCTTGTTATATAAAAAACAAGTTTTTAAAAAAAGAAAAAAAAAACCATATACTGAAAGCAACCTTTGGTACGTCGTCATATAATAATATAATATACACTTCATCTCTGCAACGTAACATTATAGGCGCCCATCCATAATCATGCCCCGCAATTTTGTTGACCAACACTCTCACTACACAACAAAGCGCCACATGCACCTAATTCACAGGTATAATAGTCACGTCTAATCACCATCTTTGGTGAAAGTGAAAGATTAGAGTTTGAATTCATTTAATTAGATTGTATTTATATTATTCGAAATTTGTAAATAAAATAAACTAGGTATCAAAAATGGTTATTAAGTGATTCAATGGTTAATAGAGCTAGGGAAAGAAAAGCTTAATTGGTATCGTCCCTTGGTCCAGAAAGGTTACGATTTTTAGCAATTGAGTTTTGTTCTATTTAAAGTATTCACCTCCATGTTTGATAATAACAACAACAATTTAAATGTGTTGTTAAAATTAAAAGTTTTGGACATTATTTTTAAAGTATGAAAAGTTTTAGTTGAACTTGCTTGTAAAGTCAGAAGATCTGAAATTTCAAAATTTTGCGTAAAAAGAATTCAATTTAATAAAAAATGGGCCTAAGTAGTCTGAACTCAATAAATCTAATAGTCTAAGGGGATATATACTTGGTTCTCAGTGATTTTTTTTTTCTTTTTCAAATAACTAAAATTCTTAAACTTTGAGGAAAATTAAATTATACTATGTTTGGTTAGGTTCATTGAAAATATTTTTTAATGGAATTTGAATTCCTCAAATATGAGGAAAAAATTTTCTTTGGCTTGTCTTTGGTATTTTTTTTTTCCACAACCATTGGGAACAAAGTTTAACATAGCAATATCATTTTACCCTAATATGACTTTGTTAATTACATTTAGAGTTAATTCTATTTTTATCCTAGATTTATAGTAGTAGTCCACTTTTTTAGTCATTTTTATAAGAAAATTCACCTTTGGTCCTACTATTATTGTGGCATGACCACTCTTGGTCATCCGTCAATAAAATCGTTGAAATAACGTTAAATTTGAGAGTATTTTGATCTTTTTTCTACAAAGTATGATGACGTCCTATATTTATTTATTTATTTATTTTTACTTGAAGATCAAAATGCCCTTGTATTTAAGAGAACTTAAACAATTTTGTTGATAAATGACCAAAAATGGTCATGCCACAATAATACTAGGATCAAATTGGGATGTTTTGAGGAAAAAAAAAAAAGAAACTAAAAGTAGAATGCCACCTAAAATGAAATTAACTCAGTATTCCTTATAATTCCAAACTCAACCAAAAAATAGAATCAATATTATCTATTTTTTTTTTTCACAAATCAAACAATGAAATCAGTCTTCTTGATAATTCATTTTCCATAAAATTTAAAATTCAAATCTTATTTTTCTACGAATCCAACAATAAACGTCTTATTCAGAAATCAAGTGGACTGACTCAATTCACCTCCCCAATAATTAATGGAAGATACTTAATGGACTCTCATTTTATACTCAATTCATATCCCGAATAATTAATAGAAAATACTTGATGAATTTTTTTGTGGACCCACATGATGGTAATCAATCTTTATTTGCCACTTCAAAGAGAGTAGAAGTAAAGGAGTTGAATTTGAAACCGTGTATATTAGAACTCATAATTAATATACCAATAAAAACATTATGCATGCCCATCTTTGCTTTGTTGTCAAAAATCATTTGGGGGTATTAATTGTGATTACACAAGTCAACATTTTCACAGAAGGATATACTATATAATTATTTTATATATTGCATTCATGCATGTATCTTGTTGTTAGTGTCTGATCTATGATGTCATATTTCCATTTACGTTCTCTGAATCAAGGCATCCACCATCCGGTGAAAGGTCCACCATGCCAACTTGCGATTGTGAACAAATAAAATATATATATATATATATATATATAGTTTTATTTAAATTAAAATACATATGAGTAACAAAGTTAGTAGTACTAAAAAAAATACATATGATTAATGCATCATTATATTATCTTCTATTTTTCTCAGAAATTAATTTTATTGGGCATTCAAGTGATAGTTTTACAGCTACAAAGTAAGAGATTTATCTTGATTAATTAAGTAGAAGCGCTTTTCTAATTGATAGTCTGGTAGAAGATGTGAGTCGTTGTTAGAGTAAAAGAAATGAGCGTCTAAAGATAGACCAAGATTAACAAGTGGACAGACACAAAAATTAGTCTCGTGATAGACATGTGAGATTATACCATACGGCAATTGTCAAGTCAAGAAACAAAGTCTTTGTAAATAAATGCACCTTCATTTAAAATGAAAAGTAGGTTAATACTTCCAAAACTAAGACAAATTAATATATTTATATATATCATTGATACCTCATTCTCTTCTATTTTTCACAAAAAAAATAATTTTATTGAGTATTCAAGTGATAATTTTACAGCTGCAAAATAAAAGATTTGTTTCGATTAATTTAGATACGCTTTTCTAATTAATAGTCTGGTAGAGGTGAGTCGTTGTTAGAGTAAAGGAAATAAGCTAAGGGTTCAAAAATAAACCAAGATTAACAAGTTGACAGATACAAAATTAATCCCGTGATAGACATGTGAGATTATATCATACGGCAATTGTACGCCAAGTCAAGAAACAAAGTCTTTGGAAATAAATGTACTTTAATTTAAAATTAAAAGTAGGTTAATACTTCCAAACTAAGTCCGATTCAATATCTCCTCCATTAGAAGGGTGTGTCTCTCCATCGCTTCATGTGTGGAGTAGTTGTGACACTTTTTGACTTAGAAGGGTGTTAGTGCATCTGAGTGATTGTTTGTGTGTCATCCTCCTCTTGATTAAAAATTAAAATTAATTTACAGAGCACATCCTAAAAAATGTATGAGAATAATTGGATGATGTGTTTCGTCTTAACAAAAAATATAATTTAAGTGCTCAACATGTTCCCTTATATGTGCGGACCGATTTATTTTTGATAGGCTGCTGCATGCTAAACAATACCTAGACGATAATCTCTTTTTATAGGGTTGCATGTAGATTTGAACATAATATATTTTACGTATGATTGGATCTGATACCAAATTGAATTATATGTTCCGCCTCAATTAAAAATCAAAGCTTTGATTTATAAGAAAATTCACAGAATCACATGGAGGTAAACCAACCTAGGTACTCTCATAGAGAGTCAAACTTGGACTTTTTGATTAATAATCCAACTATTCGACCAACTCGGCTGAAAATCTGGGATTGCCCCAACTAAACGTCTAACCTGTTAAACAAACTACACATTTATGTTTATATATTATATGTTCCACAATGAGTAGAAAGAGTATAATCGAACTTAATTATCATTATTTAAATTGAAATAAATTGTTGATATCAACTTAACTAACATTGTTTTTTTTAATTGTTCTTTATTAATTTAATTATTCATGTTTGCAGTGTACTTATCACCTGGCTGGTGGAATTGTTCGGTTGTTTTAAGGAAGGTATGTGTAGTAGGAGACAACAACACTTGATTTATGATCATATATTTTTGCTACCTATCTTCGAACAAATTAAAGTTTGGTTTGCTATGTCCCACAATATCATATGCATCATAAACAAAACTTATAAAGTATTATTATCCAATAAGTAACGCTAGCTTTCCGTTCAAAAACTTTCATCAACGTTGAGACACAGGTTATATTATATAGATTATATAATATTCAAATGTGTACATTATATAAATTATGCCTTGTAATCATGGCCAACAAAAGACTATAAATATGTAAATTAAACTAGTTTAAATTGCTCATAAGTCATAATTGACTAGCTCAAACTAATAGTTTGATCATCTTAACTTGGATTGGTCTCGAGACTATTCCTTTTAACATTTAGTTAAAAGTGTGTAGAATCAGTCAATTCATGACACTTAATAAATATAAACTACATTATGATAATCTCATAGAAGTAAAATATTAAAAAAAATTTATAGGGTAAATAACATTTTCCTTATCCAAATAATGTTTGTAGTTTATAAGGATGTTACGGCTCACGATTCAAATAACTTTTGCGTGTGAAACAATATATAACATCCTAATATATTATCATGCTTACCCCTCAAAGCTCGACATAGTTTTTTTTTTTTTTAATGGATAAATATTCAATATATAATAATTACTCGTAATTCTTTATAAACTGAATTTTAAAAAATGATTAATATATGAATTGATAATAAGAAAAGATAGCTAATGGCATTGTAGTCTAGTAGCATGAAGTGACTCTCTCATATGCAAAGTTAACGGTTTGAGCCTCTAGGGATAGTAGTTATGAACATCAATATTTTTTTAGTTGAGTTTCAGGACTTGCAGAAGGCCAAGCTTAATTAAACTAGAGCGTATAACATGTCAAGATCAAGCACTTAATTATACTTACGTAGCAGTTGGCGTCATGTTTCAATAAATAGATGTTGTCTCATATATAACTAGTACATTTTAATAACAAAATACTGAACATAGTGCTCCAGATGAGAACTGATGAAATGATGTGCGGTGGACAGGGAATTTACGGTACATCTAAGACAGTTAAAGGAGTTAACAAATCCATCGAAGGGCAGAATTATGATCAACCATGGGATGAGAAACTCTAACTAGCTGATACCAGATGAGAACCGGATGTTATGAATTGGTTCAACCGATTACAAAGTTATAAATTACAAGAATATGTATAGGGATCTCAGGAAGACAAGAATGGAAAGTCATAACCTAACTCAAATACATAGAATCCTAACACTCCAAATCGCCTCTCAAAAGTTAATTAAAAGCAATGATTAAAGTTTTTATGGGGAAGGATTGAGCTGAGGGGAGGGACCCCTCTTTTTGTTGGACTGCAAAAAGTTGAGGGGTGAAGAGTGGGTGTGAGGAATAAATCATACCTTAATGGAGGGGAATAGACATGCCCATCGACTCTTTGACTAAGCTAATTTAAGACAAACGAGCAAATTAAATCGTATAAAAGTGTCTATCTTTGACCATCCAAAGAAGAAGAAAGAGCAACTTCAGTCCGTAAGGACAGTCCAGGTAGTAAGAGTGCTCTACCTACAAGGTTGGAGGTTTGATCCTCAAACCCTTGGATTTGAACTGGTCAGTTATGGGTAACCTAGGCTGTTTTACCTTCTTGTGGTCCTTTGTAAGCTCTAGTATCAACCTTATTATTCATTATCTCACTTAATCTCAAAAATTCGACCTTCTCTCTATTTTAAGTTTTACTCAAGATAAAAATATACTTGATAATATTATTATACTCAATATTATTGACATTATCGGAAAAAAAAATAAATGCTCAAAAATAATGAATATATGAATATGTATTATACATTTAATATTACTTTATTACAACATTAATTTAGGTGATAATGACATAATTCATGCACCATGAAGATAACATAAGTTAACCTATGGCCTACATGTGCAGAATTTATAGGTTTCATGCACAAGACCTATATCATGTCATCAATAATGTCCCAATACAAAGTTTTGTAGTTAGTTCCCCTTCCAGAGAAATAAGAGTGATGCCCTACGGCAAGAAATTGTATGTTCTTGCAATAATTTTTTTATAGTAACTTATTGGTGGGGTGAATAGAATCTCTGAAATGGTATAAGGGTAATTTCGTAAATATGTCATAGATTAAGGTTACATAAAAATACGACGTTTATAACTCTGGATGCATGATCATTACAATTAATAAGAGAAATGTTTCTCCTTCGTAGATGTAAGCACACTCTTAACCTAAGTAAATTTTGTGTTTTTTTCAAAAAATGTTTCCGATTAACTGTATTTTTAATTTCAAACATTGAAAGTCTGAAAAAAATGATTTTTCAAAAATTATTTTTCAAGTTTCCAAAAACACCCTTAAATCGATTACACAGTCGACCATCTCGAACCCATACTAGTTGTCATATTTATCTCAACACGTATATAAATGTGCAGCAATAAACGAATGCAAACAATTTTTGTCTTCTCGGACTGTATAATTATCGATTGACTCGAAACCTCTGAGTGGTGTCGGGTACCAGAGCGATGTTGTTCAAAACACTGACATAATTTGGATATCATTAAGCTTAATCCTGTTCAACAATTATCTAATGGGCTGCGGATTAGTAAATCCTTTATAATTGATTAGCCAACTAATCAAACATATCTACTATACCTGCTGACATAACATATATATTCGATGCATATACGGAGTAATATTTTGATTTCATAAAATTAAATGATCTTATAAACAATTAAGTATAAATATGCCTGCTGTATCTTATATGATATAATTAGGTCAAGGGTTTATCCAATTGTTATACCATGGACCAGAATTCATATTGCACTGTGAATCCTGATATAAAAATTATGTACCTTCAATTACCTAGCATATTTTATACCTACCGTTAATAATTTTTATACATATAAACAAATAATTTGATAATTATTAACACATAATATGATAGTTATTGGTACAAAAACTGTTAACTGTGAGTACAGAAAGTGTCAATTATAAATATAAAATCTGAATGTTATTTTTGAACGAGGGTCTACAATGCAAGATAGACCCTTCTACATGATATAATTTCCGGGTCCACCCCTGCTTAAAGTAATTTATGTTGTGACTGTCTTTATCATTCTATATAAAATTATGTAGTCGAATCGTACAAAAAGTGACCTTTAATTTGTACTAAAAAAAGTGTAAATTATTAACGTACTCTTTTTAAGAATAGTCATTGTTGCTTGTAAACATTATTGTTGAAGTTATATATAGTATTTAATTTGTATTTGGTGAGTACGGATCTGTTAGAATAATTGCAATTCAATCGTATTTTTCATGATTATAAACAAAAATAAATTTTTTTTTAAAAAAAAGTATTATAATTTTCATTTCCATTTTGGCTTTATTTTCATGCCACTTCTCTTTTTTCTCCACTTTTACTCTAAGATTATAGTATAAATTTCAATCATATTTGGACTCCTCCGAGTGCACAGAGACAATGATAATTCTGTAAAACTTGAGAGTTGATGCCACTATTGTGTACCTACACCAATAATGACGAATTTAATTACTTCTAGGCCGGACTACGGCTATTACACCAACGTAATATGTGTAACTCACATTATCACCTTGACATTTCTTACAAAACATAAAAAGATATGTGTACGAGTGTAAACTCTAACAACGTGTTCTATTTTTATCAAAATAAAAATAAAAATAAATATGTATGTACAGTCTCTTTCTAAGTACTTGAGACGACTTTAGAATTATAAAATACAGAAATACAACTATATAACCCGTGACAAAATCACTTCAAAAACCTGTATCAGAAGTCAGCCTAACTCATCCGAATCAGTACATGAATGACAAGTACGTTAACAAAGAGTAAATTATAAGGTAAAAAGTGAGAACACATGTAATATCTTTTTTACCACATAGATTTGATGGAGCATATACCACGTTTAAACAATGTGAGCTTGTTCCTTCCCTGTGACTTAAAATGGCAAATTTTGTCAGAGATATATATGCAATAATATATGGTGCATGTGGGGAAGATCAGAAGAAGCAGACAAAGCAAAGAAGGCAGAAGATGAAGAAGCAACTATCTACTTTGGGTGGTTCATAGGAATTTATGATCCAAGTGGGGTAAATGTGTATCTTCTTTCAGATGCTATAGTAATGGTGGTGACAGAAATCCTTCATCTTCCCCACTCCTATCTCTCACAAGAAACGCCCCACCTGCCGGAACTACGTGGCGGAACAAACATCAGGTATTAATTAATTCATTGCTCCCACCAACTCAACACAATAATGACAATATATACCGGGAAAGAAATACGTTTTCGTGCCATTTATTCGAGGTATAGTTCAAATGAGTGACCAGTTTAAAAGAAGTTAGAGTTGTGTTTTGTTAATCGTGTTAGGGTTCATGGTGAACATTTTAGAAAACCATGCACATCCCACAATTTACCTCATCCGCCAAGACTTTGAAAGAGGGTTGGTGAGAGCTTTCATGATTTGAGTACAGTGATTAAGAAATATGATTTAATGTTTTTGGAGTCGATAAGGATTATAAGAGCATGACTAGGCTTAACCGCGCCCAACCAATCAGAATCGGACATCACCGGTCTAATCTGAATGCTTTCCCAGTCGCTCGACCTAATCTAACCTGTGACTCTATACTCGCTACCGACAAACTAAATAACTTGCTTAACAAATGATTTGGACATACAAAGGAATATAATGGTCAAATCATGTCTCTTCACCTTTTCAGTATCTTTAAGACACTCGATGTAACCTAATTGATTAGCGAACCATTACCTTGCACATGTAAGTCATGTCAGAACGGCAACATGTGTCCCAAAACCTGCCTATATAAGGCATATTTATTACCCAAGAGATGAGAATTTATCATTACTCAGTAAACAAACTACATCTTTAACCCGTACTACGAACTGACAATATACAATAAAATTCACCTTAACAAGACCATAATTGACCTATCTAAAGAACTTTTAAATCGTTAAAACACATCTTACTATTTACCTCTTCTACCAAGACTCCAGGGCAGCAAGAGCATGTGAAAGTCCTCAAATTGGGGTGCAATCTTAAGGAATATGTTCCCATTGACTACCAATTTTTTATGTCTAAGTTCAACCTATATAATACAATAAAATTAGTTTCAATGTCCTAACCAAGCAGATACGTATCGAGCATGTACTTGTGACATACATTAAACCAGGCAGGTACCATGTACTTATGACATGCATTGGCTCTAACCACAATGGACCATTTCAAACAGTCGTCCGCAGTGGGATTATGGTACTCGTACCACCAACCAAGCTAAATTAATTGACAGTTTCAGCTTTCTAGAAATTTGTGTGTACGATGGTGTACGTACGATTGTGGACTGCTTGGACGATGTTTTGCGGTGGAAATACGGCGCCGTTGCGGGTTTGATTGATTCACCGCCGTTTTATTGGACGGTGGTTACCCATTTTCCGGCGGTCAACTATTCATCTAGAGTTGGGGGAGGGGTGAAAATGACATGGGTGCAGTGTATTGAAGGTTGAATTATATATGTAATATAAGTGGTCCAATAGGCTTTTAATTATGTGTATAGAAAGTTAAATTGTATGTATTACAAGTAGTCAAATTAATAACATCCGCCTGATACTATTTGAATAAAACGTTTTTCAAGATAAAATAAGAGGGAGATGTGATCAAAAGGTTAAAAGCAAAAAGGTTTTCTGGACCCATGGGTGAGAATGAGATAAGGGAGTCTTTAAAAGTCTAGATCAAATACTACTAAAATTTTAAAGTATTTAAAAGTTTTATAAAAATTTTAATTGAATACACCCCCTAAACTTGTGTCAGCTTGACCTTGTAATGTAGTTACACGAACATGATTAATTATTTGAATCATATCACTCCCCCTCTCTCTTAGGTTAATTGTGTTTTATACTTCTCATAGTTGCTTCAAACCACTTCTTTTTGTTAGATAGATATTTGTAAGCTTTGTTTTGTTTTCTTTCCTTGTTCCCAAAACAAAATACAAACGTAATGTCCCTATATCTGTCTTATCACATTATAACCAAAGGACTAAATTCCATCCTAATAACATGGCTTTATTGTAGAAAAGTTCATTATTAGTGTGTTGAATTTATGGTAAGTTCGTAAAATCAACACACCGCAAAAGGAAAGAATGGTCCAACCACTCTAACTAAGAATGTTGCAATTTAGGCATTCATGCATGTATGGTCACAACACTGGGAAGGTGCAATGGAGGAGTTCAAAACATTTCACTATTTTTGTTGTTTACTTTAAAGTAGACAGGTTCAATTCATTTATACTGGGGTGATAGTGATACTGCGGTGGATGATGTTTATCATTACATGAATCATCACAAATGACACAATCAATAAACATGGAAGAGATAAGGTTTCAGAGGCCAAGTGGAATGATAATTTAGCAAAATGTCACATCTTTATCAGAGGTTAATATATGGTTGGACAGACTCATTTTGCACTTTTTGTATTGGGACAAAAGTGAGACTAAGATGGAAGGTTACTCAGCCCAACAAGCATAAAGTAGTCCAAATTGACAATGAGACCATAACTTGTCACAGAAAAGTAGTAGCAAGGCCTCATAACATGCATGGCCCAAATTATTTAATATACCATACCTTCAGTGCAAAAAGCGGAATCCCTCACCCTTGGGCCCTGAATCCTGGATCCCAACCCTACAGAGATTGTGAAAGAGTTAAATCACTAAGCAACCTGTTAGCTGGGGTCTAGCGTCTGGTGCCCAAAATGAGCCACTCCCACAAAAGGGTGAAACTCTTACATGGTGACTGCCAAGATTTACTATACCTTTGCATACTGCACTAGTAATCGCATCGCATCTTGAGGATGAGACTATTTTCAAGTGTATAGTACACTAGTATCAACATCCCGCATCTTGAGGATGAGACTAATTTCAAGTGTACCGTACACTAGTGTCTGCATCCTGTGGGATATGACTAATTCAATTGAGCCTCTGTCAATAGTTCAATACCTAGATTAATCTAATTCAAAGGTTGCTCAGGGTTGATGAACCTGATGCTTACTTTAAGAGAAACAACAAGTCCACAACTTACAATTCAACAGCTCCACATTCTTTCTTTCTTTTTTTTTTTTTTAAAGAAAAAAGCTCCACATTCTAAATCAAGAGAATGGACCTAGCAACAGTCTCTGCAAGTTAAGAGGTGCCATGATAAAATCTACATTTAACACAGGAAATAAAATATGGATGTTCTTCAGACATCAGTTGAGGTTTAATCATTTATAGAAGGTCAACACAGATCATATACTGCAGCCAAGGGAAAGTGAAGAGAGATTTTGCATGTTCATGGGGTAGGGACATTGAAGAGCACAAACTTCTTTTAATACAGGATTGACCTTGCAAACCACAAACATTTTAAGAGAGGCATGCATTGTCCAGTAAGAAAACAAAGATATGACGAGATAATTAGCCTATAGGACAAAGTATTACTCAAAAGAACCAAAGGGGTACTTCAGTACTTCTAGGACCTATTTTAGAACAATGGCACTATATGCTCAAGATATACCAAGCACACACAACAACCCAGTTTGGCTAACTCCAAAGACTTATCCCCACTTAGTAGTTAGTAGAAACCAACTCAGATGCATAAAATGTTTTGTAACATCAAAAGATGCTCTTCTAAGATATTCAATGTCATATATATTCTCATGAGAATTTACACAAGCCCCAAGTTCAAGTTACATTTAAGCTATTCAATCAAACTCGTTCATCAACTCATTTCATCAAGAGAAACCTAAGCAACATCTACTCATTTCATCATTCATCAATAAGGTGAACAAGGTGAATAGTAGATGCCAGTATGACACAGCTGTCTATCGTGTAGTCCTGCAGCTAACGTCTAAGTAGTAAAACAAAACCAGAATGAGCAATGAGTATATAACATTTATTCCCAAAAGGGGAGGGGCAATTCAAAGCTCACATTAAACAATCCAGATGATCATATAAGCCGAAAAGATTTAGACAAGCAAGTTATATATACATATTCACGCAAATGGCCAAATGATAAAACAAACCATAGAGCATACCCAGTGAGGTATACCATACAGTAAGACCTGTTTGGCAGCAAGAATACTAGTAATCAACATGGTAGTCACTGTAATTATCCCTTCCAGAAATGTCACACTCAACTCTCTCTGCAATCTTCTCTTCCTCATATTTCAAACCCTCCTCCAATGCCAGCCCTCCTAGGGCTCCTGCCACAGCTCCAACGGCCAATCCAGTTCCTAATCCCATCTTTCCATTACGCTTGTTATCATACGGTGCATAATCCACAGGCGCACTAGGCCCCGGCCTGCCAAAGCTAGGTTGTCGGTCCAGGAACGGCCGTGGCGGATAAGGAGGCTGAGAGTAGTAACCGTGGTAGTAGCTAGAGTATGGATCAGAGTATCCGCCGTACTGATAAGGATGCGAGTGGGGAGGAGGTGGAGATGATAGAGTAGGAAGCGGTGGTGATAGAGTCGGATGAGGCGGCGGCACCGCCGCGGGAGATGGAGGCTGGTGTGGATTGTACGGAGGGATATTGTATCCTCTGTAATCACGGGAAGCGGGCGGCGGCGGCGGCGCAGTTGAGAAATAATAGCTGGACGGAGGGGGAATTTGGAAATCAGGGGGGCTAGGGCGTTCCTGGATAGAGATTTTGAGTCGGATCTTACCCTGGGGGCGACCGGAAGGTAAACGGAGCTCGAAACTTCTCACCTTCGTGGAATCTTCCCAGCACATCACGTCCTTGAGCGGCAATCTTAGGGTTCCGACCAACGGCTTGGGCGTCTCCGACGGCTTCGAGTGGAAGATCTCGAGACTGAGCAGCGATTCCTGAGGCGGCACCGCCAGAGGAAGCACGAATCGCTCGTTCCACACCGGTTTGGTCGATCCGTGATCGTCCGATTTGGTTGCGAGACGGCGATCAGGATCCACCCAGAAGATCACATACGGCTTCAGATCACCGTGGCGCCAATTCACGTTCTTCAGGTGCTTGGCGGAGACGATTGTGAAGTCCACATCGTACGGCTTCGATGGCGGCCGAGAGCTCGCTGCTGCCATGGCGATTATCGTCCGAGGTACAGAAGATGAGAGATTTTACAGAGAAAACTCTTTTTTTTTTTTTTTGAAAAACTACAGAGAAAACTCTTAAAACGCAGGAAAATGGCGAAAAAGGAAAATGGATTACTGGATTTGGTAAAGTTGAACGATGGGGCCCACACTGATATTTTTTCACATTACACGTGGTAAAGTTACGGTTCATGGGCTTTAGGCCCATTTCAGATCCACTAATTGTCCTGTTAACAATGACAAGGCTATTGGACTAACTGGCTAAGCCCATCCCCTCAGCAAACGGCAAATTATTCTGTGGACCCCGAGTCTAGCTTGAAATGGAAAAAGTGTCAAATAGGCCATTTAACTTGTTGCTTTTGTGCAATTGGATCATTGAACTTAAAAAGTGTGCAATTCAACCATCAAACAAGCAAAATTTGTGCAATTGGACCATTTTTACAAAAAATTTTAATTCAATTTTAGTTAAAAACATTTCAATATTGACTCCCAACTAGTATGGTAGAAGAAAATGCCACTCCTAATACATATATGTTAGTAATATAATTGGATTTTATCATAAAATTTTTGTAAAAATGGTCTAATTGCACAAATTTGTTTGTTCGATGGTTGAATTGCACACTTTTTAAGTTCAATGGCCCAATTGCACAAAAGCGATAAGTTTAGTGGTCTATTTGACCCTTTTTCCTTTATATAATGATATTCACAATTTATATATAAAATATTCACAATTAAATGTTCACAATTTACATACGGAATGTTCATATTTGAATTGTGAATATTCCGTAGGTAAATTGTGACGGGTCTATCTTGCAAGGTGGACCCCAGTGCATCAATAATAACGAGACCATATGTGGTCAAATTGAAAGTCTATTATGAAATTTGGTGAACGTTAATAGTAAATGTTATTAGTCAAAAAACCATTAATGGAATTAACTCTAAACCTGAATACGAACACACCCCGTTAAGTTAAACATCCTAGAGCTCTAAATACAAACTAGGGGTGGGCGTTTCGGTCTTCGGTTCGGTTTTTTCGGTTTCGGTTTCGGTCTTTCGGTTTGAAAAAAAGTTAAACCATTCGGTTTAACATTAGCGTTCGGTTCGGTTTCGGTTCGGTTTGAAACGGTTCGGTTTCGGTTCGGATTTAATTCGGTTTCGGTTTCGGTTCGGTTTATGACTCCCGAATTTTAACATTTCCTAGGCAAAAAGGCGGTCGGACGCGCCGCGACTTAACGGGGCACCGTAATAACTATACATGAAACATCACATAACCCAAATCCAAAGTCTAATATTTAAGTAATAAATACCAACATAACAAATTAATAATTCAAACAAATTAAAATAAAAAATAAAACTGAAAATTAAATTCGAAAATTGAAATTTTCAACTGAAATGAATTTGGAAATTCATTCCAGTAACTGGAATGAATTTGGAAATTCATTCCAGTAACTGGAATTAATTTCCAAATTCATTTTAGTTTATATATATATATATATATATATATATATATATATATATATATATTTATAATTATATATAATATATATTTATATTTAATTATAAAATCTTTCGGTTCGGTTCGGTTTCCTCGGTTCGGTTCGGTTTTTAACCGAACCGTTCGGTTCTTCTAAAACATGAACCGTTCGGTTTTTCGGTTCGGTTTAAAACCGAACCGAACACCCTCGGTTCGGTTCGGTTCAGTTCGGTTCGGGTAACCCGAACCGTTTTGCCCACCCCTAATACAAACACAGTTTTTGATATAAGTCAAATGACTTTCTTAAACTTCATACATTTTATTACGATTTTATTTTTTAAAAAGAAAAGTAGAACTATTTTGTTAATCTACAATCAAATTCAACAAAACAGTAAATATATTCAATTCATAACAAATCTTAATAAATATTCATAAAACAACAAAAATAATAAGTGATAAACTTACTGGCCGGCCGATTATAAACCTAAACATGAACGCGACCCGTTAAGTTAAACATATTAGAATTCTAAACACAAACACAAAATCTGATATATGTCAACTAACTTGGTTAATCTTGTTATACATGTAATTATGAATTTTCTTTTAAACAAAAAAATAGAACCAAAATTAAACCGAATAAACGATAAATAGCAATAGAGTAATAAAGAGTTTGAAATGAAACAATGTTTGCCTGTAGGATCCAAATTAAACCGAATATTAATTAGCCGAATAATAATAAGTAAGTATATCAGAGTACTTAATGCATAAAAAACCGGACTAGTATTACTCTTCGGTGAAGCGGCCTCTAATCTCCATAAGAACATAAATATGGCCGCCGGGACGAACCTCCCCGCCGCGGGGCACCGTGAGCCCATATCTCCGGAACGACGGCGTCGGCGGCGACCCGGGCAGCTTCGGCAGCGGAATGCGGGCCCTACCGACCACGGCGGCGTTCCGCGACGTCCCGGGCTCGTCGCTGCTGGCCCTGATCACCTCCACGTGTAGGAACGCGGCGGACATCACCGCTGGATCCATTAACACTTCGAATCGGCGGTTCCAGATGGGGTCCAGCTTGCCTTCGACGAACGGCGTGACGAACTCCTGTCCGCGGACCACCCACGCCACCACCTTGTAGTGGCGGCTCGCGACGGCGCTCCGAGTCGCCATGTCGATGTCCTCCCCGCCGCCGATGCTGACGCGTAAAACCGGCATGCCTGTTTTGGCCTCGAGTGAGTGGAGTCGAGTGGGGATAATGGAGGTCTTGGACATGTTGAGAGTTTAAAGGATACCTGAATTCGATCGAGTTGTAGTAGGCGTAGAATTTGGTATTGTGTATTACTCTATTGCATAATTTATGTATATAAAGAGTAATATTAACTACATAATCATATATAATAATTAATGTATAAAGTAATCACGTCTTGCCCTCACGAGTTGACTGCAGTTATTCATTATCAGTTTATATACACTGCAGTTACATTTCAATACAATTACAGTTACATTTCGATATAACTATAGTTTCATTCGATAGTATAAAAACAAACATGAGGCAATGTTTTTGTGACACTTACTGAAACGGTGTTATTTTGTGACCATGGTCTACAGTGCATTGTGGACACATGGTCCAGCGTATAACAACGGGTGGATTAACCGAATGGGCATCCATCGTGATTTATCAGCCCAAGCCCATGTGTGCGGGAAATCTCTGGCCCATTCAGAAGTCGTAACTCGTAACTTCTTTCTTCGGCGGGCGTGGTGTTACACTGTTACAGTGAGTACACATTAGACTGAGCAAAGCGTTCTTCGGACAAACCCTAGAAAAATGCAGGAGAAGAAGGGGGATGCAGGGTCTATGGGCAAGAAAGTCAAAAAGACCAATCTGTTGGATCAACACTCTATCAAGCACCTCCTGGATGAGTCCGTTTCTGAGGTAAAATTACACTTCTCGCCTCTGAAATGAATTGAATTTGCTAGAATTGAGTGTTTAACCGAATTCGAAGTGATAAAGAGTGATTCAGATTGATGTTTGTTGTTTGTACGTTTTAGATCGTCACGAGCAGGGGTTACGCTGAAGATTTCGCGATGAGTAACGTTAGATTGTTGCTTGGGACTGTCGTTATCTCGATCGCTCTCTTTGCTCAGTTCTACAATAAGAAATTTCCCGAGAACAGGAACATTCTTATCGTCTGCATTTCGTTATATCCTTTTCTTAATCTGTTCTGTGAATTGGATTCGACCTTCATTTTGTGGTTGTTTCGTGTTCTTTTACGTAGACACGAAAATATAGCATCATAAGCTGTGAAACTTTTAAATCTAATTGCCTCTGTTTATTTACACCGTACTGAGAAATCTGAAATGAAGTGAGAAAACTGGTTTTCGGCTTTTCGTTCTCTTCCCTTTATTGGTGAATACAATTTCTGATTTGATTTTGCCTGTTTGATCTTGACTATGGCAAGTATATTATAGTGAGTGCACTTCTGCTGCTGATTCCTTACACAAAGGAAAAGAATGCCATTTTGTTCACTTATCCACCAGCTGTAAGTCACTATGCCTTTCAAGTGATATATTTGCATGACTAATGATGAAATGTTGTTTTGCCCTCTGTATCAATATGTATAGATTCATGTTATTATCATGTTCCTATGGTGCTATGTTATTTGTCTTGCTTAGAGGAGTAAATGTTAAGTTGGAGTAGAGTTTGTTGCATGGATATTTGAATCAGTCTCTTGTCCCTTTTGCATTTGCATGCTTGCATCATGGGTTCCTGGAAATTCATTATAGAGTACTGCACCTTAAGAAAGTTGACAGCATAAATATTTTTAGATATGGTTAATGATCGTTCATGTCTTTGAGTCAAGATTTCTACTCTTAGTTTTGTAATATTAGCAGGCCAAGATGATGTAAAAAAAAAAAAAAAGAGTCAATGACATATATGCACTCTTATTAAAGCAAACTGTAACTGAGGCAGAGTCTGATTTGTATTACTACCTCATGAATGACTTTGACAAAGCAAGATAATGAACTATGTGTTTAACCAATTTTCGCTTTACAAAACTATGAATTCTTCTCTCACACACACTCTGAGTTAAGAAGTTAGGAAGAATGAACTTTTAAAAGGTATGAATAATGGTACATTGCTTAACAATGTATTTCCAATTAATATTTTATAAATATTTTTTCTTAAAAAAAGAAAAAGTTAATACTCTGTATATGATAAGTAGTTTCTTTGGTAGAACCTGATTCCAAAGGTCAGAGGTTTTTTCCTTGAATGAAAAAGTCTCTCGTACACATCAGGGGCATTTGCTGCATTAGTTTCCTTTAGAACCTCTTGTTGTTCAGCAGCTAGAGGCTTAATAACTGGTGCTATATATCACTTCAAACAATATCATATGACTTTTTAAGGTTCTTAGAGTTTAGTTTTGTGTCATGTTGTTACTTCTCATTAGATGATAACTTTCTCTGCTCCTTTAAAGTGCATGGGCTTGTCGTGCTGAGATGATGCTATGATAGAAGCACATGGATAATGAAGTCTTTATTAATGTGATGGACCCTAATATGTTTTATTCTTCCCACAGGGATCTTTTAGCAGCACTGGCTTAGTCATCTCTTCAAAGTTGCCTAGATTCTCAGATAAGTACACTCTCATGATAGCAAGTGCAGATCCCCAGTCAATCTCTGCAAAGCCACCGGTGGAGTTTACCAAGACTGTGACACAATGGTCTCTCTCTCTCTCTCTCTTTCTCTGTCCCCCTCCCCCTCCCTCTCAGGGGCACATACACAAGGAAAGGGAAAGCAGAATATAGTTGATCCTGATCATAAAATGGGTAAAGTATTCTGGGTATATTTCCTTATAATATCTGCAATTATTTTTGCAGGTTTACGAAGGATGGAGTTCTCGCAGAGGGGCTCTTTTGGAAAGATGTCGAAGCGCTCATTAGCGATTATGCTAAAGAAAATAAAAAAGGCAAGTAAATGAGTAATGAGATCTTAAGAAAGGATCTGATGGTACTAGCAGCCAACAGTGTTCTGCTACACTGATAATGAATTTGTTTCTTGCTTCAATGGCTTATGAATCTGGTATAATCAGAATTAGTATTGAAACAAATTGACAGAATATATACAACCTTAATCATGCTTTTCTATATCTAACCAACAAAAGCCCAGTCTCAATTAATACTCAGTACCACTTTTAGAAAATTATTGCAGCTCATAACAGCTGCTGTTGTCATTACAATAGGCCCATTTGTTTTTCCTCTCCTGTCCCTTTCCTTTCCCATCATATTTAAGTGAATGATTACAAATTTATTGACTATTGACTCCACCCTGTACACACTCCATATTTATCAATTATCATCACCTCCAGGTTATTTTGGTCCATAAGATTTTTTTTTTCTTCTTTTTTTAATGCAAAAACATGCAAGCAAGGGCATATTCAATGAAAGGAGTGTTGCATATTGCATATACTATTTTCTAGTTGTTTTAAGCCGGCCGTCGCTTTCCTCCCTTGAATTATTGAGGTGTCAATTTAAGATGATGGTCGTGGTGGGTGCCCAACGTCCACTTTTGTTAAGCTTTTACAGTTAGTCACATCCACTCTCCACTGTCATGTATCCTAAACGCGTATTGTTGTACAATTGATTAACTAACTTATCAATTCAATTGATTAACTAACTTAAAATAAATCTACAATTGATTAACTAACTTAAAATAAATCTACAATTCAATTGATTAACTGACTTAAAATAAATCTATTAATTTTACTAGCAGCAGTGTTCTGCATGAATTGAATCTGGTTATGGACTCGTATAGTATTAATCTTGAAAGGCCATATTAAGCCTAATGAGCAATTTGAAGAAAAGAAAACGGCTCTGTGATATATAGTATTTTTCTATTTACTGTGATCATCCGTTTCTATTATTTAAAAATTTAGTAAAATGCGGCATAACAAATGAACTACAAAATCATTCTTGACAATCTCATGTTATTTAAAAGTTTGATAAAATGAGATTAAGAAAATAAAGTATAAAATTTGTCAGATAATATTTTTTATTATTAGAACCACGTATAAAAATAACTATATTAATGTTAGCAAGACATAGACATTAAAACTAATTGTATTATATTATAGGAAAAAAAGTCAATTAAGCCTATCAACATGTTATTTTCGTGTATCTAAGCCCACCAATAGGTTATGAACATGTTATACCCTGTTAGTATCATTCCAGTGAAAAATCCGACTAACTCTGACGACTCTCTAGCCACTAGCATTTCTGGTCAATTGGAAGAAGGTGAACGACAATCAACAAGATGATTTTACTTGTCACATGTTGGTTACCAATGCATTTAACTTATATTTTAATAAGTTGGAGTGCTTACTTGGATTTATTTGATAATTTTTCTTATATTATATTATACTATCTAATTGTGGAGGAGTATATTGAATCACGAGAAATTTGTACTATTCAGAAAAATCTCATATGACTTATGAATTTATTATTAAAAAATGCCACCTCATAAATTAGTCAATTGAAGTCCCTATTTGCCCTATGCAGATATTTTAATCGAATACATTTGTCCAAGCTAGGCCATGGCTTTATCGTACGTTTTGCCGTCTAACCAATGCGGAAGCAGATCCGTGACGTGGCACACTATTCCAACACCCCCGTGGTCCCACAATGGACCCCACGAGAAATCCCACGGGCCCACTCATACATAAGTCTGACGTGTACGTCGCATCCATGATTGATGATCTTCCGGACTCCAAACCGACTTTAAACCAAAGCTGAGTTTCGGATTTTAAGTCCGGATGAGCCTGCCCTCCCTACCTATTATGCTATTTAACGCTTTCGACGCCCCTCATCTTCCATTTGCGCTGCGTTTTGTTATCGCGAGATTTATCTCTCTCCGAATTTGACTCTTCAATCTCCGAGAGTCCGAGATCCGAAGTTTTGTTACGATCGGAATTGAATTTGAGTATCGGATTGAGCGTTGCGACGATCTCGATTGCAATTTGTTGGTGGTGGGGCGGGGCGGGGATTTGAACATAATTAATCTAATATTCTAATCTGAGAATTAAAATGTTTAATGGTGAGGAGAAACAATCGTTGAATGATCGGGAGATGGATGATGTTGAGGAATCTGTCGGTGGTCATGCAGTTGAAGGGACCGAGACGGACGGTGCTGCGACGGAAGGTGGAGCGAACCGAGGGAGCTCGGGGCTTGCGGAGAGGTTGACGGAGATCCTGGTGGAGGACGGCGATGGAGATCTATTGCTTCAACGGAGTGATCGAGAAGGCAGTGTTTTGCAGTGGCTTCAGGCTCTGGATATGCAGGTGATGGGCGCGTGTCGAGCCGATGAGAGGCTGAAGCCTTTGTTGAAGATGAATGTCTCCACCGGTGCCGCGGAGGATTGCTTACTCGCTTATCTCAGTCAGGTACGTGTTCGGATCTGTAGCTTTTGAAGATTCTCACCAGCTAAATTATTCTATGGCTTAGGTTCTAATTGGTTGTTGCTTTTATGTGGAATTTCACGTCATTTGATGCCAATTCTAAGTTGCCTGGTTGTATTTTATAGATCTTAGTACAGTTATAAGTATTTACAAGTAATGTAACGTGTTGAATGTTAATTTATTATTTTCGGTGTATTGATTGTATTAACATCTTTGTGTTTTTGTATGAAGCAGCACTTTGATCCGGCAGAGGTTGGTATGCTGGCCAGATGCTTGTGCATTCCTCTGGTTTCCGTGCGTGTTGGAAAGATCAAGAAGCAAGGAACACAATTGTGCCCAACTCCTATAAGGTAGTTGCAGTTATCCACATCCATATGACATGCTCTACTGGCAGTGTGAATTGAAATTTTGCTTTCATCTCAATTTGTTTCTTGTTATGGAAATTGTCAATTCTTAATAGCTTGTGCCCAATTCTTAATATACTCCCTCTGTCTAAGGCTTGAACAGACACTAACATGGTTTGGGACTTATTAATCTGGTGCTAAAGTTATTCAAAATATGCAAGTATTATATAACAGATATAATTAATTGTAGTATGAATAAACCGAGCCCTCAAGATTTTTCACCATGTAATAGTATTTGCTAGGCGTGTAGCTTTTGTATGAATCTCTGTTTTTCTAGTGGTCTCTGTTAATGGTACTAACCTTATGAATAGCAAGTCTATCTAGAAAACCATTTCTATTGTGTGTTTTTTGTTCGGATGGTGGAGTTGGGAAGAGGGGTTAAGAAAACACCTATTAGACTAATGTATGCAATTAAAACAAAATATTTTAGCTCTTTAGTCGCAACAGTTTTGCTTTGTGCATTATTTTATCTTCCAGTAAAAGGCAGTTTATTGTGCTTTTCCTGATCTAGTGCATGTTTTGTGTGTCTGTGCTTGTCTCTTGAGATTGCAGCCTTCTTAAACCCAACCTCCTTTTCTTTGTAAAATTTTGGGTATTAGTATTGCTGTACTCCTCTATTTTTGCCTTATATTCCTTATTTTTGTTGTATTATTTGAAAGGAAATTGCTTTGCTATTGGTTGAATTATTCTTTGATAATACTTGGCATTCTCAATTGCAAATAGCAATAGGGTTCATTAGATATTTTGTGACCCCTAAACTTGTTTAGGGTTCATTTTTAAGTATATTGTACATGAATTGCAGACGTATCTTAACCATCTCATGATCGATACTACATGCTGGATTCTATCTTAGACCTCTGCGTCTTGAAATGTGACACTGTTCATAGCTAGGAGGTGCATATTGACAGTCAAGATACCGTGGAGGTTGGTCTTATGTCATTATGTGTACTGTTTTTGTTTGTTAGAGAGGTGGTAAAGTGGTTTGTTTTTACTCTATATTTGGTAGTATTCATATTACTTTATTTGCGAACTGTTATCTTGAGTTGTATTTGTTTGCTGATATTTATGTGATTTCACTTATTCAGTTAGAATAATATTCCTTCTGTTTTCTTTCTTTATTTTTCTTTGTATTCTTACCTTCATTGTAATGACTTCCTCTTTATATTCTACTTCTTTGAAATATATAACAAGGCATCTCTTTGCTGTTTGTGTTTTGCATGAGAATGACTTGGTTTCTTGGTAATTATCAGTTATTTTGATTTCCTTCCTATTTTTTCTAGTTGTATGTTTTCAATTGTTGTATCAACTTATTTCATACTTGTCTGATAGTTTCAACTTCAACCCTAAGTAGGTGTATTTATATACCATTAGAGCTTTAAAAAATGTAAATAGGAATTGCAGGATGATGTGTTGTTTATGAATAATGACAATGTTCATCCTTCCAAGTGAATACATATATCTTTTGACTTGTAGGTAATGTGGGCGTATACTATTATGATGTCTGAATAAGAAGAAATAAAGGTAGTTTCATGCTCCTGTGTTATCTAGTCTGTTTATGCTGTGTGGACCTTATCAAAATGTAATATTTTGTCTCCAATTCTTACTTCTAGGTTTCTGAGTAATATATACTCATTTTTTGGGTGTGTGTGTGTGTGTTTTTTGTTTTTTTTTTTTTTTTTTGTTTTGTTTTGTTTTTTTTTAAAATTTAAATTTTTGCTATGATTCCTTCACCTCTTTGTTAGTTTTTGTTTGTATACCCACATCATTGTTCTTTTTTATCTAAACAAAAATTGTATACTATCTAATTGTCAGTTGTCACTGGAGAATACCATCACTAATTACTTGTGTTTGTCCCTGATTTTGTGATTATATATTTATATTTTCATGCCACGTAGAGATGTTTTCAATTTAATAGTCAATTGACTCGTTACTTGAACGCAGAGCACAATTTGTTAGTTGTCCTCTCAGTCTGTTTCATGCTATATGCTTCATAGGTACATCTTTAGTTGTTTTATTTGTTTATGTATTGTTTGCTTGTATTGGGTAATCCTTGCTACTTAACTAATATGGTTGCGGGGAGTGTGGGTGAAAATTGGATGCCAATATGAAAGATTTTTTGGTTGTCCTAGAGAGTTTAAGTTTATTTTTTCGCAGCCTTACTTTCTTTTTCCTATATGAAGATGATTGAATATGGTAAAATTTATAGTGGACTATAGGTCTATAGTACAAATATTCTTGTAATGTTTGTCTTAGACCATTGTCAAAAACATTGCAGTTTGAACCTAGTTTATTAGGAGGCAACAGATACTTCTGCAATGTCTCTTTATTAACTAATTAGCTTTTTTTTTCTTTCTTTTAAATAAATTTCTCCATTCTTTAATGCTTCTAATTGTTCTACTTGTGACTTGCTTTTGCTATAGGGGAAGCTTAAGTCTCTCTCTTTTGCCGACTTCTGACCTGCGCATCTCGTTTATTGGGGATGATGGTAGCACAGATAGACTGACAACACTCTGTAGCATATTGGACTGTTCCACTGTTGAAATTGAAGGAATTTCAGCAGACCAGTCTGGACGTTCTTTTCTGATTAAAATCCCAGATGGTGAAATTTTTTATTTCTGGTGCTCAGAGAAGTCTAAGCTTCTTGGAGATGATATGTTAAGAAAGGTAAATTTTTACCCATTCTTCAAACCCATTGTCTTATAATCTTATTTGATGTGATCTTTCTTTTAATTGTTAATGTGATCTTTCTTTTAATTGATGTAGATGAAGGATTTACTCAAAAAGAAACCGTCTCTTGGTGAGCTAACTGGAATCCGTGAATCACGGCTAAAGTGTTTTGCGATTCATCTTCGTGCTCATCTTGTTGGGTCAACTCTTACCAATGGTCACACAAATTCAATGCTCTCAACAACCCCCCTGTTTGATTCCTCTGTTGATTCTTCCACATCTGGTCCAAGTGCACAACCTTCAGCATCTTCTCAGAAGTCCATCCGGTCTCGCCATTACAGCAGTCAAGGTTCAAAGACAAGTCCATTTCATCAGGGTGGCCTGAGTCCCAGGTCCAGTTCCTTCAAGGAGAGTTTGCTAAAGAACTCATCATCATTGAAGAATGTTGCCAGAGACAAGCTCAGGAGGCGTGGGGACAGTGCTGCTTCTTCTGTTGATGATGGTTGCATTGTTCGGTCACTGAGTATGAAAAATCCATCTACTTCAACATGCTCAAATGACAAACCTTCAGAAGAAACTGTACTTAAGTTGTTACGGCCAACAAATGTTTTGGAGTCACTTGCTGCTGATACACCCTTTCTTGGCCCAGCACCCACTGTTCCTTCTTTTGATTCTACTCTTTTATCTCCTTACTATTGTTGGTGTCCTCCTCCTGTGTCAGCTTTGCAATACTCAGTGGGAACTCCACAGCTTCCAATTTTATCTACTGAACCTCTCTCTCTACCGCCATTTTCTTCTTTATCAATAGCCAAGCCATCAGTGCTTTTGGCGCCCAATCAACCTCTTAATTTGGCTGATGTCTCCCCTTTAGATTTGCCACCTCTTCTACCCGATCCATTGGTCAGGTTGCCATTAACTTTGCCAGTCTCACAGCAGATACCAACCTTCACTCCTTTAATTTGCGATCCTATAGTCCACATTCCATTTATTGATGTTTGCTCTTCAGGGCAAGGCTACTTGGTGAGTGCAGGCCCAGGTATGTCAACTGGCATTCCCCCATTGCACCCAAATCTTGTGAGCCCATTAATTCCCGAGGCAGAGTCTGTGGTAGAAAAGAGTGCCAGAGAGACGCTTCGTCTGCTCATGAATAGCTCCAATCAACCCAATGCACCATTGATGAGTGTTCTGCCATCTTTTCTGCCGAGCAGCGAAGAGAAGCTGAGCGTGCTAACTGGTGGAAGCAGGGGCCTCTACAGTGGAACCATGGACATAGATGTTGGTGGAAGCAGGGGTCTCTACAGTGGAACCATAGACATAGATGTTACCACAGTATCCGTAGCCAAAATCAGCAAAAGGGACATTGGCGAAAAGCATTTAGTTGAGGCGACAGAAATGCCATCTACCTCAGATGGCACTATGTTTGGTGATGATGGTTTTTCACATTCAGAAGATGGAAAGAGCAGCGCATGATTTGTTGTCTTTCTAGTACTTTGTAGATTCAAAGCTTTTTGTTAGAACTGTACAGTCGACTCTCTCAACCATAAGCAATTATTATCAGCTTTTGTTACTACATATATTCTTGTTGCCAAAGAAAATTCGATAGGGCAATCATAGCAGTGGTTTTTTGCCAGAACAAAAAATTTAGAATGGCTTTATTAATTTTTTTTTTCTTTCAATTTTTTATCTCTAGTAAATGGGAAAAGGCGAGAAAGTTGTTGCTCCTTTTGTTTGTGCCGAGCTCAGCTGGCGCGTGCAATAATTATAGTGTTTTTATTTTTATATTTTACATTTTACATTTTGTGTTGGAAATTTATTTTTTTTCACCTTTTTCCTCTTCTCAATTTCTCATTTCCTTCTTACCTGGCCCTGGCCTGAAAATTTGTCAAAAAAATTCCACTATTTAGCTTGCTCTTACAAATGCCCCTATCAATCAGCCTGTCATCACGGTAAAATCAGTAGTCTCCACTCTATAGCACTATCATCGGATCCACATAATCTAACCCACATAATGGTTGTCTACCTTCGCTAGAAGAATGAATCAATCAAAGTTTTCCTTTGGGTTTTTCTAGAATAATAAATATTTGTGTGGCAAGTGGTCTCTCATATGAAAGCAACAAACAACTACCAACAAAACGACAAAGTTGTCTCCATCCAGATATTGAGACCCTTCATTAGTATAGTACGGAGTAGTTTATATTGGGACCCCACACCTCTTCTTCAATCACTGTCGCGTTACCCCTCTGCCCACGAAAATGAATCTCCATTTACAAATTTCATTTCTTTTGGCTCCCCACTCTTTCCTATCTAAGTAAAGAAGTTAACTTCCTTTCTTTGGACTCCGTATGATAACTTATCAAACCAGCCGGCAGCCACACCCTGCCTTTGCTTGCTTTATTTATTTTGTAAAACGTACATCACTCTTGAGATAGGTTAAAGTTTAATTGCGTAAATTTTCATTTAAAAAAATTATCTGTCACTACTAATAAACAACTCTGACAAATACATGATAAACGAAAGAATTTTACTAAGTGTACTCTCAAATTTTATTTACTCAATTTTAATATGACTGGATTTAATAAAGTTTTTGTTTCTACATAAAGATTTGATATGTGGGAGTGAAAAATATAACCCAACTAGTATTTTTCAAAACAAAAACACAAACTTTGATCTTGAGTCATGTAATTCATATGTCGGGCCTACTTTCCTACTTAAGCTTGAATTAAGGTTGAAGTGACCCTTCAACATTTCTTTGATAATATCAAAAAAAATATCTTGTTCATAAGTTGGCAATAGATTCTAGTTAACACTTACTCGACCGAATCAGTTAGTGTCCTTTTAGAGCATCTTCAATTTAAATTACTAAAAACTTATACCAAATGTCACATCAAAAAAAAATATTCTCACGGCAAATATCGAATAAATTATATGCCTTTTTAGACTATGACAAACCAAATATAGGTATATTTATTTTTCTGCACATGACAAAAATCAGAAAAAAAAAAATTACGAATTACGATGAGATAATATATGTCACAAAGTTTTTTTTTTTTTTTTTTTAAAGCATTCATTACAAAAAATAAATAAAAAAAATTCGTGAAATATTCCACACTGGACTTTCAAAATGAATACATGTACATTAATTGAGGGCGGTGCTTTGCAAATCCTTATCCCATGGACCAGAGTTCAACTATAATTTATAAGGTGTCTCTCGATCAATAAGAGAGCACTTTTAAATAAAGATAATGAATTTTCTATAAATCAAAGTATGAAATATAGCTCATAAGTCCACAACCAAAAAAAAAAAAAGTCCACAACCAAACTCGTTACGTTACATTTCCAACCTTAGCTTATACCGAAACTCACAAATGCATTATATTCACCTTAATGGCCTGGGCCGCCTGTGTTTACAAAGCATTGTGAACATAGTTCCGGTTCAGAATATTTGTTTTATTATATTATATATTATATATTATGTTTTGTTTTGTTGTTTGACAATTTTGTAGGCCGCATGTGGTTATGTGTGTAGGTTGGGAGATGGAATCATCATAGTTTTGAACTCTTCTTGTCGTCTGTTTCGGGCTTCAGGAGCCCCATCGGATTCTCTGTTTCTCGACTCTCCGCCGCCCTAAACTTATCCAAAACTATTTCTCATTCCCGACCATGACGGTATACCATTAGTATATATATTCAAGTGAGAGGAGAATTTTTAGTAAAACGTGAAGATTAATCTCAACCATTCATATTTATTATTGGTTGAAATTCTTAGTAAAAAAATGTGAAAAGTTTAATAATAGTAATATTGATGGAATATTGTAGGTTGGGCTTGGCCCACCAAATATTGTATGTGGGTTGGGGTGTGAGGGTGGTTGGATCGGGTAGGGGTATGGCGGTTGGATAAAGTAGGGGGTATAACGGTTGGATAAGGTAGGGGCTGTGGCGGTTAGACCGGGCAGGCAGTTGGCGACTGGACTGGGGTAAGGTGGTTGGCGACTAGACCGGGGCTAAGGCGGTTGGCGGCTGGATGAGGGTAACGCGTAGGGATGGCAATTCTACCCGCACCCAATGGGTTCCCGCAACCCCGCCCCTATGGGTTTTCAAATACCCGCACAATATGGGTAATGGGTGCGGGTATGGGGGAAATTTTTTATACCCGCGCGGGTATGGGGGCGGGTGCGGGGGAAGTATCCCCGCCCGCCCCGCACCCGCACTTATATATATATATACATACATATATATATATATATATATATATATATATATATATATTATATATATATATATATATATATATATATATATATATATATATATATATATATATATATATGTATGTATGTATATGTATATGTATATAGTATATATATGTGTGTACATATATATACATATACATATACATATACATACATATATATATATACATATACATATACATATACATACATATATATATATATATATATATATATATATATGTTTATTTATTTATATTTATATATATATATACTTGTGTTATTTTAATTTATTTATTATATAAGTTTATGTATCTTTTATAATTAAAAATGCATAATGAATTAAACTTCTTTATATGCTATTGCCTCAAGGATTCAATTGAATTATCATCTTATTGTCTTAGTGTTTTGTTTATGAAAATTGAAAATGAAAAAACACAAATAACATAATGAGCAAACACTTAATACAATTTATAATACCAACCCAATTTTAGTTCCAATTAATGAGTAACGTCATTGACTCTTATTAAATTTAGAGTTATGTTCAAACTTATAAAAAAAATCAATGTGATAATTAGAATTATAATATAAAATTTTTATTAGATTTAAATCTAATTTAATAATTAGAGTTGCGGGTTGGGTATTACCCGCACCCGCAAAATTCCCACGGGGGCGGGGATGGGTAGGAAATTCATTACCCGCGCGGGTGCGGGTGCGGGTGCGGGTAGTTGGTAGGGAATGCGGGTGCGGGGGCGGGGGATATATCCCCCGCACCCACCCCGCCCCATTGCCATTCCTAGTAACGCGTGTGGGTTTCGAGCGGGGTCTTCCCCGTGGGTGGCGGTTGGCATGGTGGGCATGCGTGTGTAGCTGGCCGTGCATGACGGAGACGTACGAGGCTCATGGGTGTTGCGCAGGGGTACGTGGCGTTACACACATGCATGCCGGGGTTGGGGTTCGACGATGCATGACAGTGGCATGGGGTGGAGGGATGCGTGGTTGGAGGGTGTAGGGTGGTGATATGGTCCGTAATAGTATAAATAGGGGGGGGGGGGTTGTGATCTGTTTATGACATCACTCGAGACTGGAAGACTTCTTGGGTCCAGTGGTTAAGTCCTTTCCTCTCCAAGTCAAGTGGTCCCTAGTATTTGAATTTTCTTAGTTTTCGTCTTTTCTTGAGCATTTATTATTATATTTCCTATTTTATATATATTCGTTCATTTGGTATTGGGTTGCCATTTTGGGCCAATAACGGGTCTCTTGTATTTGTTGGGTCTCCCGCCTCAATTAAACCAAACGAGGTGCTTATGTGGAATAGGGTTGACAAGCTAAAGTGTACGTAATAAATCAAATACATGTGAATAAGGATGTAATATTATTGGTAATAATAAGAATCCAATACTATTACATGATAAGGATAACGAGGCGAGGTTGGAACTTTAGAACGCTTTAATTTGATCATAGTATGTTATGTTTTGCTTCTAAATGACCAACAATGAGGTATTTATATCAATATAGATAAATTATATATAAGTAACATGTTGATTTAGTAGGTCGATTGGTGCGCCGTTCTCTAGTTAATTGGTTGGTGTAAGCTAGTGGAGTATCAAGCAACGAGATGTAAAAGCTGTTGGCGACTCATATATAAAAGCACTTTGTAATCCGTCTTGACGACCAAGTTGAGGGTCGGTCAATATAGAATCAGAACAATAAGAAGGAACAGTAATGTTGTTGGTGTATAGACACTCGCCCTAAGCTTTTACACTAATTTGGACTTTTATAATTTTTTCCCTTGAATCAAACCCCGACTCATAATTCAAGAGTTTCTAAGTTAGTTTCTGGGTGCCATAGATAGGTTAAGTGATCAATAACCTCATTACTTAATAGCCACAACAACAATGAATTTGTGACTCTATGGAAAGAGTTTAGTTCTCTTGTAAGTAAGGTGTAAATTTTGAACTTTGTGAACAAATCAATACGCTTAAAAGAAAGCTCTTCATATAAATTTTACCAAAAGTGTATAGAAATACAATTGCGTAGCTAGTGGCTTAAGCTTTTTGTATGGAAAGTGGTGAGTTCACATCATCAAAGCTGCGGGGGCTCTTTGTAGACCCCACAATTCACAATTCACAATTCCAAAACCCCTTTGGCCCTTTCTACATCCTAAACCCCACAAAAGCAATACATACATGTTAGGAACACCTCATCCATCTTCATGGCTTGAATCGAATGGATACACAAAATACAATTCAAGGATAGGGTCCATGCCATTTTTGTTAATGGAGGACCACCTAGTACATACATGTCACCCCACCCACACCATCTTTTGTTGTTTGGCCATTACTTTACTCCCAAGGTTGAATCCCAACCCTAAGGATCCCCAGTCCTCCATGTCCCGACCCGACAAAGCATCTGAAAGGATGAATCATGACAATTCAACTGAACACAAAAGCTAGGCATTTTATTATTGCGCACAAGGAGCTCCCTCACTTTGAAATGTTGCTTTCATACTGCTGTTGGTGAGGTTGTTTGTTCATTACTAATTTAATTATTCGTCACCTCTTCAAAGGAATTTCTATTAAGACATTATTACTCTTATATTATAAGAAATTGACGTTTCAAAGTTTCTAACACTATCGAGATTCTGCAAATCGATTTGAAAGAAACTATGGGTGACAAAGGTCTTAATTTAATTTCTTAAATTTGTAATAGTTTTTCTACACTATAAATGAAAATATTTTTAAGTGTCGGATCAACAATGATGTCATATTATACCTAATACAAACGCTCAAGTTGAGCCCTGTTATAACTCATTACACATGCATAATTATATTAGGGAGTTAACTGTGCACCAAAAAAATATTAGGGAGTTAATTTCATTTTTAATCCTACATTTATATGTGACAGTTCACTTGTAGTCTTTTTTTTTTTTTTTAAATTAGAATATCCACTTTTGGTCTTATTATTCCGTATTATTGTGATATGATTATTTTTTATCTTCTATTAACAAAACAGTTTAAAAGTCATTAAATACAAAGGCACTTCCGTCTTCAATTATGTTTTTCTTTTCAATAAAATAAACATAAAAAATAAGATTTAATGTATATATAAAAAAGATTTAAATGTCCTTATATTTAATGACATTTTAACGATTTTGTTGACGGAGGATCAAGAATGGTCATGCCACAATAATACTATAACCAAATGAGGTTGCTTTGATTAAAAAAAAAAGGGACTAAAATAGACTATCACCTATAAATCTATAAGTAAAAATGGAATTAACTTTTATATTAGGTATAATATAATACTAAACGGTGTCGTAAAAGTTACCAATACGAGTATACTTTATTTATATTCTTTCCAAATTGAGCATCCTGTTTCTTTCCAAATTGGCCACAATCAATTGATATTATATTATTTTTCTTGCAAGTTGGATAATATACTATTGAAATATTCATCTTTAAATATACACCTGTATATATAAAAACAACTTGCCCATGGTCTTATATGTGCTCTCTTATATAAAAACAACTTGCCCATGGTCTTAATTATATATAAAAACAACTTGCCTATGGAGTGGAGATGAAATCACATAGGTCTTTTTCTTGCAAAATCGTACCAGAGTTCTCTGGTTCAAGCCATTCGAGGTCTTACTCGATACAAACATGATTAGTTTCGATGTATAACTATTGAAGAAGTCATTTAAGACTAAATCAAGAAAAATTACTATATTCACTCGACTTTTTTATAAAGTTAAAACTTCGTTATCAATTATAACTTTTGACACAATAATGAATAGTTTGGCCTTAACCATTGATATCATAGCGTATCATAATAAATCAATATTAGCTCTGAAAATATATTTAAAATTTTGTAAAAGTACATGCTTAGTCATAAAACTAAGGTCTAAAGCAACATGAATTCTTATTAATTAGTAGGTGATGGGGCCATATACCAAATGATAAGAAAGAAATAATAATAATAATAATAATAATAATAATAATAATAATAATAATAATAATAATAATAATAATGATAAGAAAGAAATATTATTATTATTATTATTATTATTATTATTATTATTATTATTATTATTATTATTATTATTATTATTATTGTGGATGTTGAGCGAAACCCACAACTACTAACCAGGGGTGTGGACTAAGTAAACATCTCTCATGGGTGTGTGGTTTACCTCTCTTATGTGATTTGCAGACTATTGCACATGAATAAGATTTAGAGTAAATTGTCATTTTGGTCCACTGACTATAGGGGTCCTGTTAATTGTCATCCACGACTTTCAAAAGTGTTAATTGAATATCTTGACTATTCAATTTTTATCAATTTTGGCCACTTTGGTCAAATTGGCGGTCAAATTTTGCCTAACCGGGTATGGCTTTGGTTAAATCATACACAATTAAAAAGACGAATTTGCCCCTCAGATTAAGCATTAATTGGGTAGTTAAGTTTTTCTGGCGAAATTTGACTGCTGATTTGACCGGATTGACCAAAATTGATAAAAATTGAATAGTCAAGGTATTCAATTAACACTTTTGAAAGTCGTGGACCGCAATTAACAGGAGCTCTATAGTCAGTGGACCAAAATGACAATTTACTCTAAGATTTATTTAATACAGACTATCAAGCAGTGGTCATAGGTTTCTCTCGTTATCAAAATAAATATTTTTAAAAAAATGATATAACTTGTTATTAGCATACCTCGTTAATTTTAAATCACATATTATTAACTTATTAAAAAGTTCAACCAAATAATGCCTACACCAATTTCAACTTATTTGTTTAAGGGGAAATGCAACTTTTAATTCCTTTAGTTATAAATATTATATAAATGTATTAACTCATGTATTCGAAAGGTAAAATTAGTCCCTAGGTTTTGAGCAAGATAATGAAATTGGTCCCATTAAGAGTTAAATTTACAACATTAATAATTTAAAAATTAAATTTATATTATAGTCCCACAACTGATAAATTGAATTAAAAATATTTTTTTTCATGTTTAATTAGATGACATATAACATTTTATTGGAAAAAAAATGTATACAATTATGAGAAATCTACGGTGATAATCATTATTGGTGCCTTTGAAATCAAATACAGTCTAAAAAATTTTGGAGGAAACTTTATGTTTATCCCCACAATATTTGGTAAGAATTTAAAGGCTTACCCCTATTCACTTTTATGTTGTACTTTATCCAAAGAATATCGATGTCAATCAGTACCTTCAAATTTTTCATAAAATTATATACTGTCACTACATTAATTTTTTTTATTGCTAATTATCCCAACAACATGATTATTTTTTTAATAGTTAACTTGGAATATATTGTTGGGAATGATTGATTATACTTTAGTTTAATTGGATGCCTAGCTATAGTCGTTTATGTAACGTTTTCCTTAGAATTATTATTATTAGTCATAATGTTACGTTATACATTAATCATGTCAACGGCACAAAAAGAAAGGCATGAATTTGGTCTTGTTTTATACACTAAAGTATACACACTCGGAATTTGTTGCCAAATACGATATATCTCATGATTTACCTTCTCCACCACTCTATGGATTCAAACTTATACATTAATGGTGTGAGGGTATTACATGCAATGAATCTCAAAAAGTGTTTCATAAGATACAATGTTTGAATTTGCTATATAGGCATCAATGTTGTAGAAGGTACTAGGTGTTAGTCGGGCATTCAGTGACACCTAGCGCCTAGATCGCTGCCTTAGTGGGCGAGTAATAATATAATACTAAGAAAAACGCATCAGTATACATATTATATACTCAAAAAAAAAAAAAAAAAACTCAACCGAGTTAGTCAAGTTGGGCTCCAAAATAACCAACACGGACACTTAAATCGTCTAGTTGGTAAACTAATATCCACTTAAGGGTAAAATCTAATCAGTCTAGAAGCGCTTAGTGCTTAATTGGTAATACTTAAGCCAATTTTTACAACAGTGAATTTACGCATACATTTCGATTACAAATTAACCTCGTATATTTCTAGTTGTTTTCATATGATGTCACCACATATGTCAACAAATATAAAAATGATATCTAACGCTTTCTTTTTATGGATATGTCAAAAGACATAAAGATCTTTATATAACAAATCTTTGAATTTTATGGATACTATATTAAATTATGTGTCTTTTATTCATAATTTAACATCTCAATTCTATTGTTTTTTATTTATTAGCTTAAAACTTAATGAATAAGTATGCATATACAATATATGACTCACAAAGGATCAATTGATTTAGATAGCTAATAAATGCATAATAATTTAATAAATAGCGAGTATGCATATACAATAACTCACATAAAATCAATTGATTTAGATAGCCAATAAATAATAAGAATAAAAGTCAAAATATTATTTAAGTGTAAATACACCCTCAAGTTATTTTAAACTTATTTATTAATATAGAATTAGTGCATATTTGTAATAGACTAATAGGTACTTGCATGAGCGGATGCAAGTTTTAAAAATATCCACCCACCATAGGGTGGGGGTGAGTTTTGAAATTACATAGGTGGACCGATCAAGTTGTGAATATAATCACTCTAACTAATGCACATCCTATTGATAAAATGTGTGCATAAAAATATATAATAATATAAAATTTACATAATAAGATTTCGTTGCACCAATAATAAAATAATATATTCAAATAAAATTACAAACATAAAAATATATAGTAACTTATTGTGTGAATACATTTTTAATTATAATTTTTAATTTACTTTTTAGTATTATTACATATTTTCTTGACCAGTCAATTAGGACCTGATACCGAGACTAATTTTGCATGTTTGTTAGAGCCTCAAAAGATGAAAAAACGCTTCCTAAGTGAAACTTGTATTCAAATTGAAAAATACTCGTGCTATCTTATCAATATATTGTAAGTAAACTTTTAAATGTATTGATTTAAATTCTCATAACATAAAGAAACATGAGTGCTTAACAAATTTCTCATGACATAAGATTAGCAATACATAAATTTAAAATAAAATTTTATAATTACACGGTAACATATAAAACAAAAGAAATAGCTAGCACCGAAAGACGTGACTAATTGAATGAAACACGATTATCATATCAGAAGATCATGAAATTAATTTTTGTTTACACATTCTCAGTCAAATCTATTACACAATCTTTCTAGTTTACTTTATCTTTCCTATATAATTAACTATGGTTTCATCGTGACTCAGAGCATCCCCAATAGGGCAATTTTAAATGGTTTTTGCAGGTTGGGTTGCTTATGTGGAGGAGAGAGAAAAGCGAGAGAAGGTGGTGAGTGCTTGCAAGAGAACTTGATTTTTGGCAGCAAAATGGCCCCACTAAAAAAAGCAACATCTCCTCTGGTGTGTATGAAGCACACCAGAAAGCGCCCAGCTGAGCGTGTGCAGTGCACGTGCCCATTGGGCGCATTAAACTATTTTATTTTCTTTTCAATATTTGCTTTTTAAAATTTTGTCTGGTGTAAAAGAGATAGCTAGGCATAGGTTTTTATTTTTGAAGCACTTGCCAAAAGAAAAAGGAAAAAAAATATTGGGGGACAGGTGGCAGCTGCTGAGTAGGCAGTGTATGATCGGGTGCAGAAGACAGTGGTATTCATCAAAGCTGTTCTCCACCAAAACTAATTATTAACGCCCAACCTTTAACTTCCCATTATTTAATTAACTAATTTTTAACCGCCAATTAACACCAATATCAATAATAGTAAGCAATCAAGTTTTTTTTTTTTTTTTTTTTTTTTTTTTTGAGTGAGAAAAAAATAAATCGTGACGAAATGAGTGGACATAGGTTCGAATCTTAGTGGTGGGGTTTAGATTCTTTCGATTGAAAATGCTTGAGAAAGTATAGAACAAATGCTACTTTATAAAGAACTATGAATATTTCGAAAAAAAAAAAAGAAGAGAAAAAGTTAAAGGGAAACAAACTGTGACAAATTGATAAATATTTTAAACGCTAAAAATGTATTGTATAAAATTATAGTAGATCCGATGATACGTAAACAATGCACTTAAGGTAGTTGCAATTTACATCTTAACGAGCACACTTTGTAACAATGAGTGGTTAACACTCACATAATTACATGAGAAAATTAATTTTTACCTAACCAAACATTTTAAAATATATTTATTTTTAAAATTGTTATTAATAATGACCGATACAATTAAACATACCATACATGATTTATGTGCAATATGACAAACTTTGTATTATCAACATAAATTGACATACAAATAAATAAATAAATAAATAACAATCTAGAAGATGTCACACGTATGTGTTTTAGTCATATATATTAAAAGACTATTAAATTACGGAATAGTTTATTTGAAAAATCAATTAATCAAATTAGGTTATGTTAAATGGAATTTGTTCAATCACTGTTTTTTGTTTGAGTGACTTTTGTGGGATTTTTTTTTTGGGAAGAGAGGGGTTCATTGTTCTAGACTTCTAGTGATTACAATATATTTGATTTACAGAATAGTCAAGAATGGAATAACATAATAACATATTTTGAGAATAGGTCTATTCTAGTTGAGCGTTACAATACATTGAAAATATGTCAGACATGGAATAATATTACAATGGGTTTGAGAATAGGCTTATTACATTGTTTAATAAGCCGTTTCATTACTATTTACTAGACATATTATTATTATTATTGGGAATGGGTTATTCTCCGAATCTCCGTGCATATTAAAGGCGAATAATTATTGTGTGGGAAGACCGGAAGAATATTAACTTATTCCCAATATTTTATAAATAACTAATTTTTTGTAATACTTAATTTATGCTGAACTATTTTTTTATGTATTATAATTCATAAATGTATTATTATTATTATTATTATTATTATTATTATTTAATAGTAGTATCGTAATTCATGATACGAACCAAACCAATTGTTAGTGTGTATATGAAAACATATATTCATTTAAAAACTCACATAGATACTATGTAGGTTTGTTTCAATTTTGTTTTGTTTTATTTATTTTTTGGATATTTTATTATCAAATTTGATTCATTACTAATAAGATGGAATGATACTCATATTTAATTAGAGAATGATATTTTTAATTGAATGAGTAATCAAATCAATAGTAGCCAACGACTGTGATCAAGATATATAGTGATTCTCTCAAAAGAGAAGTTATAAGATTGAGCCTTTTAGTGGACAATCAAATAATAAAAATTTAATTTCATTAAAAATTCTATATTTGAGTCAGTAAGTATTAAATTTTAATTCCAATTTATAACTACTGGGCCAACTGCAGTTGCTTTTACCAATTACCTCTCTCAGAAATGGTCACAGAGTACAGAATCTCCTACATTCAAGTAACAGAGTCTCTCTAACAGACCCAATGGGGTGTCGCCACGCAGCAGGGTTACAGAATCCCACCGCGCCACCATTGGTCACATTAGCATCTCCTCTTTCCTCATCTCTCTCTCTCTCTCTCTAGTCTGTTCTCATTTCTTACGTCTCAGCCGCACACAGAAATCTGGAATCGGGACCCCTTTCCTATCTCATCTCTCCCTCTCTCTCTCTCTCTGTCTCTCTCTCTCTCTCTCTCTCTCTCTCTCTCTGTCTCTCTCTCTCTCTTCTCTTCTCTCTCAAACGGCTTTTCAACTGTCGCCGTCCGATCTCTTTCTCTCTCCGTTGAACTTCCGGCGTCGCGCGATTTCCTGAGCCCTAGCCATGGCGAAGCTAGGAGGATAGTGTTCGAGGTCGCGGATGGAGTTTTGATGGTGTTTTATGGTTTCTGTGGAAGGGAATTAGGGAATTAGGGAATTATATATATAATTTGTTGCGCGTTGAGTATGGAGGAGAGGAGTGGGACACGGCTGAGCAGCACGTACGACACCGTATGGGAGTGCGTGATACCCTACATCCAGGAATCGCGGGACCGGGATGCGGTGTCGATGGTGTGCAAGAGGTGGTTCGAGATCGACGCCATCACGCGGAAGCACGTGACCATGGCCCTCTGCTACACCGCCTCCCCGGATCAGCTCGCCCGCCGCTTCCCTCTCCTGGAGTCGCTCAAGCTCAAGGGCAAGCCACGCGCCGCCATGTTCAACCTCATCCCCGAGGACTGGGGCGGCCACGTCACTCCCTGGGTTGAGAAGATTGGCCGATACTTCTCCCGCCTCAAGGTTCTCCACTTCCGCCGCATGATTGTTAAGGATTCCGATCTCGACAATCTATCCCGCACTCACGGCAAGATTCTTCAGGCTCTTAAGCTCGATAAGTGCTCCGGATTCTCCACTGATGGCCTCTTGTACATTTGCCGTTCCTGCAGGTATAATTTTATTTTTATTTTTTTTAAAATTTTAGTTTGTATAGTAAGCATAATATTTGTTTAATTATGAGCTCAATGTTTCATACATCTCGTGTTTGTCGGATTATTCTATATTTGGCTAATTAATATATGGAGTACTTCACTGTTGCTGTGTTGCTATGGACAGGGGAATTGGAGATTTTAACTAAAGAGGCCAATAATGCTTCTGTGGATATGACTCATTAATTTACTGCAACTTTAAGTCTTTTACCAGAATATGGAAATGGCCATATAATTAAGTAAATTTCTAAAAAAAGAAACAGGAAAAGCTATAGGAATGGGAATATTGGAATATGTTGCTGTAAATCATGTATCTTACTATCTTTCTTTTTGTTTTCAGATTTTTGGTAATGGCACACCATTTTGCCTCGTCACGGCAACATCTATTAGATGTGTTTTACTATATGCTTGAGAATGTTGGGTGGAGAATAGTTTTTATAAATATGCTCAAGTATAAGCTGTCATTCAATGGGGTTGGTGCCTTGGGGTGTATAATCATGAATGCAAGTGCTTTTGCAGTTTCTAGTTTGATCTCTTCTCCATTTCTTTCTGTTATGTAATATGAATCGGAGATTAAGTAGTTTTAGGAATATACCCGTGAAATTTTGTGTTGCTTTCCAAGGAAAATGTATTTCTCCTTGGCAGATCTTATCTTGGTGTTTAAGAAGAGTTTTTAAATCACTTTAGTTGCATTGGGCTGGATTTCTTTTAATCTTTCTTTTCGATTTATCGAATAACACCAAGGTTGATGTTGAAATTTAATTAAATATGTTTTGAAATCCACACATTAGATCATCGTATTCGCAATGTATTTTGCTCACTCTCACTCTGCCTTGTTTTGCTCATCATAAATTTTTTGATTAGATAAATATTAGGAGTTTTGCCAGACTGATTTATGATATCTTATTTTGGTGGCTGGAAACATCTACAGATCATAGTTTGGTGTGATTGAAAATTTTAAAACTGTCAGCATCATACAAGAAATTTGTGTTGTGCTTGATTTTGCCTACTTACTCACCCGATTGTTGGGTTGATCATTTGATATCTATGTTACTCCACAACCAACCTTTGGAAGGAACTAGATAGCAAAATATTCATGTTTCTCTTCGACAAAGTATACTATGTGAGTTTAAATGGTTACAGATAAATAGATAATGGGGCCCAGCATCATCTATGCAAATTTGAAATCTAAAGATACCCTTTTGCTTATAATGTCTCTTAGTTACTATATACTTTCCACTTTTGCAGAAACCTAAGAACTTTGGTTCTTGAAGAGAGTACGGTAGTTGAGAATGATGGAAATTGGCTTCACGAGCTTGCCGTGAACAATACAGTTCTTGAGAATTTGAACTTTTACATGACAGATCTCAGCAAAGTCAAAGCTGAGGACATTGAATTGATTGCCAAAAATTGTCCTTCCCTGGCATCGATGAAAATAAGCGACTGTGATATATCTCATCTTTTTGGTTTTCTCCGTTCAGCAACTGCACTGGAAGAGTTTTGTGGTGGTTCATTTGGTGAACAACCAGAACTTGGTGAAAATGGCTATAATGAGCAACTTGGAAAGTACTCTGCTCTATCTTTTCCACCAAGATTATGCTCTGTTGGTCTTACATACTTGGGGACACATGAGATGCCCCTTGTCTTTCCTATTGCTGCCGGACTTAAAAAATTGGATCTCCTATATGCGCTTCTTGACACTGAAGGTCATTGTCTCTTGCTGGAAAGGTGTATCAACTTGGAAATTTTAGAGGTTAAATCTCCTTTCTATTGCTTGTGTAGTTCTATGTGCATTCTTTTTTATACATAACCGCATTCTTCTGCATCGTTAAACCATTGTTTATTAGTTAAAGAAACATTAACAGCAAAACGTTCATTGGAACCTGCCTTCGTAGTTCTTTCTTGTTGGATGCAAACTTTTATATAACATATGCAAGTGCATGTACTCATTTTATATGTTTGGTCTTGTTTCGAACAGACAAGAAATGTAGTTGGAGATCGAGGGTTAGAAGTTCTTGCGCGCCATTGCAAGAGATTAAAGAGGCTGCGAATTGAGCGAGGAGCTGATGAACAAGAAATGGAGGACGAAGAAGGCGCAGTTTCACAAACAGGACTAATGGCTCTGGCCCAAGGATGCCTGGAATTGGAGTACTTGGCTGTTTATGTATCAGACATCACAAATGAAGCATTGGAGTACATTGGCACACACTCAAAGAAGCTCTGCGATTTTCGTCTGGTCCTGCTTGACCGCGAAGAAAGAATCACAGACCTGCCGCTTGACAATGGGGTGAGATCTTTACTAATAGGATGTCACATGCTCAGAAGATTTGCTCTCTATCTTCGGCCCGGAGGACTAACAGACATGGGACTGAGCTACATTGGAAAGTACAGCCCAAACGTAAGATGGATGCTGCTGGGATACGTGGGAGAATCAGACGACGGTCTCCTGGAATTCTCAAAGGGCGCTCCAAGCCTCCAAAAACTCGAAATGAGAGGGTGCTGCTTCAGCGAACGAGCTCTAGCCATGGCTGCCACACAGCTGAAATCTCTGAGATACTTGTGGGTGCAAGGATACAGGCCATCTCCAACTCGTCGGGATCTTCTGTTGATGTCACGCCCGTTCTGGAACATCGAACTCATTCCTGCAAGACGAATTATGGCCACAAACCAGAGCGGTGAAACTGTGGTTGCAGATCATCCAGCCCACATTCTCGCATATTATTCTCTTGCTGGACAGAGAAGAGACTTCCCAGAATCTGTCATCTCTTTGGAACCCAATGCCTACCCTGCTGAATATACTCTGTAAATATAGATTCTTTTTTTTTTTTTTTGAGAGAGAGAGAGAGAGAGAGTTACATGCTAGCTTTTCCCCTTACTTGTATGTCCATAAGCCAGTTTTTCTTCCTTTTAACTTTACCCTGAAACGAGAACGAGTTTTCCCCAGATTAGATTTGAGTTTTTGTTAGACTTATCACATGTAATAAACTTAATTGCCTCCTTTAGTTTTATTTGTCATTGTAAAATTTAGATACTGTTGTATTAACGCATCATGTGCAATAATTGCCAGTTCTTTCTACTGTAATTATCATTGGATGAAAAGCGAAACTCAAAAGTTAAGGGTGTATTTTGGGTAATTTTGTTCATGTGTAATAACTCATAAATCACATAAGAAAGGTAATAAATCATACTAAGAATATGTATTTTGCTTCTTTTCTTTGAAGGGACAGTGCATTTCTTCTTTTAATAACTCAAACTTTTCGATTTCGTCAAATTATATTTTAGATTCTATGAACCTGCTTAAAACCCATGAAAAAAGATAAATTCTGAATTGTCCAAATGATTCTAATTTTTTCGCTACTACTTATTGATTAAAATTTTTCAATGACTACTCAAGTTTTCAGTGGTGTTCGAATCTTATTCTATTGTAGGTTGCATTTTCCCCTTTTGGGGGTATGAGTTGATTGATTTGTAAGTTGTATTTTGTAATTAGGAAAATGATATTATTTCATTTTTATGGTTCTGTTTGATATGATTAAACATAAAAGTGTCTTTAAATATGGGCTGTCTTCTTTCAGGTGTGATTAATACAATTATTGTCATTTATATAATCAAGTTGCCACTAAAGTTGCTGTACTTGAAAACTTTCATCAAATTTAATTAATAAACTATTAATTATGTATGAAAGTTGTGGTTTATATTATCCCAAACAAGCAACCCATGCCATGCATATATGTTGTTTCTATTTGACTTTTGTTTACAATTGCATCCAGTTGGCAGCTCTCAAATCTAACAAAGTGATTCAAGTTCTCATCACTAAATAGATTAGGCTTTTAATTTCCAGGAGGATATTTATATGTAAACAAAAAGATACTTTCACTTACAGCCACGAGTTTATATATATATATATATATATATATATATATATATATATATATAGGGAAAGTAAAATTAACATTTTTTGTCATTTAATTATATCGAAGTCAATTTTTTTAAATACAAAGTGTGTATATGGGTACACTCAAATAAATTTGATCAATAGACAAATAAGATTATTTCTTAATTTTCTCCCGAGAATAAGTCGTGATATGATTCTTTTAATATGTATATATAAATATATAAAGAGAGGGAGATGAATGGAAGATGGTAGGTGGCTTTATATCCTCCATAAATGTATAAAAGGTGTGAATTCAGTGAAAAAGTTAACATCAGAAAATGGAAAGCAAGCAAGTGGACTCAATGAGTCATGCATATATATATATATATATATATATATATATATATATATATATATATATGTATATATAGGAGATACATAATGGTTAGTGAAGGGCAGGGCATGGAGATGGAATATATAATGGAAAACCAACTCCATGCCCATCCTATTGGACTTTTTACATTGCCTTTTGCTGCAATTTGCATGACAAGTTAAAGCAATTCAATATATATATATATATATATATCTTTTCTCAATACCCTTTTGACAGCTATACATGAATAATAATTCTTTATTGTGTGACTCATCCATACATATATATCTTATTTCCTTATAGATGATCATAGTTTGATTCAAACTCAATCATGCACTATACAAATCAGACGCAATTGGAGCCACTATGTAAGGATGTACACGTAAACTTCACTTCTGTGTAATAGTTCACAAATTATACATGAGAGATAAAACGCTCATGTGGTTACTATTAATTTATATATTCTATGCTCGATGTGTTGAGAATATATAAACATAATTGTGCAGGACTTGGGTTTTTAGTTGAGATGGAGCATATGCTTTAGCTTGTTGTTTTAATTTCTTGAACTTATGGGGAAATAACAATAAATTGACAATTTTACAGAATGTTGAATTGACTAAGAGGTTGAATTTATGGTACACAAGAATGAATTTGCTTCATTGGTTTTGGCTTTGTGAAAATTCTCATTACTAGCTGAGATAATGATATATACCCCACTTTGATAAGATGTTAGTGCATTGAGTTATCTTGATGGATTAAAAACTTCTGGTAACACTTTGGAGTAGGTGGGGCCCTATTAGTCGATTTCAATCTTTTGTAATATTTCATTATAGTACATTGGTGTATTTCATTATGGTGCATTTTTAACACTATTGGTACGTTTTTACATTAAAATTTTTTTAAAAAGTAAATCGTGACATATATGTATCTGATTTACAACCAAAAAAAGAAAGATACACTAATGCTTTATCAAAATAAATGGACCATATAGGCCATCCTTTGGTGGGTCTTTATATGTGAATAAAAAAATTAGTGGACATATTGAGCACAATGATAATGATGGAGATCACGAACAAATGACCAATCATTATACTATAGATCATTGACGTACATGTTTTTGTTTATGAACACTTATTAATAATTCATCTTGCAATGTAGACTATAGTCCATAATATAATTTGCTGATCACACGATTTAGTCAACTATTCTCGAGACCAATCTTTAATTTCTTTAAGGGGGCGTTTGGTTCAAGTTATATAAGATAACTAAGGTTATATTTGCTTGGTAATATAAGATTCCCATGTTTGGTTCAAGTTATGTAAGATTCCCAGGGAATGTAACATAACCTCCCGATGAAGTTTTTAGCTATTGGAAGGGAATGTGAGATACACCCCGATTTTTTAGGTAATCTCACATTCCCTTATCTTATTCCTAATATTGAGCTTTTAGCATTTTAATCAATTTATCTTATTTCCGTTGTCTTATTTACCTACTTCAATTTTAAACCAAACACAGGAATCTAACATTCCCAGTTATCTAATATTCCCAGCAATCTAACATTCCCTAAGGTAATCTAACATTCCGTGAACCAAACGCCCCCTAAATGTATTAAAAAATTAAAGAAAGAATACATGTCAGTCAACTTGGTCCCGTTTGATTATTTATTTATTTTGTAAATCTTAACTACCAAAAGTGAGGATAGGTAATATATTCTAAAATCAAGAATGGAATAAAAAGGTAGAAAAAAGAGAGATGAGGAATCAAGAACTCTGGAATTTCAAATAGTGCTTTGTGAGAGATAAGCTTCAATAAGCTAATTTGGTAACATTCCCAACATCATACCGCATTTGATATTCCCATCTAAGTAATCTGGATCCAATACAGTAATACTCGTAAAGTTTTACTTTCTCACTCGAAAAAAGTATGACCAATAACTCTTTCAAATAGTACAGCTTTGTCAGAACTGGCATGACTTTCATTCAAGCATTTAACAGAAAAATTCTATTCCCAACCTAGTTGGTCAGAAATCTTGAAAGACACAAAGAATCAAGAAAAAAAAAAGTTAATGTTTTTTTATCAGAGAATACAAGATTATGTTTCTGTGTGCATACATAAATTCTCAGGTTGAATAATTGGCCAAGTATAAAGGGCTATCCACTATGAGAGAAAGAAAGGGGCTTTCAGTCTTTCACCTTTCTTTTGAATTTCTCAAAGAGATGCAGCATATTCACACTAGAATTTTCTTTGATTTACGGAAAAGGATGCAGTCACTACCCGAATGTGCCTTCTGAGTGAAGCACGCTTTCTTACCCTAGCCGGATCACAAGGAAGTAAACCAGTTTAGGTTACCTATACCTGACCAGCTAAAATCGAGAAGGCAACTAGGTCATTGCCACTAAGAATCGAATTTAATACCCTGTGGTTACCAAACCAATAAACTGACTAGTTCGGTTAGGGTTGCCCCACACTAGAATTTTCTATCATGCAGGCAGGGATGAAGAGTATGATCAAAGAATTTCACCTTGAATGATCTTTGATTTCTATGCATAAAAGTTTATTTGTGTTTTTTTTCCCCTCATTTCTATGCATTGTAATGAAATCCAAGGAAACTTCAAATAGTGAATGGGAATGTATAGAGTCATGAGTATATACAAAAATCACTTGATTGATTATCCTTTGGGCACCAAAAATCATTCATTTACCAGATTCACTGGGCAGATTAGATACATGCAGATTAAGCATTACAGCAGAGGATAAAGGAACAAAAGATCCACTAGATTAGAGTTTTTAATTTCAGTCTGTAATAGGGGAAAAAACAGAATGGTTTAGCCTCTTATCTGATACCTGGTAGGTGGAATCTGGAATCCCAGCTTAGCGTAAGCGATCTCTGATGGAAACGACACAAACTGACTACCCTGGGGCGAGGAGCTGAAGACCGAAGCCATCAGAGCCCCATCGTCTGGGAAATTCCAGCCTAACATTTCTGGCACGCTAGCAGACCTCGAGACCAGAACAGGAACATCCTGGGATTTCTCGTCCAAGAGAGAACGTTTCGTGTCTGATGCAACAAGGTTGGCGTCCGAGACATTGACTGTCGTGATGTCGTGGATGCTAGGCCTCCTCTTGTCCTTCCCTCCTGAATGTTGCCTCAGAAAATACTTCTGGGCGTGGCTCGCGACCTGAGTTGGTGTCTTGGAGATCACAAAATTGCGCGAAATGTTCCTCCAGTCCCCCTTTCCATACTTCTGTAGCCCCATCAGAAACCGCCTAAACCATCAACCATAATGTCGTTTACAACTCGAACCAAAAGGATATTGCAGTGCAAAACCATCAACAATCTCAGAGCTATCAACCATTTCATTCAAATCCCTAAATCATGTCTAAATTTCAAGATTCAAATCTCTAAATCAAGTAGAATTTCCTAATTTCCTATGTTTGGCTATCTATCTCTATCTCTCTCTCTCTATATATATAGTGAAATGATACAAAAGGCAAATCAAACCTAAAACTACATATTTTCTCTTGAGATTCATGTGAAAACTATGAGCATAAACATTGTTCACATGTCATATCATAATTGAACAAAAGCATTAGACTTGAGCATATAATATATAAGCATAAACGTGCAATCCAACTATCAGTTTAAGCTTTTACCTGTGCTCCTCCTCGGTCCAAGGCACGCCTTTCTTCCTTTCATGATCACAAGACCTCCCGCGCTTCCTATGCACCTCAAACCCGCGATCATCCACCAACTGCAACGCGAAAGGGGAGGCTAAGTAGCCCGGGATCGGGACCAGTCCAGCCTCAATATTACTAACATCTGCCACCAGTTCTTTGTACTGGTTCAACACATCATACACTGATTTCCCAGGGATCATATCAGCAACCTTAAACCACCTGTCAGGAATTCTCTCATCAATCATTGCAAGAGCACTCTCAAAAAGCTTGTTCTCTTCTTTAGTCCATCTTGTGCTCTTGCTCTGATGAATCAACCAGCTGGGACTTGATATCAACAAGGATTCCATACCTAAAACTCCCCAAAAACCCTCCCCTTCTCAACCCCCAAAACACTCAGTTCACCACAAGTGAACCCTTCATTTCCACAGGGGAAATACCACAAGCATCTTAGGGGCAGGGCTGGTGATGGAGATATATGCAAAAAGATCAGATTTTTAAAGAATTCAGAATCATATACTGGGAATAATAACACCTTTTCCACTATAGCATAATACTGGCGTATCTAGAGATGAGAACAACTTTTTCTGGAATCAAAAGAATATTGAAAAAAAATAATAAAAAAAGCAACTGACTTTACTACCCAACCATGAACTCTACAACCACCCAAATTCAACCACATAACAGAACTGGGAAATAAACCAAAAACCCACAAAAGCTTTCGCATAAAGGAACGAAATTAAGCGATCAAAAACTCAAATTGTTAAGACCCACTTGATGAAATTGGATTGTGCTGATAAACCCTCCAGAGTGGGTCAAGAAAGAGTGGGATTGGGGAGGGAGACTGAAACGGAGGGCTATCAAATCAGGTGTATAAATAAGAGTGGCAATGGAGGTTTATGAGCAAGAATGGGAGATAAGCATGATATGATGATGGCGGAAAAAAAGGTGGCAGCCTTTGATTGGAATATGGCATTTGCAATTGCAGTGCATGTTAAATGTTTCTTTGGATTTTAGCGTTTAGTATGGGCGATAAAATTAAGGTTATTATGGCTGCTTTCAGCTTCATTGACCAAATTCAGTTGCTGGATTCCTATGAAAATAAAAACACAAAAAACCTAAGGATACCATTTTTTTTTAGTACTACTGTAACAATACAGTATCTGTTTATAACAATTTTCTCAATTTACTGAAGCACAAAACGTCAATATCGTCCTCACTAAGGCTCAAACTCACACCCACGACTCCCATATAAGAGTGCAACCGAATATCACTAGACCACAAGGTCTTGGCACCTAAGAATACCATAGCTATTACTTATTAGCTTTCGTAATTTTAAGTTGGTTGGCAATCCAAGCTGATTTACATGTACGCAAAGCAAATGATTATTTGTCAAAGATCTTGTGGTTCAGTGACACCAAATTACTCCCTCATATGGGCGGTCGTGGGTTTGAGTCTCAGCGAAAAAAATGATTATCTATTTAATGTAACATAAGTCCTATTAAATAATGAAGGAAAAGTATATAATAAGAAAGAGATTAAGGGGTGAGTTACACTTTATTGAGAATCAATGGAACATGAATAAGCATGTCACTAAAAATTGTAAAACACAACTACACATCAGAAAATCCTTCTATATATTTTAAAGAAAACAAGAAAACATTACAAACTTAAAACAGTAACAAGTATCAAAGAACCTTGAAAGGTTTTCATGAAATTAAATTTTTGTCTGGAGAGCCTCAATGCTTCCCCACAAACAAATCTTTGTCTCCTAACTCTTTTATTCATCAAAAGTTGTTCTTTTTTTTCTTGACCTCATCAGCTCCCATGAAACCAGACAGAGCTTTGGTTGTTTTCATCAACAACTAGGCAGGTCACTAGGAGGAGGCAGGATTGATTCATTAGGGCCCTTCCCATTGTCCACCACAAAAGCCATTTTGAGTCCCCATGTTGTATGCACTTCTAGATGACAGTGCAGAAACCAAACCCCTGCACTCACCATATTCCAATCAAAGTTGATTAGACAACATCAACCCATAAAGATTCAAGTTTGATTGAGGTTTTGTCAATAAGAAATCCATCATCATTCATCAAGCACAAAGATTTACTTTTGTTGTATATTAGCTAGAAAATGACTTATCAGTCTTTTTTGAATGACGTGGGAAACCCTAACCCTGCCTTGTGGCCCTAGTTAGGAAAGGACCACAAGAAAGTAAATCAGCCTAAGCTGCCCATAGCTGACCAGCTCAAATCAAGAAGGCCAATGACTACTCCCGTTGGAAGTTGAACTTGTAACTTTGTAGTTACTTAGTCAGCAGTCTGAAATGTGTTGCCTTGTGACCCTAATCAGGAAAGGACCACAAGAAGGTAAATCAGTCTACGCTGCCCATAGCTGACCAGCTCAAATCAAGAAGGTCAATGGCTACTCCTGCTGGAAGTTGAACTTGTAACTTTGTAGTTACTAAGTCAGCAGTCTGAAATGTGTGTGCACATGGGCGTGCATATTATGTGTGCATTTGCATAGGGAGACGCATTACCGGGGTTATCTGCTCTGAATCTGATTGCAGTCCATCCTGCAGTTGGTACACTGATGGTGTTCCTCTCAACAGGATCAACAAGGTTGAAATTCTTGGGGTCATCTTGAGGGTCAAAGTTGCCAACTCCTTTGCCAACTACAAAGAAGTTAAACCCATGAAGATGGGTTGGATGGCTTTCTGGTGCAATAATAGAAGTGCCCTGGAACACAACCTGCACAGTGGAATTAAAGGCCAATCTGTAGACCTTTGTGCCATTTTGTGTCTGCAAGTTTGTTGGTGGAGTCCCGGTATAGTTAAAAGGAATGGCTGGCTGTCCGGGGAAATCGTCTGTGAAAACCCCACTGATGTTATAGTAGTGAGCCTGCAGAAGAGCAGTGGTAGGCATAACAAAACTGATATTGTTGATATCTGCAACTGCCCGGCTTCCATTCAGGCAGGTCGAGCACGGATTGATCCCAACACCAATCGCGAAAAGTAGGGAATGATCGGTCTGCAGTGGGACATTCGCGGGGAATTTCTTTGAGTTCAGGCTTCTAAGGCCTTCCATGAAAGTGTTTGTGACAGGAGTGGCATTTCTTGGAGGAATGGCGGTGAGGACAGTTGAGGTTAAGGCCTGTGTGCCTTTGTAGTGTAGAGTGCCCGTGGCGGTTTGGTTGTCTGTGGCTACTATTGTGTCCATGAAAGGCGAAATGGCTATCAGGTATTTGCCAGCATTCTGGTCTGCTGTCAAGAGTGCATTCGTCGTCTGCCCTGGACCGATGAAAATGGTGTCTGTCTTGAAAGGCTTAACATAGCTAGCATCAACCTCGACTACAGTTAGACTGTGCCCTGCAACCTTAAAAAACAGCTCCTCGTTCACCGCTGCGCTAACAATTCGCAGCAAGTAGGTCTTGCCACTCTCCACTTCTAATGTGTATCCTGCAGATTAGTACAAGATTTGAGTTGGCAAGTTTGGAGTGTGTTGGACGGGGCCCAGTGAAGGGCCAAGTCCAGCACCAGGTGGCTAGAGGAATTGTTGGGCAGAGGCCTGAAGGGCCAGTCTTGCATCCTGCCTCTCGAAAATGTGGTGGTATAAGAAAATAAAGCTGTGTCTTTGCTACTAGCTATAACTTTTGGCGTAACAGAGTGAATCTATGGAAATATGATAGAATTTTAGTACCCTTTGAGGAGCAATTTGGAGTAGGTCCAGGATGGCCATTGATAGTGTGAGCATCTGATACATTTGGTGCCATTCCAGACTTCATTGCCTGGTTGATCACAGCCTCAACATCTGACTTCCACCATTCTCCTAAAACCACAAAACGAAACGATATGGTTAACCGGTTTTAGGACTGGTCTGCAAATCCTAGTACTATATTTTCTTCGTGCCTTACCTAGTACTATGACTTCTTCCTTGTCGGGTTTAGGAAAGGGATAAGGGACGCCTCGTTTAGGCAATATGACAATGGCACCGTGCACCGTTGCCCTTTGCCAGTTGATATGTGCATGCCAAAGAAGGGTGCCTCTTTGTCCTGTGAGGGTGAAGTTGTAGATGAAGGTCTGGCCTGTCTGTATTGGGCACTGAGTGATGTATGCCGGCCCATCTGACCACCCGGTTCGCAGTTGTCTCACCCCATGCCTGAAAAGGATTAAAGCTCAGTATAGTACTATGTTGAGGACTAAAATAGCAGAAATTAAGGTTGCTCTTAGACAGGTTTATTTATACCAGTGGATTGAAACATTTTCTTGAACATGATTGACAACCCTCACAATGACTGTATCATCCTCTCTGGCATACAAACTAGGCCCCGGGAGCTTCCCGTTCACTACAACGATGGGCTTGCTCGAGCACATTCTTGTCGTGTTCTTGCTCACCACCTGCATACATTGAGTACCATATTGCTCAGAACTCAGAAGAATTCCGAAAACAAACAAACTTTTCACTCTTTTCCTACTTTTCCACTCAAATGTCGGGCAGAGGCCTGAAAGGCCAAGTCCAGCACCCTGCCTCTCGAAAACCTGGCTATATAAGGAAATAAAGTTGCTGGTAAACGCTTGATCCTAACATTAAAAAGCAATGTACTTACTGTGAAGTTGTAATGTCGAACAACAGACTCAACTGGCTCGGGACAAATGAGAGCTGCAAGAGCCACTAGCACCACGCCCCGAACCCAAGAAGCCATGATTCTCATTCTCTGTACTCTTTGCTGAGACTCGCTAGTTTCTCGAGTTTCTGCAGACTATGGTGAATGACCATAGCAGTATTATAAAGGAGTGGCATGAAGTGATTCAGTGTCATTTTACCATGTTAGGTGAGTGAAGCTTCTACTAAAGCCATGCAGTTTTCACTCCCCCAAAGCTTTCTTGCAAATTACACAAAGTGAAAAAAGTAGTTACCTGTAATCAGATGACTGCAACTCATACCTATTTCTGTCATTTCAATCATCAAATATTGGAATATGTTCACTTCTGCCATGTTTTTCACCAAGTTTCAGAGAATTAAGGAATCTTGACAGTGTTGTTTTGAGATAAATTTGGTCAAAACAGATACAGAAGTATTAGGTGTGAAGATAATTACTGCTGTCAAGTTTTCATTGTGTTGTTTAAAGCACAACTAAACAGGGCCCTGATGCATAAGTCATACTAGTAAACACATCCTCATAAAGCAAAGAGAGCTTGGATGGCTGTGATTTGTCGATTTTCTCGAGATTAATTAAGCAAAACCATGCTTCCAGAAGGATAAAATGTAGAGGAGATGGTGATTGAAATCTGTAATTGTCTGCAAATCTGGCATTTACCAGCAACAAAACAGACTTATAGCTGGGAAATAGTTTTCATGGATGAAGAAAATCTAGATGCCTAGAATTCTCATTTTTCCATTTTGTGTGTCGAGGACTCGAGGGACACCAGCAGCCACTACCCGAGAGTGTGCACGGGCAAACCAACTTAGATTTCTCATAACTGACTGATTCAAACCAAGAAACTCAATACACCGCTTGTAACCTTTACAAGCCAGTCTGACCAATTTGGCTGGGGTTTTCCCGATCCTTCCATTTTGTTATGAGAAAATTAGGTCACAGTTTAACTGAATGGTAAAACTTATGGAAAACAAGATAAAAACTCATAGATTATATAAAGAAATGACAGAATTACAGAAAGGAGAAGTTTAAAAAGATGCTACATTCTTAAGCAGCAGCTCCAACTGGTGCTGCAGACTTGAGCCTGGAGGAGCCATAGAGTGTCTCTTCGAACCGGATGATCTCGTTCTTGGATCCATATGCTACTTGAGTTCTGTCGTCGAGGTTAGTGATCACCTTGTCGAGCACAGACTGCTTGCCATCGCTGCTGTAGCCCCCGGCCTTCTCGATCAAGAATCCCAAAGGAGCCACCTCAAACAGCAGCCTCAGCTTCGCCTTTGCAGACGGGGATGCCACGTTTGTGAAGATCCCCTTCTCCTTCACTATGATCTACAAATTCGAAGCATATCAGAGAGCTGCAGATGGCAAATGACTGTAAAGACTAAAGATAAGTGTTGGGTAGAGGCCAGTGAAGGGCCAAGTCCAGGACTCCAGCATCATGTGGCTAGGAGATTGCTGGGCAGAAGTCTGAAAGGTCAAGTCGAGCACTCTGTCTCTAGAAAATGTGATGGCAGTATAAGGAAATAAAGTTGCGTTTTCGCTACGAGCTATAGTTTTTGGCATAGTAGTAAGCGTTTGATCCTAACAATAAGATACCTGGTTTACATCAGGCACCATTCCTCCCGTGTATCTCAGGGTGTACTTCTCTCTGACATAGTAGTCTATCAGCTGCCATCAAGAACCCGAAATTCAGAACATCTAAATTCAGTTCAGTTGCCCGATTCACAGATCAAAATCGAAAGTTTTTTTTTATATGTCTGCACTAGAAGCTGAAAAAACTCGAAAGCAGAAACCTTAGCATAGTCAGGATTATCAGATGTGGCTCTCAGGTTCCCTGGGGAGAACATTTTCCCTTCTCCAATCTCTGTTGTATCCTTGACATGCTGCCATTTCCCTGGACAACAAAGACGATCGTCAGAAAAGCGTTTCGTTACACCATCTCAATCCTGCAATATAAAACCGAAAAAAACATGATTCACTGCAACATTAATCTCAAAAGCTAGAATACCTTCATCCAGGAGGAGGAATTCATGTGTTCCGGGAATATCTTTAAGAGCAAGAACATATGTAGTCCGAGGCCCGAATATTCCCATGGCAGCTGCAACTTGATCCCCTCCTGTAACCCCGGTTAGCTTATCTCCAGGCCACACGCCAAAAATGGTTCCCACTGTGAAATTGGTGTCCACAATACTCGAACCATCAAGTGGATCAAAAGCAACACTAAATCCACCTATTATCATCATACAAATCCCCCCGAGTTATGAGTATCATTTCCAAACAAAAATCACAGTTCCAACAAAAAAAAAAAAAAACGGAACATCTGCCTACCCTCAACTGGTCCTCCCATATCCTGCAGCTCGGGAACTTCTTCAGAACAAGCATATTTGCAGAAATGTGAGTAAGTCAAGGCCTAAACATCGATTACGGGTCAGACTATGCTCCAGAATTGCAGAATTATTAACAATAACAGATGATTAAAGGCGCAGAAACCTCAAAGAGGAGCTTATTAGCAAGCAAATCGACTGCGAGCTGTTCATCCCCAAAAGAATTCACACAGGCTGTTCCTCCACAGGAAGCTGTTCTGACTTTGAAGGCAATTGTTCTCAGTGCTTCTCCCATGCACATCATCAGCCTGATCAGCCCCTTATCTTGAGTCGATTTCGTAAGAAATTCTTCCTACACAACAAAAAACACTCAATTCTTTACACCATTGAACTACATTTACAGATTTAATCAGCAGCCTTTGCTCTATGGACCATAACTCACCAGACTGTCACCTAGCTCACATTTAGCCCCAAGGGATGATGAGTTCTTTGCTCTTCTTGAGACCCTTTGTGTCGATTTAGGCGAAAATCGCAACGATTCCCCGAATAATGAACTTGGTTTCAGAGCCTGCACACAAATATACTTGTGTTACATTAAAGATCAGTGCTTTTCTTTTTTCTGTTGTGCAGTTGGTGTTTGAAGCCTACAGATTACTAGTTCAACTCTGCATAGTACACAAGCATATGCAGTACAACAATTTTTTTTGATTGACCTAACAAATTCAATTCGTCGCCACTACTAGAGGGTGTGTACTAAGTAAATCACACTTATCATCCTGGTAAAGGATCACAAATAGTTAACCAGTTTAAGTTGCGACCCTAGCCGGTAAAACACCAAGTTATCCATAGCTCACCGGCTTAAACTAAAACGGCAAATAAACCCCAACTTTGTGAACATAACTAACAAAGAGGTAAACCAGCTTAGATTCTGACCCTAATCGACAAAGGATCACAATGAAGTAAATCAGTCTATATTACCTATAACTGATCGACTGGTTAACAAAATATTTTCGCTAGCTAGGAGTCAAACTTGTAACTTGCGGTTATTAAGTCATGTCTATAACTTGGTTGAGATTATCATAGTACAACAATCTTGATTGTGAAGAAAAAAAAACCACCAAACATCATTATGTGTAACAGAAGACACAAACCTTGTTGGTGAATGATGCAGAAATGGACCTGGGACTAGCCAGTGCAGCTGAATGTTGGGGAGAAACAAGGTTTGGGGGGAGAGATGCACGTGCGCAGCATGTGATGCCAGTCTCCATGGCTACTGTAGAGATTCAAGCTAAGCTGGAATTTGAGGGACAAGAATTGAAGATTGGCAGAAAGCTTCAATTCTTAGGCATGGAACAGCAGCCACCAGTAGGCAGCATGGATGGAGAGCTGCAAAGCTAGTAGATAAATGGGTGCTGGGATTTATGACACGTGGCGTGTGGTGTTATAGATAGGCTGATATGATGCATGATGGTGCCATGAAATATTGGAGAATTTTTTGTAATAAACACAATCTCTAGTATATTTGTGGCTCATATGTTAGTGTCTTAGATAGTTAGATCAATAACATAGTATATATACATATACACACATAGAATTAATACTACTTGTTTGTTGTCCGATTAAATTAGTATTTTCGTATTTAGTTCTTAGCTATCAGTTTATTCGAATTGCTCTTCATTTTTTTTCAATTGACTAAATTTAATCTCAAATATTAATTGAATTTGATTTTACTATAGTTAATTGATCAAACTTGATCAAATGAATAGTTGAAAATGAAAAGTGAAAATGTCACTATAATTGAGTGATATTAATGGACCCATTTAGCCCACCAATACACCCTTAAATGGGTTGACTAAAAAAAAATACAACCCATTAAAAACATATCAACTTGACTAGTACTATTAAAGCAGGCCGGCCCGGCTCATTAGGCCCGTCTCACTGCGGGCCTAATTTTTTACGAACTTTTACGGGCTTCTAGTCCGCCCCATGCGAGTTGACGGGTCCCGCGGATTTTTTATTTTATTGTATTCGAAGTTCATAAATTAAATTAAAAGAATTATAGTTTTTAAATAAATAAATATATATATATATATAATGTTACACTGCAAGGCAGAATGCTAACTTGTTGTGCAATATATACATTTATATTTAAAAAAAAAAAATTAATAGGGCTTGACCCGCGGGTTGGCCTGCAACCCGCACGGGTTAGCCCGTTCGGACTACGGGCCAAGCCCGTTAGGCCCGCTATGTTGCGGGTCATATTTTTTGTGACTCTAATCCATCCCACAGTGGGGTGTGTGCGGGCCAACACGCAGACTTCAACCTGTTTTGACAGACCTAAACCTGACTCGGCACATATATACAAGCTAGCCTATGATAGGCCGGCGCATTTTGATAGCTTCATATTCATGCATGCATTAACATTATATAACATGTTAATATGAGGTGAAAATCTTATACGGAGTATGATTTTTTATTTTTATTTTTTTTGACAGACTAAGAAATTACGCTTTTAGGCATATGTGCTAGTTCAACTTTATATCCATTCAGGTTGTTAGCCCAATGTGCCGAAGGCCCAAAAGTGTCAAATCAATTCCAACTACCGACACCAAATTATACTGCCACTTCATACCTTACAATCTTACATTAATTGGAAATCAACATCATCATTCATCACTTCATTTTTATATGGATTTAATTAACAATAAGATTGAACCGCACTAATGCTTTAGATTTAAACAAATGAATTTAAGTTTATCCTTAGTTTTAGCGACAAATGAATTCAAGTTTATCCTTAGTCTTAGCAGGCTGTGATTTGAACGTGACTATTGAATATTTAATAAAAAGTTAAATGTCTCCATATTTTTTACATTTTGTGTTATTAGACCACAACGTCACTAACATATATAATGACTACTTACTCATGTTTATTAGATAAATTCACTCATGTATAATAATTCGTAAACTCATAAATATTTGGGATTGGATTTGATTTTGTTGATGAATAATTACGGTAATATAAAATTTGATACTCTTTTCTCATAATCAACACCATTAATCTTTTTCCGTATAGATACTCCAATAATGTTTGCCAACGTGGCCCAATTGCGCATGTTGTTCCTTGGAGTCTTGGAGATTCCCAAATTCCCAATCAATGATTCAATGTCCACCTTTTTGGATTTAAACAAAAAAAAATCAAGAATATTTTGTTTTCAAAAGAAAAAAAAATCAAGAAAATTTAAAGCATTATTTGCTTTCAAATCAAAATATTCAAAATGTCCTTATAAATATTTCTCACAAATTTTTTTTGAAATATTTCACAACTAAATATTACAATAATTGGTATTTTTTTTTCTCAAGACAATTAAATTAAAACACCCAAAAGTTCCTGTTGTCCTCTTGTAAAAAAAATTTTAAAGTGAAAGAGATGAAACATTATGCTCATCACCATTAAAGGCTCAAACCACGATGACTTTGGATAGAAATTTTTTTAAAAAATTATCAATCTTATTCAATTTATTTATTGTCGACATAAAGAATGTTGATATCCTACTATCTTTGCACCTCTCATTTTCATTCTTCCACCGATTTGAGAGTTTGGATCCAAGGTGTACCCTTATCATTAGTCCATGCAACTTGGATTGCAGTTGCACTCCACACATCTAGTGTCTCCACGGGACAAATCTTGAATTCAATTTAACTCGCATTTACAGAGTTGGACATTTATTACAATTATTAGACCTTACAATTATATCAGTATGTTACTTACCAATTGTTCAACCATAAATTTATTGAATGAAATATTTATTAGTGTTAAAAGTAAATGTTAATTGTCCCCAAAATGACCAAATAAATAGAATTTTCGTACTTAAAAATCGTGAGTTAGATTTTTCACAATACTCGCTTGTGTGAATCTGTCACACAGGTCTATTTACCATTAACATTTGTGTAAGACCGTCTCACGGGTCTCAACCTGGACGTCGTATTGGATATTTGATCAATGGGTCAGATCTTTAACCCAATCAATCAAAAACCACACCCGTCTTATAGATTGAGATCTGTGACGATCTTACACAAGTTTTTGTCTTTTTCAATTGGTTTCTGGAAGACTCGGATGATAGTAATCTCTACTGGACATAAATGCCCTTCATATATTTTTTTAACTCCCATAGTCAGCTGACAGCTCCAGGTGCCCAACATGGCCATCCGGCCGATTCATTCTGCCATTATCCGTTGTTCATGAAACTCTCAATTCTCAGTCCTTCTTCTGCTTGACTGTAAGGTAATATCACCTCCACCCTAATTTTTCTCTATCTCTATATGTGTGCGCGTGTGTATGTATGTATATACCTGCCTATGTTCTTCAAGATTCAATTTATTCAGCTGAAACGTTCGTTGATTGGATACTTGGCATTGAAATCTTGAATTAGCTTTCTATTCCCCTCAAGATTTCTAGATTTTCCTTGCTTATCAGTAGTGGGTATGTGCTATTAGAAGCTTATGTGGACATTCTTGCATTTGTTATTTTGTTTTATCAACTTTTTCAGGGCTGATTTCATTTCTTGTTCAGATCAGGCGTTTTTTTCTCCTCTGAATCATATATTGTTCACATCTGTTTGCTGATTACTTGTGGACCCAATTCTTCATCCGGTATAAATCAAACAAAAAAAAATTGTGTGATGAAATGCCTTCTGATTCTGATTCTGATTCTGCATTCAGTAAATACTAAAAGGTTGAGGTTCTACACAACAATCTAAATGTTTGGCTGGGTTTGAGTTTTGAGATTGTTTTGAGTGGATACAGATAAGGGTTAGCCTGCATTCATGTGTATGTCTTTTTATATGTGTGATAGGGGGAGAGACTAGATTGTGATTTGTGTCTACTGCTGACATTGTGATGCAGATTCTTGTGAGTTGTTGGATCTTTTGTTTTTGCAATAGTTTTTGACATAAGAGGCGGGGGGTTGGGGGGGGGGTGATGAGGGAATCCGTAGCCACCCCTGAGGGTGTGTACTGGGTAAACCCGACCTTGTGATCTTAGCTGGCAAAGGACTACTAGGATATAAACTAGCCTAGGTAGCCCATAGCTGACTGGCTCAAACCAAGAAGACTAATAGGTCGCTGCTACTGGAAGTCGAATTTGTAACCTTGTGGTTATCAAGGCTATAGCCTGACTAACTTGGCTGGGGTTGACATACTATCTTTATATCTGCTAATGAATACATTTTGATTTGCCAATAAAAATGGCAGGTGATCTTGTTACCGTCTAGAAGGGAACTTGATCATTGTTTAAAGGGCGTGAGTTGAGCTCAAGCATCCTGGTCAGTCTGATCGCCATGTCTGCATATGGCCATATAATGGAAAGGGAAATCTCGGCTCACAGTCTTTCGAGCAGAGGAAATTCAGGTTTGTATAATTGTATTCCGAGTTTATTCACACTTTCCTACCTATTATAGATCACAGTACACTAAGGTTTCATTTCTGACATTTTAACTATAAGAAATGTGCTCAGTTTGATGTCCATGAGATAAAGATTGAGAGACGAAAGCGAAGGAAAATGTAAAAGATATGTAATAGCAACGGTTTGAATTTGATTTTGCATATTATAACTAATTTATACTATACCTTTGCAGAAATGGGAAGCCGTTTTACTATGGAGACAGGAATTTACATGTCGTCTTTTGCTGCCACAGTCTTCATTTCTGGGCTTGTAACAGTTGGGGTTTCGATAATGACACTATTGATAACCTTGACAGTGATGTTACAGTCCTGCCAGAACAAAAATTCTGGGGTTATAGAGGGTCTTCGGGCATCGAAATCCACTTATAATTATCATTACTGCTTGGCTTTTGCTATGCATATGGAGCTGAACAATTTGGATTCGGATTCTTTCCCCAAAATTTGTAAGGATGCTGCAATTCAGTACACCAAAGAAGGCCAATACATGAACGATTTAAATGTTACCGTGCAGTTGGCTGAGAATTACTTCAGCACTATCGAACCGCTAGAAGATGGTAAGGATGTTGTGTTGATGGATGCTGATGACTTTTTCCCCGAAGACCTCTTATACCCGAACCTATCATTTCATCAGTTATGTTCTTCTAATAGTAACAAGCTTCCTTTCTGTTCACCACTATCTTCTCTTCCTCGTTTCATCATTTTTCAGGCAGTGTTTACTGAGTAAAGTTAAACTAATAGTACATATCTTTTGGCAGATCCCGAGAAAATGGTTGCTCTGATTGTACAGATGACTATGCGAAAAACCTGAAGCATGTTTTTGTCCAAAAATTGTACGTGAAACTTCAAGCCAGAGGGTGGCAACTGGTTTTGCTATCAAGGAAGCCCGAGAAATTACGTAATGCCACAATAGAATACTTTCTTTCATCAGAATGCAGTGGCTGGTCATCATTAATTATGAGGTATTCCCACTTCAAGATATTAATTATAGCCTTGGTTGCTCAATAAGACAAAACTATCAATGCATAAATGGATATTGTGTGGCATATCGCATTCAATCATGATTTGGATGTTCTTCTGTGTGTGTAAACGAGGCTTTTAATTACCAGGAGACAGTAAAGATTAGGTCTTTAAGTTAAAATTCCTCATCCTCCCACTAAAATTGTAAGCTCCTAGACTTTCTTGCAAATGGGGGCAACCCCAGTTGAGCTGGTCAGATAGTTGGCTTGGTAATTGCAAAGTTCCAAGTTTGACTCCTCGTGAGAGCTGCCCATTGGCCTTCTTGGTTTAAACCGGTCAGCTATGGATAACCTAGGTTGTTTTAGTGAGTTTCACCAATAGCTCATTTTCGGATAGTGGCTGCCGGCTTTCCCGTAAATCAAAGACTTTCTTGCAAATTTGTTTTACTCATAGTTCTTGAAGATGGAAAAAAAGAAAGGAAAACTGCACAAATATGGTCAGACTTTCTGACAGGTGTTTTGCTAATTGGCTATACTATTGCAGAAAGAACCACGCAATGCAAACAGATACGCGGGAATACTTTTCTGCACAAAGGACAGCATTGCAAGATGCAGGATTTCGTATTGTAGCTTCTATTAGCAGCCGTTTGGACGCCCTAACTGGCCCCTCTCCAGGAAAGCGCGTTTTCAAGCTACCAAATCCTATTTCAGTATCAAGCCAGCGCAATATTTCGAATGCTTGAACCAACCGAAGAAGATTTATAGATTGTTGCCAGGAAAAAACAAAGTCACTAAGCTACTGCTCCTGCTGCTTGAATATAATGTTTTAAGTGAATGAAAGTTCGACAATCTTGTCGGGCCAGGGTGTGGGGCCCTGGTGCCTGGGGACGATGGGTTTCGCCTTTTGAGGGTGAGTAGAATGAAAGTTGTTGCCATAGAAAGGATTGACACAAGTTTGTGAATTGTGATTGGGTTGGCAGTACAAAATTTTTATAAGTTTCTTAGAGTTCTGGTCTTGTATATGTTGGTGTACAGTTGCAATTTTGACATTGCTGTAGATTTACAGATCAAAAGCTTGCATTTTGCTGGAATTGGATGAACAAGTACATGCAAGATCTTCTTTTAATACAATTTTTCTTTTAATTATGTTTAATGTATGAAATGATGTTGAGTGTTATCCAGTTTAATGGAGATTTTGGAAGATCTTGTGTTGTGCATTCTTGTCATGATCATCCCTTTGCGTGCAAAAGACAAAATCCCTTGCTTCTGGGTCTCACACTCCGGCTCTACAAGGATTGTGGATGAGTTAAATCACGGTGATTTAGCTGCCTCTTAAATGGGAGGACCAGTGTTTAGTGCTAACAATGAGTCATCTCCGCAAGAAGAAGTTTAACTGTTTAAGTGCCCACAAGAAGGTGAAACTTCACACTGCGGCTGTGATACGATGTTTTTGGTGCAATCTTATACTCTTGAAACCAATTGAGCTACCGTTCTCTATGCTAATATGGTTGGAATTGTTTAAACCAGATGGCCTGGCATCAAAAGTATTTTAAAAACTGTATAATCTACTTTGTATTAACAATATATTTCTTTACATATAGTATTATAAGATTCATTTTCGTATTATAGTATTATACAGTAAAAAAATATCTATAACCAAAGCGAAATTATTTGCAATAATGTCTCTTTCTGCATGTTTATTTCCATGTAATTATTGTTTTAGATAAAACTTTCTATGATTTGTTGTTTGTGTAATCACATGTGATAATGTTTCTCCCTTCATACTGTTGTTTGTGTAATCACATGTGATAATGTTTCAACCTTCATTTTTGTTTTAATTTTATCTTGTGTTTTTTTTTAATGTCGAGAAAATTCACAATCACTATAATTAATTTAGATAGTTGACTCAAATCAAGAAGGTCAATACACTGTTTCCACTAATAATAGATAAACTAACTTAGGTAATCTGCTTAAATCAGGGAGATTTTTTTTTTTTTTTTTTTTTTTTTTGAAATCAAAGCATAATAATCTTCATTAAAAACTCAAAAATTCAGCAATACCGTCAGGAAGAGTGGAAAACCAAGAACCCCAGACAGACAAAGAACTAGTCGCCCTTGCAAGAGCATGAGCTACATGATTCGCTGACCGATTGACATGGTGAACAGAAATGTTCCCAATGTCACTAGCAATGAGACGACATTGTTTAACAACAGAACCAATATACGAAAAATTAAGGAGATTATTTTTACTGAAAGGAGATAAATTAACATAAATGCTCAAAAGAATCCATAACAATAAAAGAAGGTCCATAAGAACTGTCTCTGCTCCTTCAATTTTATTCCATAATGCAAAGCATTGATAAGTTATCTTTATTCTGTGAATAAAAAAAATGTTCATATCAAAAGTTAAAGGGAGAGATTTCAAGTAACATTTTCCTTTTTTACTTTGCTGTTGACTGCACTGTGGAAAAAAGCCACCGCATTTAAGCTATTTTGACCCGAAAAGTGGAGCCAAAGACCTCTGCAGTGGAGGATATTTGTGTTCCCTTTCTCTCTCCTCATCATCATCCACTTCGCCATCTCCAAATTCTCTCTCTCCTCGAAGATATATAACGTACGCGGAGTCGCGGAGTGATTCTTAGTTCCCAGGTTTCCCAAACAGTTTGGATCCGACGTTTCGGCTTGTTTTTCTGGAACTCCACTCTGATCTGCAGAAGCACAAAGCTGGTAGATCAAGAACTCCCCTTTTTTCTTCAAGGTTTGCTTCTTTCACTTACCCATTGTTTTCCATATTTCAATCGAGATCTCATATGAATTGGGTTTGATTTTTCTTGCATCAAATCGGTGTGTGATGGCACCTTAATGCACATAAAATGGCAGTCAAATAATAAGGGAAAGACTGATTTTTTATTTTTTTTTTTACTGTTAAATTCTGAGTTGAATCTTAGGTTTGGAGGGTCAGATCTGGACTGACTTTGTTTTTGAGGGATTTTAGGAGCACAAAAAAAAAAAAGAGAATGTCTTTCATTGGGACTCAGCAGAAATGCAAGGCTTGTGAGAAGACAGTTTATCCTGTGGAGCTGTTGTCAGCTGATGGGATTAATTATCACAAGTCTTGCTTCAGATGCACCCATTGCAAAGGCACCCTTAAGGTAAAATTCTTCCTACATTCATAGGCCTTATTATATGATGTATTTTCTGTGCATTTTGATTCTCTAATCCTCTTAAATAGATTGCAATCACCATTTCTTATAGAATTAAGCTTATGGGAACATCTTAGCTAAAATATCACTAATTGGTAACCACAAGGTTACAAGTTCTACTCGGTAGTGGCCTATTGGTCTGGGCAACCTAACCTGGTTTGCCTCCTTGTTGAAGCTTTTGGCCTTATTGGTTTGAGTTGGATAGCTAACGGCAACCTAGGCTGGTGTACCTCTTTGTGATCCTTTGTTGGCTATGGTCACAAGGGAGATTTACTCAGTCTACACCCTCGAGTAGTGGTTGTGGTTTCTCTCGTTACTAAAAAGTCATCACATTATAAAGAATTGTACTTTATATAATGGATAATGGTCTTTCTCTCTGATTAGGAGGAAATTCATAATATTGGTTGTTTGAGAACAATATGATGTCGCTTCACTTTGTTGTTGTGTTATTCACGGGTTCTGATTTTGATCTTGTTACTTATGATGCATTGTTAGCTGAGTAATTACTCCTCAATGGAAGGTGTTCTGTACTGTAAGCCCCATTTCGAGCAGCTCTTCAAGGAATCAGGGAATTTCAATAAGAATTTTCAGTCACGTAAGTCTTGTCCTTTTGTCTTGTAATGTATCTTAAAGAAAAAAAAAACAATTTAAAAATGATTCTGCTTCTACTTCTGTGCTTATTTTTCTGTACTTATACTTTCAACAGCTGCGAAGTCGGCTGAAAAGTTAACCCCAGAGCTGGTAAATTTTCTTGACAACTATTTATATCTACATTATCAAGTGCAAACAGTGTCTAAGTTATGGGATATGTTGTTATCAGTGTCTGAATCGTTATACCTTTTTCGTTTTGGTATTCAGACAAGGTCCCCTAGCAAAGCTGCCAGCATGTTCTCCGGGACACAGGAAAAATGTGCTACTTGTGGGAAGACAGCTTACCCTCTGGAGAAGGTAGATATATAGATTCCCAGAATTTCACTTCATTATAATTCTTAACAATTGATGCAGTCTTTTGTAGTATTACTCTGATTTTGCTAACCTAACGAGTACGCTATAGCTTTACGTGAGGTGCTCGTTTGATAAATACAGTCTGGCATTGACTCACTGTTGTTGCCTCGTTAGGGGCTGCCTCAGTCAGTTGTAGTAGTTTGCATTGTTAGCTTTACCTGTCTTCTTGCTTTGTTAAAGTGAATGTTCACATTGATACGAGTATGCTACTAAAGCCACCTCAACTAAAGCTCATCCAATCCTTTACGATCTCCTATGAGATTCTATTTCTACATTCAACTCTCTTTAACGTTAATTTGGTTGTAACTCTTTATACTGGCCACTGTTGCAAAAATCGCCCCCCTAGACGCTAGGCGCCCCTAGGTTGAGGCGAATTGCTCCTTAGGTGGCCGGCCGCCTAGCGCCTAACTCGGCCAACTGGGCCGAGTTGGTGACCGACTCGGCCGAGTTAACTCGCCCAACTCGGCAGAGTTAGTTGAGTTAACTCGGGCGAGTTGGCCTTGTTAATTTTTTTTATTATATTTATATATATTTAAATTTAATTATTTATATAAATAAGAGAAGTAATAGATATACATAATATATATATAATATATGGCATACACCAACACACATGCACTATTTTTTTTGTTTTCATAGGTTGCCACCTAGGCACCGTCTAGGCGTCGCCTAGACCGCCTAGGCGCTAGTCTACCGCCCGACTAGCGTCTAGCGCCTACTGCAACCATGATACTGGCATATCTTTAGTAAGATGTCTAGCCAAGTAAGTTCACCGTTGCCTGTCTGTTTCCTACTACCATATGACCTTGTAATACTTAACCTTAAGTTGAGTCTGTTTCCTACTACCATATGACCTTGTAATACTTAACCTTAAGTTGAAAATATGAAGCGTCGTTTTTGTTCCATTTCCCCTGAAAAAGTCGAAAGCTCACTACATATGGAACTGGAACTGAAGGAATCAAGATTAAACAAGGGTTTTTTCCCCTCTTTTTCAGGTGACAGTGGAGAACCAATCCTACCACAAGTCGTGTTTCAAATGTTCTCACGGTGGATGCTCTTTAACTCCCTCGAACTATGCAGCACTGGATGGAATCTTATATTGCAAACCTCATTTCTCCCAGCTATTCAAGGAGAAAGGTAGCTACAACCACCTAATCAAGTCAGCCTCAGTGAAGCGCCCAACAACTCCAGTTCCTGAAGCTTGAAAATCTCTTCCCCTTTTTCGTTATTTCTCTACTGGCCATTTGCCTTCTTTCTTTCTTTCGGTGTGTTTCCTCGCTCTCTTTTTACCTCCGGCCAGTAGCATAACCGACTACTTTCACAATTGAGATTCTCAGAGTGTTTAATATACCTTGTGGTGTGAGATGGCTTTTGCCCTTGATTATGACACTAGTCCCTTCCAATGTTTGGGGCTGTACATTGTTGCAATGAGAATGCTGGTCTTTTTATCCTATGGTGTGGGTTTGAATGCTGATGTTATTGTTTCCAATTGTTCATAGATTCTTTGATCTTGATCTTTTATTACTTCTGTGCTAAATATGTTCATGAACTTGACTCATAAAACATATTTGGGTTACACACGAAAGAGCATGGTGTTGATAATATCTGATATAATCATGAATACAATACTTAGTACTGAATACTATTAGCATCAATTGTAATAGTACTTAGTGCAAAATCAGGCATATCATTCTTGATTACACCTAACATTATCAGCACCGTTGTGAAACCGTTGAACTTAAAATAATATATGTGTGTTTTGTTGAGTTAAGAGTAAGTTTTGATAAGAAAATTTTTTTTTTAAAAAAAAATTAGAGTTACCTAGGGTTGTTGAGCATAGAGTTTCAGAGATTGGTCACATCAGATTATATTTGGCCCCCAAGATAAAAGAAGATGAGGAGGATGCCCCAACCACTTGGGAGTTGGGAGACAAGATCTAAAGACAGAAAGCAAGGTCAAGGTGTAAAATACAATTTAGGATTTAAAAAAATAATTAAAAAAAGCCTGTCAAGAAAATACAAATGTAAAATTGAGAAGTCTTTTCTATTGATTAACAAAATATGGAACAAGTTATAACATGCTGTATAGACTGAATGCTACAGTATTCTCTGGAAAAAAAAAAAAAAAAAAAAAAAAAAACTATCTTTCTTTCATAGTCCCATGATGCTGGGAAGAATGGGGAGATATATAAAGTAGCTTATTGAGAATTCCTGTTCTGGCTAATCTGGTTGCTGATTGATACAAGATGGAATCCCTTGTCTAGGTTCCGGGGCGAAAAAATTAAAACGAGGGCAGAATCTGAGGCAGCCATGAGATGCAACTAGCTATCGAAGCTTGCTCCCGATGTCCTTGAGCAACAATATTAACAGAATCCTTTGTTGATTCCTTTCCTCGTTAACATTTCTTTCATCTACTACGTTTCTTAGCTTCACTATAGAGAACAACACCAAAAACTGTCAGGGAATAGCCTAGCATCCCTGTAACGGAGACTGGATTTCTAAATATTAGTATGGATACAACCACGGCTACAGCTCCTTTAGCATTCCCCAGAACCTGTAGGAGCCAACAACAATCTGTTAGGAGCACAGTGACAAGAATATATGTACCCGCTGACTTTAAAGAAAATGAACCTAAAAGAGAAAAGTATAAAAAGAAACAATCAAAAAATGAAATTCATAGTTCAGATCAAGCAAAGGTCTAATAGCCTCAGATGCTCTTTTAGAATAAAGTGTAAGCTGTAATATAAGGAATCCCGACTAAACAAGCATTTTATGACACAGAGCTCCAAATTAGGACCATGGTTTAAAATAGTTAATTGCCTCATCTAAACGCATATTACTATATTAGTGAAACCCAGGTAAAAGAAAACTATTAGAGCTAGTTAACATCAGGGATACTAATGAAACGATGGCCACCTTTTTATTTTTTAACTTTTCTTTCTTGAATTCATGTATTAACATTAACATTAAAATCACGAGATCATGGAGAGATATAGCTTGACTAAAAAAAAAAAGTCAAGAAATAATACCTGAAGTGTTAGCGCACTGGTGTGTTTTGTGACCAAAAAATTGGTCAAATTTACAAAATAAGCAAGTGCAGAATTGAATAGTAGTAACCAGACAATCTTCGTATCATTTCTTGCAAGTGCCAATGTGATACCAACCACATTCTCTTCCATAATTATAGTCGCAGGTAACAGAAGCACAACAGCTATAGGAGCCATGTAGAGCAGAAGGTTCATGGAATTCAGCTTCTCCCTTAAATAACAAAAAAAAAAAGAGTTTCAGATTCCATGGCCAAATTATTCATATACCACACAAGCAAAATTTCAGTATTTGATTTAAGATACAGAGCATAAAACTACAAACGAAATGTTACCCTTCAGAAGAAAGCAAGATCCCTTGAAGCACTGACTTGAGTGCCCTGGCAGCTGTGGCACCGATACAAACAATGAACCCAAATAAATGGAAGCTTGGCTCACCCTAAAATCATCAAAAGATAGATATGAACATAATCAGTTCGAAAACTCTTGTCCAGAATATGTCAGATACAAAGGCCTAATGTTTCATAAGACTAGTTCACCAAATATGGCAAAGAAGAGAAGTTCACAAACAAGCATCCCCACTTCCCCAAACATCCTCATCTAATCACCAGCTAAAACTCGGTTTCATTTCAGTTTGGTAATCTACTTTTGTCAGTTTGTAAATATAGACAATAAAACGTTTTACTACTGAAAATATATATATCAGATTTTGACTACTAGTACACAGTTACCTGTGGCTTCATTAGAGACACAACGATCTCATTCATTTATGCCACTCCCAGAAATATAGTTTAGCCCCTGTTTCCCATCCAACATGATAAGGTGTCACATTGCAACAGTCAATCATTATACCATGCACCATGATCCACCTTACATAGGTAAGAAATTCATTTTTAGTATACTGAATGCTTATTTTTAGCACATTCAAGGTTTACTTACATATATTACTAAAAAGTAAACTTTAAGTATATTAAAAATGAACATTTAATTTAATATACTAAATATGAGCATTTATTCCTGGTTCACATTGCAATGTGGACTAGTATAATTTGCCACAAAGGAGCAAGCCAATTTGTTAAACAAATGCAAGCAAATCAATGAAAATGATTAAAAAGCATCATAAAAGATCCATTTTAAAGATTGTTATCGGAATTGAGCTAAGGGGCCGGAGAAAGCAAAGAAAGCATACCCCGCTGGCGATGACAACTCCGGTGACAACAGGGATAAGAGTTACATAAGTGAGCCAAGCCTCTCTCTTCAGAGTCATCAAATAGGCAAAGACGGCAGTGAAGAAAGGCGTGGTGGCGCCAATCGCCTGGTTGAACGAGACCGGCAAGTAACGGAGGGAGATGTTGCCGCTGACTACGGAGGTGCAAAAGACGAGACTTAAAGCCGCGATCTTCAGGAATTGAACCCTAGATCTTATCGTCTGCACCGGAACCATCTTCATCCACGCAATGGCGATGTAGCTGAGCAGCGAGCAAGCCGTCATGTGGCACATGGTGAGAAAGATCGGGTATTTAAACCCGTAATTGCTCAGCAAGTACTTGTTCAGCAGTAAAACCCCAATGTTCGACGAATACCACGCTCCTACCAGCCCGATCGTGAAGAACCGGCCGGATGTCTTCATCACCGACATTGAATCAGTCTACCCCAACCCCAACCCCTCCTTCCTCAAAATTCTCCCAGAAAATGGGGAAAAACAACAAAGTTACACGGAATTGACAACGGATCTGCTCCCTAAAAGAGTGAATCAACAATGAAAAACAAAACCTCCACGGATAAGATTCAGCAAATTCAATACAAAAGAGAGGGAGAGAAACCAAAATTCAGATACATTTATGGATAAGAATCCTCATATCTCTCAGCCTGTCTAGGTTAACGCGCTCCGGCTGAGTGGGAGAATTGGGGAGAGAGGATCACCGACGGAGAAAATGCCGGGGAGCAACTTCAGTTCGATTCGCATCTTATAAATAGGGATTAATTAATTGAGTTTAGCGGTAATTAGTTTTCATAATAAAGTATTACTCCGTCTTAGTACTCTTTAGTCTTTACTGCAACTTGCTATTTTAAACTAATCCTAATTTTTGGTCAAAATTGAACACCCTCGCCCCCCAAGTTTTGTAATAATACTATTTTCTACCCCAATACTTTTTAGAATCTCACTTTACTACATATGTTTTTCATTTTATACCACCAACAAAATCTTAAATTGCAATTATGTATGGTAAAAACAAAAGTTGTTAGAAATATACAACTAGTTGTATGATATGTTATTGAAACATATGGGATAAAATGAAAAATAGACTAATCAAGTTTGGTCAATATTAGCCACATGAAACAATTTAGTTTGAAACATATTTACATTTTCAAAATGCCAATCCATTTCTACACAATTTCTTCACAACATAACTCAACCAGCTCTGCTTTAAATAAAAAAAAAACACCAATAAATAACTCATGAGAAGTCAAACTTAAAATCTTGTGATGCTTTAACATGAAATCTTGTAATTACTAAATCAGCTGTCTAACATCTCAGTAAAAACTGTCTCCACTTATAGCTCACTATGTTTCTTGCAACATAGTTCACATGTGTCACAATTTTCACCAGATAGACTAGATCTCCAAAAAGTGGAGCATTAAATGAGCATTCAATAATTAATTGAATTTTTTATCATTTGGAGAATTCACTCCCTAGAGGAGATGACTGCCTTGCCAGGCAATGCCAGAACTTATAGCATTTCCAGTATTAGCCTAATAGCCTTGCAAAATCAGTATGTATGCAGCTTATTGGGTAGTGAGATAACTGAAATTTGTGCTGGGACGAACATAGTAAACAAAAGCACACGGTAGAAATCATGTGTAAGTACAAAAAATGAGCAAAATTAGTTTCATCTAACAAGATGTCCAATGGTTTTGTGCTACTAAAACAAGGTTGAATGACAAAAGGCACATATGATCAAAACAAGACGCAAATATAACTGGAGTATGTAGTAAAGATGCAGCTACATAAATCACTGGAGATCTTCAAAAGCAACCCATCACGCATCTTCACCATTCTAGCTGCACGGCAAAACAAATTACAAGAATCAATCAGTAACTTCACTCTCAATTGGGTTAAATGAGAAATCCACTAAAACTTCAATACTTCATATCAGGTTGATGCAAGTGTGTGAGTTGGGGAATGTTTACAAGTATCCACCCACTCACAAACAGAGACTCACACTTCTATACCCAAAATAGAGAGACCTTAAAAGTATGATAGCATTGATACATTGGCAAAAGTAAGCAAGATAGCATATTAAATTAGATTGGCTACCTAGACAAAAAGAGTGTTTTTACCATATACGTCTAAGTATATACATCTAGCTAATTTAATTCAACTACAAATATTTACATTCACAAAACAAGTACACATATTTATGGAAACCCACAACTCCATACTGAAATTTTACCATTGGGTTTGTCTCTAACCATACAAGTAAAACTCAAGGCATATCAACAATGGGAATGTTCCTTTAACTTATACATGACAGCATCAATTCATCCTATATATATTTACAAAAAACAAGAAATAACATGTGAATACCTTAGATGTTGCTTGGGTACATGAAAACTCTAACCTTGTTACCCTGCAAATTCAGATAAAAAATAGAATACATTAAGGATTAGAAAAGAGACAAAAAAACTATAAAAATTTTAGCTTTGCACAAACTAGATGCTAAGAATTGAAGTGGAGGGAGCAATAGAAAGGTACCATGGATTTGGGTGGGAGGTTGGACTTGAACTTAGCTCTGACGACGCCACTGTTGCCGTGAGGCCTGCAGACCTTTCCCCAGATGCAGCGGTAGTGAGAGCCGCCCTTCTTGGTCTTAGCCTTGTAGACGTAGGCCATGCGCTTTCCCAGGTACCATGCCACTTCCTCCTGGGTGTTCACTCCTTCGATCTGAATCAGTGAGGTGTTCGGATACTGATTCGACTTCGACCTATTCCCCAATTCACACACATTCGTTCATAAATCAATCAAAAAGGAAACTAAAAAGACGGTAAACATGAAGTAATTTCAGTTGAATATTAATATATTATCTCACCTCTTGTAACCGAGAACCGTTCCTCTAACATAGAGTCTGCGATCAGAACAGAAACAAATCCACTAATCAGTATTTGAAAGTGGAGGAAAAGACAGAGAAAGAAAAAGGGAGAGGAGAAGATGGGTGACCTGACACGCTCGCCTTGACTTCCCTTCACCATTTTCACCGTTGGAAGGCGGAGCAGCTGTGGAGAGTGTTTCAGAGACCTAAGCTAAACCCTAATTTGGTGGTTCAGTGGAAGATAGGTTTTTATATGGCAGGAGTGGGTTCATTCGGGCCGTTGGGCCGGTTAAAACAATGGGCCTATCCATTTTGGCCTGTGAACGTAATGGGCCGGGCCAATTCATATGAACAATGAAAAATAACATTTTTGGTCTTTCAGTTATACACTGGGTTGTTATGCCGTGGACATGGGTCTACATTCACATACACTATACTCTATATTCACATGCACTATACTCTATATTCACAAGTTGTAAACTCCACATTCACACATTACAGGATTATATGTTTAGTAACTATACTCTACATTCACATACACTATACACTACATTCACAATTTGTAAACTCCACATTCACACATTCAAAACTCTATATTCACAGGTCATATACTCCACATTCACAACTTGAGAACTCTACATTCACACATTACAGAGCTACAAGTTGCTAGAACTTCTTAACTCCATTACAGATTCACACATGCATAACTCTACATTCATGATTTCTATACTCCATATTCACAATTTGAAACCTCCACATTCACACATTTCTCGGAAACTCTACATTCACACAATCGTAAATCTACATTCACGATTTTTATACTCTACATTCACACTTTGAAACATCTACATTCACACATTTTTGGACAACTCTATATTCAGCAATATGTTTACTAATTAAAAAAAGAAAAAGAAAAAAAAAGACAAAAACGACGTAGTTTTGGACCCAGGTCCACATTGCAATGTGAACCTGGGTCCACAACATAATTTGCCTTATACACTTATATCGATACAAATTGTCTCGAGTTATATGTGTAATTATTTTTAGTTTATAAGTTATGAAAAGTTGCAATTATACGTAAGTAATTCAATTTTATCTTACTAATATTAAGCTCACACGACCGCACCTTTAGAGTCAATGTATAAATAGATTTCGAATTGCATAATCAATTTATCAGTCAAATTCACATTAACTCAAATGATGAACCATTACGCTAAGTATTGAGGACAAATCAATCACCTTATTAAATGATACAATTGGCAATAAAAATAATTTTTGAGCGATTAAAATAACCACTTCGTTGTTAAAACATTGTGCTCTAGTGACATCCGATTGCACTCCCATATGAAAAGAGGGTCAGTAATACTCAACAATATTGAATGTATGTAAATAAACACGAGTCCACGTTGCAAGGTGAACCCAATTCTATGACACAATTATTGATATATAAGTCAATGATTAAATTTATATCACGAGTATAAAATGAAGTACAAAAGTTGCAATTTTCTAAATAAAAAATTAAAAATGAAAAATAGCTTCATCGGCGATCGCTCTTCTTCTCGGGTCGCCTGAGCAAAACTCTCAAAGTAAGCAATAACAGGGAAAGGGGTTTTGGTTATCAACTTGTAGTGATTCGATTGGGCCCGTGCGAACTCGACTGCGTCGATTCATCGCTCTTAGATCAGTGGCTCCACCCAATTTTACTTGGTACGCCTGTAGATCAGATTCAATCCTTCAATTTCTGGATTTTTATTCATTTTCACCGCTTCTTCGTGCCTTTTTGTTACTGATTTTGCTGTTACTTCTGTTTTGAACCTATTCAGCTCCGTTTCTGATCCTCTCTTAGCATTTTAGGATCTTTGTTTTTCTCGGCGCGCTGCTTCGCTTCGTTCTATGCGAAGAAAAAAAGTTGAATGTTTAGGTCCTATGTAATGAAAAAAAAAAAAATTAAAATTGAATCTGTAGATCCTCCTCCCTTTGTTTTGATTTTAATAAATTTTTCTGTAATGGCTATAACCGGTTTACCGATAGACATTGAAAATTAGGGTTCTTTATGGAACTGTTTCGAGACTGAATGAATGTATGCTACCTGTTGATAGTAGGCCAGTTTGGTAAAGCTTGTGATTATGGAATGTGAGTAATGCATGAGCTCTTCTGACTTGGTTATGGACACTTGGCTTAAATAAGCTAAGTGGTAGTGCAATTCATAAATCATAATGTTTGCTGAACAGTTCCAATGACTGCTTTTGCAAAAGTTCTGTTTTAGAAAATCATTTTCTTGATCAAACCTGCTGGGATAACGAAAATTGAAGTGAAACTCCTAAAATATGAGAGTTTTTAGGAGGATTTGATATATGGAGTAATGGAGCCTTATGATCACTTATGGTTGTAACTTGTATAAAATTTCTAAACTAGGAATCTTGACATTTTTGAAAATATAGAAGTGTGGTGATGTTCTTCTTTATTTTGTGAAATTCCCAAATCACAATAAGCTATTGGGAATTTTAACAATATGTGCAAACGTGTTTTGATAATGAATTGTCAAATGAATCAGGAAATGGGTCTATGGACACTGCTGGAGGGATGTCTGCTTCTTGCCAATGCATTGGCAATACTAAATGAAGACCGTTTTCTTGCTCCTAGAGGCTGGAGCTTCCAGGAATATTCGGGCATTAAAAGAAATTCATTCAAGGGGCAGATTCTCGGTCTTATTTATGCAACCCAGTACTTGAGAGTTCCTCTCTTGCTTCTCAACATTCTTTGCATTGTTGTAAAGCTTGTATCTGGATAACCAACCTTTAGGTCAGTTGATATCAAGGTACTTGTTTTATTGGATAATGCTTGTATCCGTATAATAATCATCTTCAATCTTGTATCCGGTTTTATTTTTATTTTTTTGTCTCGTCCAGGGAATTATTGACTATTCCAATCTTCCTGATTATTGAATAATGTGTCCTTTGTTGCCATATGACAGCAAACATTCGAGTTTATTGATGGAACGGAATTCTTCCAACTCCTCCTCCAGGAAAAGCAGAAATAGAAGAACGTTTTGTCCATGATAACAACGATCCTGTTAGAGTTTCTTTCTCTCTTCTTGATGTATTACTTCTAGATTTGTAAGTTGTGCCAGGATGAAACAATTTTCTGAGGTTGCTGTATTATACATTGTTAAGACATTAATTAGTTTCCAATTGTTTGAATACTTCTGCTCTTTTCATATTCAGACTTCAGCTTTCTTGGAACTAAGCTTGTATTTTATGCTGGGATGGTTCTTCCTGTCCAATACACAATTTGTTAACTTCCTGTGCCATTTTATGAGTCATGAAAATACACTAGAACATTCAGGGGTGTTTGGTTCGCGGAATATGAATATTTTCCATAATGTGACACTTTAGTATTACATTCTAGAAGTGTTTGGTAATCTGATATTCTCTAAGGTAATCTGACATTATGTGAAATGTGAACCGAAATTTCAAAGGAGACATTGCCTTCAAAAAAGCAAAATTGTATTGTATTGTATTGCAATGAATGTGTTAGAGGACAGTTACAACTTACAACAAGTGTTGAATTACATAATGTGAGTGGAGATCTGATGCCAAACATCATTAATCAAAACCTTAAAATGGAAACTAAAGGCATCAGTCTCCACTCAAGAAAATCATAAATCAGCAAATACACTGTAAGTTTTAGAGTCTAATGCAATAAGATGTATGGCTACAACAAGCATGACAACACAGAAACAACTAAACAAACCAACATTTAACCAGTGCCACCTCTTCTGTAAAGAAGACAGCTTGCCTTCTTCAGCCACAAGGTACATGTGGTTCGAGACTACAAACGTGAGTGGGAGGACGCTTAAAGCGCTAGCAAGGCTCATGAAATCTCCGAGGAAAGGAAGCAGAGCAGACACGAAGGCGGTTAGAGCTATATACCCACCTCTAAGCGCTGCCCTGAATGCCAAGTTGCGAGGAACCAGAACGCTTCCTTCAATTTCAAACTTTGAATCAAAAAACTCGTATGTTGGAGATGCAAATATCTGCACGGGGAGTATATGCCCGAGTGAGTACCGATACGATCATGGAGATCAGAATAAACCAGACTAGCGTATATTGAACACAGAATAATCGAATGAACAGATAGAGGCGATAATTACATGCATAGATATGATTGCTTGTAAGAAAGCAAACACGTTAGAGACTGCCTTTATCCAAGTCGGACCATGAACATTGCTGAGCAAATAGGACGACGAGCTAGACCCATAAGCCCAATACCCTATGAAAGTAACAGCAAACATGGGCAGAACTCCTAAAGTAAACTGAAAGTAGAGAGCCTTCATCATGTTCTTTACAGCAGGCGGTCTCACTGTAGCCTATCACAACGAGAATTTATGTAATTGTGAGCGCTAAGTGCAAGTAAAGACGAGTGATTGACCACACTGCTATCCAACAGATGGGATAAACCGAGAGCTTACCTGTATCTCTGGAATCATTCCTGAGTTAAAAACCAAAAGAACATTTCCAACTCCACAAATAGTAGTAAACGCCTTGCTTGCTGTTGTTCCAGGAATGGCGTAGTCCCTAGGAGGAGAGTTGATACCTATAAGATAAAAGACGGGGTAAAAGATAAGTTCCTCACAACAATAACTAAACGAGAATGAGCAAATTCGCAAGCACATTGATGATTAGCTGTACAATGCGTTTTCCTCAAAGATTAGAAGAACAGATCAAAGGAATTCTGCATAACTTCCATATTTCTAATATCATCAACCGTTAAGGAACATAGACATATACCATCTTTAAGTGACAAAATAAACGTTGCACACATATAGACCACGCTAAGGAGCGTTGAAACCCATAGCCATGCCCTCATCGCTGACAAATTAGGTATTCCAATGGAAAAAAGGGCACATCCCACTCCAGCTATTGCAATGAAATGTGGAAGCTTCATTTGATGGTCGTCACTAAATAGAACATAAAAGGCCTGGAGGATGAGCAAACGAGAGAATGTCATCAGAACATACAAATTCACGGGCTCAGAGGAGTCATAAGAATTGACATCCATGTTTCGAAAAGCTTACAAATAGTAAATACATGACAAACGCCTTTCTAATTCTCATTTTACTTATCGTACTTGGAGTGGTGTGAAGGAGTAAGAGCAGATATATTGTTACCTTTAAAGCATGGCCACCCAAAATGAGATATCCAACGTTTACCAAGAACAGATTTGTATATTGCAATCCCCAAATAACTAAATAAGCAGTCTTACCTGCAACACCAAAGGTCCAATTCAACTCAATTAAGTTCATCTAAATAACTTGAACTAAACCAAGCAGTGTAAAGGAGATTGACAAGCAATGAAGGGGGCACAAACATTCATCCATTATGATTTTTTTTGTTTTGTTTTGTTTCATACCATAAATAAATCCTGCAAGGTCTCTATATCTGTTATGCCTCTTTCCCCCAAATTCATGAAGCTTAGCTAATAGACAACTTGCATATAACGAGATAGCATTTGCTAGGACAAAACCTACCACGCCACCAATCCAACCGAGAGGAACCATGACTGTGCCAGCAAATCCTAGAGCATAAGCACTGTTGAGACCAGTGGTGAGAACCACTCCAGCCTGAAGCCATGAATCTGCATTTTGTTGTAAGACACTAAAACAGGTGAAATGACCATAGGGAACAAGAACTCATTGCCATTTAGGCCAATAATACTCTTACAATAATGACACATATGACCTTTTTACTGCCCAAAAAACTAGAGAACAAATATACTTTCAGCTGGTACAAGACAATTTAAACACTTGCCCACAAAAGACGAAATTCCCTCGCCCCCAGGACCCCCACACTTGGTTTGATAGTGAAGGGATAAATCATGATAACTCAACAGCTCATTAGGTGGAAGAACCAATGTATGGTGCCTACAAGGAATCCATCATATTAGGTATAATTCTCATATTGGCACTGTTAGGACTTGATCCTATAAACAAATTGAGCTGCCTGTGCGGGAAAGACAATTTAAATATTTGTCCACAAAAGGTGAAATTCCCTCGCCCCTAGGCCCCCACACCCTGGTTTGATAGTGAAGGAGTAAATCATGATAACTCAACAGCCCATTAGGTGGGAAAACCAATGTATGGTGCCCACAAGGAACCCATTATATTGGGTGTAACTCTCACATTACAACTGTTAGGACTTGATCCTATATACTTGCCTGCAATCTACCACCCATAAACAAATTGAGCTGCCTGTGCGGGAAAGACAATTTAAACAATTGCAGACCTAAAAGACTAAAACAGGTCCTCATAGTAATTATCCACATGGAACAAGGAACCTGAACTATCCACTAATCAATTGTTCTACTAGCACTGTATATTATGACATAAAAATTGAATCTTTACATCCAAACTGATTCAAAACAATAAACAACATATTTTCCCAGAAGAATGAAGATGAAAACAAGAAGAGAAAGAAAGAGGACCTTGGCCATCCTGGTGAGAACTGTCAGATTTTTCAACATCCATCTGGTCAACATTAAAGCTATGGATATTCCCAGAAAGACTCTCCCCAACGCCGCCGCCATGGTAGACCAACATTCCGTCGCTCTCCAATAGCAACATGCTCTCTTCCTCCCCCTCCGCCACCGCCGCCAGCGCCGGCGCCGCCTCTATCTTGGTCAACTCCATCTCAACCATAGCCTCCCTCGGAATCAAGATCCAATCTCCGAGCTTACAAAGAAACTCAAATTCAGCGTGCCCGTGCGGCAGAGAAGTCAGATGAGCATTGTGTGAAGCGCGTGGATCCACCAAACGCCCAACTTTCTTGGGCCCGTCCCTTTGCTGCTTATATGCTTCCCATTTCATCAACCGTAGCCTAACGCCATTTCCATTTACAGTGAATCTTTATTTTTTTCTTTAAAGTTTAACTCTTTTCACCATTTCCAGACTTCCAGTTACTTTGTCTGCTTAAAAACGACACCCAAAAATATAGTAAAATTTTTAGAAAGAAAAGAAAGAATGGATGCCTTGCCTTCACGTTTAGAGTTAGACGACTTTATCAAAGTCCAAGAAAAGATTAAATTAAGCAATTTTATGGTTTCAGCGTCGCTGTCTCGTACCATCAACCCAGAGATGATTTGCTGCAAAAGTCTTATTATTCGATAATGACGTCGTACACGTACTGTCCTGTCTGGCTCTTAATTTTCTGCGAAAATGAGGGGGTAGTTTCGTAATTTTACTTTGTGTAGTGGATTAGAGCCCAAAATGAATGGGCTTTTTCTTCAATGGGTAATGCCCAATAACAGTTAGTGCGTTTCGTAAGCCCATCATAGATAATATAAAAGCCCGCTCACAGTATGATAAATTATGGGCTTTTGTAACAAAATCATTTTGGGTATTACTATATTAGTCCAAGATGATTTCCCCATGAAGTTGCTATGGAGCTAAGGGGCAAATATTGTGTGGATCGCGGTCCAAAACGACGTCATAGACGCAGCGGCGGCCTTTTTACAGAGAGATGACCTTGGACTCTATCCTTGTGATCGACGACCATTCGCCAGTCAGTTTGTTGTCTGAAATTTCGTTGGAATATCGCTGGTAGGTTGTCGGAATCCTAATGACTTGTGATAGCATGTTATTAACTAGATTTTAGGTTTCATTACATCAAAATAAATTGTTAATAGTGTAATTGCACCATTACTTCAGCGAAACTAGTATCACCAAAGTTTTTTTTTTTTTTAAGTCTCTCGTAAATTGATTAATAACAACATGATATATTTGATTAAAAAAAAATGGCAAACCTAATAAATATACAATAAGATGCCTTTGCACTATTAAAGATGGAAATGATTGATAGAGTCATGTGTTAGAGTGTTGAAATTATTTGACATCCCAACCAAATTAACAAAAGAGATTCTAGACAGTAGACAATGGTGTTGATGAGATCAAAAGTTGAACAAAAACAGTGAAACATGAAAGGGACTTGAGATAATTATAGTACTCATGACATGCAATTAACATTAATTATTACTATTACTATTATTTATCTCTCCCTTGATTAGGGAAACATATAGAAGAGGTAGGGCAAGCCTTAGAATCCTACTTTAATGATCTTCAACAGATCCACCATGATCTCAAAATTTGCTACTTGCACTAGCCCCTCTTGCACCATCATCTCAACTGCACAACATGCTACCTCAATAATTAAACTCAGGGTCGACGATCAGCCTCAACATCACAATATGCTTTCAATGAGATTCACAGGGATTCAGATTCGTGGACGACCAACCTCAACTTCACAGTATACTTTCAATAGGATTCAAAATGTGACCTGTTCTGATACAAATTGTCAGATCAAACACTTACCACTCTGGTAAGAGCTATATATATGTGTATATATATATATATAGCTAGTAGCGACTGTGCGCACCTATATATTCTTAATTATACCTGTATAGCAGTCAGCGCCACACTTTAAAAGCAAGATGCTGGACTCTGTTCTTTGAGCCACCGCCCAACAATCCAATATAAATAACTTTTTGAATTGTATACAATACTAAAAATATTGATATTCATCAATACTATAGCCTTTTCCATATTTATATGTGTGGGGTTTGGAGGTACAATGAGAGTGGGGTTGAAAGAGTTTGAAAAAAAAAAAAAAATTGGGGCAGGTGAAGGATGTTTATGGGATCCATGCATAGGGCCACAAGTGCCTTCTGGAGTTGAAAAATCATAATTACTAGGGTTTTTCTTGGCAGTTTTATGTGTCCTTGATTCCTCTGTGAACATTTGTGTAGTCCAAGAGGGAGACACTTGGCCTACATTTTTCCCATTTCAAGACAATTTATACAATTCAATGTCCAAAATTCTTGCCCCTGACACTACACCCCTCATACATACATACCTCTATCCACTTCTGTTCTCCCACTTAGATTTTTTATTAACAATGTTTTACCTACCTACCTAGCTCTAAAATAACCCACAAATTTTCAAAAAATAAAATAAAATAAAATTCACCATTGTGATCAAATATATGACCTGCAGCTAGCTACATGAGAAAGTTAGGTTAAATGCTAAAAGTTAAAGAAAATACGTATAGGTGATGAATGGGTTGATGAGCCATGTGATGAGAGTGTCCATATTTGGACCGGTGAGGTTGTTGAGATTTGGAGTCATGTGTTAAAAGGCCATAAAAAAGAGAGGATGGAAGTGTTAGAAATCGAAACACTTTTTCTACTTTACAGCATTCAGTTAAAAATATTCTGATATATAAGATTAAGAATTTAAACGTATGTATATACATCAGATCTGATTGAAACACAGACATAACTTCTTTTTTTTTTTTTTTGGGCATAAATATAAGTATTCTATATATTATTAGACAAACAATGAGAGTTGTACTAGTAGATATGGTCTTTCTTGAATCCTCACTTCATTGGATTCCAAAACAAGCCATTACTAGCTGCATGTGAGTTTGCACTAGTACTACTCTTAATGCAGGTAGATTGATTGGCTTTTACACATAATTGACCAAAGAGAGAGAAAGAGATCAGATCACAATCTCTCCAATTTTCTTGAACTGTGTAAACAAATTCAACTTCGAATTGAAGCTTTCAATATTGATAATAATCATTATCACTTCTGGCTTTTGGGGTTGAAAGAGATGGGAGAAGGAATTCTAGGGATTGCCATCATATCTTTGAAACCCCTTTTTTGTTCTGATTTTCAAATTCATCTCATACTAAGTGTACATCTTTAAATAGTGATTGCAGATTTTTTTGATTACTCTAAAAAGAGGGACATTTTAGGTAAAAAGTTACTTGCTTTTATCTAATAAATGCGATTTTTTTTTTTTGAGTTGAGTCACAAATGATCAAAAGTTTCCAGCTTTAGAGTATTGCTTCACCTAACATATGTAGGAGGCAATTTCCTTTGCCCAAAATTAAAGTATCATACACATCATGCAACCATGGCTCCAAAAATTATGTCATTGACCCCGTCACATATTTTTAAATTTTTTTTTTTTATAACAATTGTCAAAGTTGTTAAAAATCATAAGAAATCTCATTTCAGTTATAACAAATTAAGTACAGTTAGGATATGATGACGATTGACTTAGATGTTGACTGGTCGAGACTTAGCTTAGCTCTAACCCTAATTTTTTTTTATTCTATCCATCTATCACTCTCTTTTGGCATCAAAACTACTACGAAGTATTACATTCTTTGGATTTTTTTAGGATGACAGAGAAAAATCTGCCACCATTATTTGAACTATTCAATTGATAAGGTTAGGGGTATTGACAAGAATCAATCCTGGCTGAATTGTTTAGTAAATAGAATCATAGAACTTTTGCCCAACTGATGAGAGGGAATTCAAACTTAGGGACCACAGTACACTAAAATACATGTGTATTTGTCTGGGTTGACAACTCATAATGTTTTAGCTAGCTATAGCAAACCCAGAAAATTATGCCAAAATTTTTTCAGTTTTTCATTTTCTTTCAATCAAGAAGCGGATCCCAATATTCTTTTTGGTCAGATCATAAATTTTATCTACTCGTCAACTAATATCACACACCAAAATTAATCTATTTGTGCCAGATAAGACCGCAGATCTCCTATATCTGATACCCCATGTATATATTAAAATGAGTAAATAATCCTTCTTTAATTTGTCCACTTCTGGAGTAGTATAAATGTGAAGTTTGACGACAAAATCTAATCAAAATACAATTTTTCTATTAACCCAAAGCAAAAAATAAAAAAATAAAAAAATAAAAAAAATCTCATCACAGTAAAAACTATTGGGTGACAGAAGGTCAGAAATGAAAGAACTCGTAGGTTGTTTCACTGATTCTACAGATGAAACAACCTCTGCACTCTTTCGGTTTCTAGTACACAAATCCTAATCCGTTTCACGCACAGTTTTCCGTTTGGATCGATAAGATGACAGACAATGAATCAAACGTTTATTACTATGCCAAAAATTATTAATATCAGAGGCACAATTTTTTTTATTTTATCTATATACCAATTAGCGTCACGTTTCAATGGTACCCAACAGATGACGACGAGGATGACAGTAAAAACTGGAAAACCATAATTCACTTACTTGTTGTTGTTCTTGGCAAACATCGGCGGCGTACGATGTTATCTAGAATCAGATCTTCGGATATTGGAAGCTAACGAAGGAGATGTCCAGAGGGATAGCATGATCCGCACTTCTTTCTCTCTCTGTCTATATATATATATATATGTGTGTGTGTATATATATATATATATATTGGTGTGAAAGTGAAATGGGATCAATGCGATCCCTTTGGACGTCTCCTTCCATTGCCATGAAAACCGAGCTTCATCTTCTTCTTGTTCTTGATGAAATCTTCATTTTTGGCTAGCTTGGTGGGGTGGGGGGAGAGACAGAAGAAAGTGGTGAAGGGGTGAGTATAAAAGATGAGAAGAAAAGGTATCAGAGAAATATTTAAAAAGAAAAAAAAAAAAAACTTGGTGGTATATAATATATGTCCCTGCTGCTTATTTTATAGTCTTTGAGATCAATGACAAATCATTAGGAGGAAATTTTTTTAGTTTTGCCTTTTTTAAGTGATCGGTGTCTTTTTGTACTTGGTATAATTATGTATGCTATTTGAATTTAATAAATATCGTCAACACTTAGCTTGTTTTCACTGTCCGAGAGTGTAACTTCAGCCAAATTGATCTGACAATTGACTTGTTAATAAGGCTCTAAGTTTGGCTTCCTTTGAAAGCTACTTATTGACACTCTCGATTTGAGTCGGACAATTTATTAGGTTGATTTACTTGCTTCTGATCATTTATTGGCTAGGATTACAATGCGTATTTCACCTAGAGCGCACATTTGGATAGCATATGCAAGTTTTTACGTGAATCAAAGTACTCAGAACAAAACAACCAGCATATATTAGCAATTTAGCATGATTGTATTATGCAGTATTAAAAACCAAATTTATCAACAAAAAAATTGGTAGATAATTAAATCAAAAAGATATTTAATTTACCAACAGATTTGCATAGATAAATTAATAAAGTATATAGATATTTAATCATAAAGCTGTAAGTATTTTCTCATATATAGTATTTTCCATCGTACACATTATTAGAAAGAAATATATACTTTTTTTTCTCGAGATTTTTTTGGGGGGTTAATTGGTAGACCGTAGACCCCATGCCCTAACAGACCAAACACATGGGATCGAGAAGGTTTTACCAGTCATGGGTCAGCCACCCATGGGAAATTCCAAACAATTTGGATGGTAAGTAAAAATTACTAATTTCTACTTTTTTTCTTTTTGAAAACACTAATTTCTAGTTGAAATAATTTTTTTTCCATTCTAAATTTATCTTGTTTCTATATTCTTGTAACGTGATTATAAATTTTTTTATATTTATTTATGTGAACATTAGAAAATAATTTTATTTTTCCGATCAATTTTTTTTTAGTAAGTTAATAAAATTTCTCATCGTTACTTTTTAATTATAATAAATAACCATAATAAAAGCTCAAACAAGCTACAAGTAATCAGATTAAAAAATCTCATTAAAGTGAAGGTTTTGGCTGAGTAGGTGGAGCATATATGATTTTTGTACTTGAACGTCACAAATTTAATTCTTGTCAACATCTTCTTAGTAAACTCGTCACACAGTGTCTTCTTAGTGCTATTTACTTATATATAGTTTGCTGATTATTATACAAGAGCGAAGTTTATCATATGTATACCATTAGGCAATGACTTTAGGGGTTTCCCCGGCCAAAAGAAAAAAAAAAACCATAAAAATATTTAGAAGAAATGCAAATCATTTACCACATAAATCTACAAATCTTAGTATCAATCAATACTTGATTGGAGCAACACAACAATATTTCGTAACAATGTATGTATTTGTTGTCGTTGAAGGTCCCATCCATTTTCCTCTCCGCTCCAAATATTATGCTTATTCCATGATGATTACAGCCCCCACCCTAAGCTCTCTTCCCATTTTAAATGTGCCAGTTGGCTATAGGTTAAAAAATATTTTATATTTTTTGTTGGTCAAAGATACATTTACATATTTTATAGTCTTCCAGATCAATGGAAACATTGTTTATTTAATTACTAAATTCAAAATATTTCTAAAAACCTTAGCTAATTGTGGTAATGACTAATGAGTGACGAAAACAATTTTTGTTTTTTTTTTTTGTTTTTTTGTTTTTTTTTTTTGTTTTTTTGTTTTGTTTCAATCAAGTTATCCCCTTCGGTAAATCTTTTTGAATTGAGATAGAACATACCTTTTAATGTAATACTAGAGTCATATCTAAACAAATTGTCATGAGTTTTATCTTATGCCAAAAAGAAACTACGTCTTAAGCAAAATTTAAAACTTATGTAAGAGACCGCCTTAGCTTACACATTCCACACATTTTATTTTTGAGATAATTGTACATTTTGTTTTTAAGTTTTTGACCGAGTGTAATTATTATGAGTTGTGATTTTGACCTTTAATTAATCACGGATGTAGTTGTTTTGGTTATCCGGATGACCAAAATAGCTACATATGAAAGTTGTAACTTTGATCCTATATATTTTTGAAAGATGCAAATAACTACTTTTGTGACTAATAAGTAATAAGGGACAAAATTACAACTCATGATAATTAAGGATTAAACTTACACTTTCTTATAACTTAAGGACTAGCTAAAAGTGTTATTATCCATATAATTTTTCATACTACATTGTTATCCATTTCTTGTGAAGTTTGACTAATCTAAAAAGAGACTACGTCAAATCTAAAGACAAATTTAAAACTTGTGTGAGACTGTCTCATATATTTCTTTTAATTTCATACTGGATTGATATATTTTGTAAAATGAAACTAATCTAACGGAGTGTCCATCCGTTCAGCCCATTCAAACAACTTTTTGTATACACATGAATTATAACTCTTGAATAACACGGTCTATTTTATTTTGAGAGTATAATAATGGGAAAGGAAACGGAGGGGAGAGGGCAGATGGCTAAGAGATTGAAAGCTAAAAGAGAAAAAATCAAAGTCAAAATCACTTGATTTTCTTTCTTGTAAAATAATGAAATTGGAAGGGAAGGGTGGCCCGACATTCCGTTTGATAAGGGTCAGAGTTAATGAATTTTGAGGGTCATAATGATGGACCTTATGAATAAAGTACGATATTATCAGTCATTATTCATCATTAAGTGTTTTGCCTCGGCATGCACTTCATTTTTCTTTTCTACGATGCAGAGATTATAGAAAAGTTAAATCACAGTGATTCAGTGACCTTTAGATAAGAAGAACAATGTCGATACTCACTAAAAGTCACATTCACAAGATAGTGAAATTCCCACACTGCGACGGTTAAGAACTTAGGATTCAATCATGCATCTTTAGGTGCATTAATCTTACACCTGAGAACCAATTGAGTTACAAATGAATGTCATTTTCCCTTTCTTCAATCATACATTCTTGTGTAATAGTTTGGCAAATCGCATAGGACTATAGGAGAGGTAAATCGTACTAAGAAAACCTTATGCAATAATAGGTTTGGCTGAGAAAGTATTGACAAGAATTAAATTTATAACCTTTACGTACGAGAATCATACTCTACCCACCCGGTCACTCATTTTGGGTCATGTTTGTTGTTTTAGGAAATACACCTTATGGGTTTTTTCAAGGCATTTGTTGATTTAGTAGATACTTTGGATTTAGATATAGTTGGCGCTTAATTATATTCTTGACATTTTGTTTAAGTATAGTAGGTGGTTAAGTGTCAATTTTATAGGTGGAATAGTAGTGCTTACATTAATTGCGTTTTGTTCTTTATAAAGTCTAACTTTGTTTTACGGCAATTCTACGGTTGCTATCTAAAGGTGTACCTGAAAATTGGACGGTATTTCGGCAGGACCAAATGTGATATATATTATAAAGTTATGTATCTAATTAAAAATATTAATAGTCAAAAATTAAATTTGATATAATTTACATAGCCATGCACTTAATTTGAGCCAAGCACCTTGTAGTCCAGTGGCATCAAACTCTTTACTGACTCTTGTGCTTCAATAGGTTGAGAAAGTAGTTATGGACAGATACTGCATTGTAATAGAGTTAGTAGTATTAAAAAAAAAAGGACCAAATTTGACACATGTATAATAGTTAAGGAACCAAAAATGAATTTTTTCTTTTAATATTTGTTTAGAGTTAATTATACAGAAGTCCCTTGTCTTTGGTGACAATTCTAAATTTAGTCTCAGACAATCATTTTTGTCATTTAACATCCCGGACTATTATTTTTTGGACACTTTTAGTCATTCTCATGACTTTTCTTATTTTTAGTAAGGGAATTTTTGTCTCTTCATATTTTTGTTTTGTTATTTTTTCCGTTTCAACTGGTTTAATTGGTTTAGGACTTTAGTAAAAACCGGTTGAAAAATATGGTTACTAAAAATCAGAGCTTACTTAAAGTCTAGCTTCCAAATAAGTTCGCTATTAGTTGTTGGTAATACGTGAAGTTTTTAATTGTATGAAGTAAATATTTTGTTATATTATTTATTTTTTAAAATAATGTTATTAAGGTATTTTTTTTTTAAAAAAAAAAAAAGCAAAAAGGTTTATTTTAAAAAGAACTTATATTTTTTATAAAAAAAATATTAATTTCTTTGACAATGTTTAGAATGAATAGGGCTAATTTTAATTTTCAATAACGAAATTTTTTTATTAAAAAAAAACACGTCAAATTGGGAATTTGCTAAAAACAGTAAGGTGTACTATAACCCTCTAACATGATGACAGACTATCCATTTCTAAAATGTAATTTTTCTTTCTTTCTTTTTAGTTTGCCTAATTAATGAGCAACATGTAGTAGATGTATTATTCACCGATAAAGTCGTCGATCGTTTTTAGCATTATAATATAATATTTATTTCAACTCATAACTCTTGAGTAGATAAGAAGTAATATGCTAAATTAAAGGACCAAGCTATAGCAAGTTAGGCTAAAATTTTTTACTAAAATTACAAAATGTAACAAATATGATTATATTGTTTAGGTAGGAAAGAAGGAAAAATTGAGAAGACATATGAGCCATATAATAAGGGAAATGCATCTCACTAAGTTGACCCCTGATGCTGATAACATAAGATGCTAGATTTTGTCTACACTAGTGAAACATGGAAGGGCCACAAAAACAGTGGCAGGCTTTCTATGGTGCTAAGTAGGCCACCACCACACATTTCATTTAGTTACCCTTCCAAAAAAAAAAAAAAAAAAACACTTTACGAATTGGTGGAGCATATGATTCACGTACTTAAAGGGTGTGAATCTGTGAGTCTAATTCTTACTAACATTCTTCCAGTTGCATATATAGGATCTTTTTAGCTCAGTTTACCTCTTCTATATGATTTGCGAGCTATTACATAATACCAAGATTTCCTAGTACACACTCTTAGGTAGTGGCTAGGGGTTCCCAAAAGAAAAGTTTAAAGGGATAGGTGATTGGGTGAAACATGATTCACATGTCTTAAAGTTACGATTCACGAGTTTGATTCTTACAAACCCCCTTCCTATAGCATATAATCTTTTTAGTATCTCTCCTGTATGGTATGGTGTGTGGACTATTACATAAGAGCACCCGCAATTACTCAGGAGTTGGGTTAATAATGCTAGCGCACACTCTGAAAGGGCTAGTTGAATGGATGGAGCATGTGTTTTCCCAGAAGGTCATGAGTTCGATTATTACCAACACCCTTCTTGTCGTGCATGATCTTTTTTAGTGTAACTTACGGACTATTACATAAGACCGAATTTACTCATTGTACACCCTTAAGTAGTCACTATGATCGAGTTCAATTCGATGGTCACCCAAAAAAATTCAAAAAAAAAAAAAGAAGAAGTTGAATTTGAGTGGAGTGAGGTAAATGTGGTACATGGTTGGGGTGTGAGAGTGGGGGATAGTGAAATGTGGGAGAGAAGTAAGAGGTTTGGTTTGTTGTGGTGACATTGATGAGAATAAGGTAAGCTAAAGGGTGAGTTGTTGTGGTACATTTGTCTCATCTTTATTGTACATCAATACAGTTCCCACCCAGCTCTTGTTACCCATCTGCTGGAGTAGCATCTGCACTTTCATCAAACTTGTCATTTCTTTTGCCTACCCATATTTTATCTCACTTCCATTACCTATATTATATATATATATATATATATATATATAATTTCTAACCATGTTTTTTTGGTGGTCAGTGACCAAAATTAAAATTTTGGACCACTTTTTTAATTGATGATAATGGTGTTAAAAAATCAATAATTTTTGAACCATGGCATTAAATATATTCTTCTAAATTAGTGTTTTATATATTTTTTTCGGAGGAGGGTGGGGGTGGGGTAAAAAAGGAGACAATTATATAATATTGATAAGTCGGCTTATTAGTTGTCACGATATTACTTGCTATTACTAGCTATACACTCAAATAGTCAAATTTAGCATTAGTTTCCAGTTAAATTGCTAACCTTGAAGTTAGGGTGTCCCCTCTAGCCCTCAAGGCTAGAGACCCTTATATTGCTATTGCTATAATTAAGCATATCTAAACATAGAAATATTGTGTCTTGCATGCCATATAATTAACACTAACCTTTTAAATATGAATGTAATATAATCAATATTATCAATCACAATACATTTGAATAATCGATAAAGTAATATTACCTATATAAAATAAGGATGATGTTAGAGTGAAATGTACTTATTCACGTAGAGCCATCACAAATCTGAGTTGATGGATCAAGCATATAGGTCAAGCTACTTCAAATTAGGTGTTTGATCGAGATCATTGAATTAGCTGAAAACGCATATGCAAAAAAAATTCAATGCAAATTGCAGGACGCATCGATAGAAAGAAAATTGCACGTGTCAAATGGATTAAATTAAAGAAGGGAGGATTCCCCGACAAATTATTTGAACTAAAATTGATTATCGTTCTTATCCAGTTCGAACTATCTATGGGGTATTAGGCATAAAAATTTGGATATTTCTCGATAAGACATAATAAACTTGTATTACTTATTTTTCCCTTCAATACTAGCAATTGAACAAAAACAGAGAACATTTGTCAGTCGCTTCTTTTTCTAGTATTAGCTCAATTTGACCAGTAAATTGGGAACGTATGTAAAAAAAATGTTAGTATAAACCTTAATGGAAACGGTTGAAATTATTCAAACATTGAATGAAACTTTTGTAGCAAGGACATATTCCTTGTGCACAAGAAGCCTTTAGTATGTGAATTCATCACAATTCCACAAACGAATGAAATTCACTATCTCTAGTGAGTCGTCAGTGACAAGTAGCAATTTCACTTCATCACTATAGCCTCTCTATTCCTTGTTGTTCTCATTCCTCGTATATGCACGCTTGAAAGGACAACTAGGAATGGTCTCTTCCATATCTACATATACACGTACTACTAATTAATGGCTAAACAGTGAAATCTTTCTCATCCAGTCCATTATCATCTTTCTCCAAGTACAATAATGAGGCATACATCATCGCTCAAATTCAACCTGAGGTGTAATTGAGTGGCAAGGGACTCGTCCATCCTTAATCAAATTAAAGGTTAAGGGTTCGATCCTTAGCATTGGGTATAAAACAGTCTTAAATCTTCAGGTCAGCTGTCCAACCCAAAGAAGTGCGTACAATTCAGCGAGGGGATTAGTCATTGTGTTCGACAGTGGAATAAATCGAATACTCCTAGTCAGACCCCATTTCAAACCTGATCGACTCATCCAACCGAATATCTGTTAAACCCTATTTGGGAACTCAATCAACCCAATATCAGTTAACCCCTATTTGGGATCGTTGATATTCGCATTCTAAGGATCCTACACAATATGACTCATCTAGTCGAATATCGATCAAGCCCTATTAGGGTTGGGGACAACTTCAAAGGGCGTATATTAAATAAATGAATTTTGCTCTCACATCCAAGAGTGTGGACAATTACTAGTCCTTACCTAACAAATATAAATACATCAGACGCACTGAACTGTCGATAAATAGTCAGTTTTTGTATTATTGCCGACAATAAATAAGAATGTAGATCATGTAACCTTCTTCAATTGGTGACACATTGGAGTTGGATTAATTACGAGGAACATGCAATTGACAACATTATTATCACCCTCGGGACAAGTTGAGCTAACATATATACCAAACATTCTAAATTAGAGAATTGAAGCACCACTCCATATGAGAGGTTTTAATTTATTTCCAACAACTACTGAATTTTCATATGGAATTATTGGTGTTTGGTGGACCAAACATTGTTGCTGTCCACTGTTGGTGAACTGGAAGTTATAAGGGATTGGACCACAAATTTTTCTCACCCCTCTACTCTGATCTCACTCACCAAGTGCCTGCAACTTTGTGTAGGTGAAAATAATCATTGCCCTTGTCCCTTCATTTATATATGCATGGATTAGCTATCCCGGATTTCATCCCAAATTCAAACTCCTAAATGTTCATGACTGGAATCGAACCTCCACCTTACTGCTAAAAATAAATTTTAAGTGAGACTTTTCATTCAATAACCAAAGTCGCGCCCTAGGGGCTCCTTTGCTTAAATTTGTCCTTAGCTTTCAATTGTTCACTCTTCCTTTTGAAAATTCTTGCTAAAGACTTACTGGTTCTCCCTCTCGTACTTAAACAACTCAAGTCCCTTTCACCTAGGGCTAACTATGAGGAAGGCGGGCTGAACAGTTGCCCATAGACCAATGGCTGAAGGTTCCACTACCCATGGTCCAATGCTTGAAGGGCCACTGGTCCCAAGTTAGCATGACATGAGAGTTTTATTTATTTTTTTAAATAAATTTTTGCGAGAATTTTTTTAATATATAGATAAATATTTAAAATAATAGGACCGACTCTACTTTCACTCGAACCAAGACATTTTAGTGGATTTTTTTCTTATTTGAAATACTCATAATTTTTTACAAAGTAATATTTGTTCTATACTTTTTCAAACATGCCCAAAGAATCTAAGCCCCTCACCACCAGAGTTCGAACTTACAACCAACCATATATCCATTTAAAATAGTAATCGGGATGTAATCACACTACCTGATAATTGACATTTTAGTGGATTACTATTTCCTTTAATCTAAACTAAAATTTGAACTTCCAAATTCATATTTAAACGACTCAAACCCCTTCCGTTCAAACCAAGGCCTTATGGTGAGTTGTTGTTTTCTTTAATTGAAATCGTTAGGCAATCGAACTCCTCTACTCCTGGCATTCTGCTGCTCATACTAAGCTATACCATCAATGCAATATTTAATTTATAGCAGCATGCATATGAACAGCTAGCACCTTCAAGAACAAGAATATATCTTGATTTTGATTAATTCACTGTAGCCAGTCATGAAATAACTGTTGCAAATTAAAGAACATACTATACGTTAGGGCACTGAAGTTTTTCATAAATTGTAGTCCCAAGATGCAGGTTTTCATCAACTACCTTAGAAATTTCGGTACCTCTTTGCGATAGGGGCTAAATAGTCCATCAAATTACACGTGAAACTGCAATTGGACAACCCAACTTAAATTTAAAAATTAACAAGAAAAAACTTCCTTATTCGTCTCCGGCCGGATATGAAAACTAGTACTTCATCTCTAAGCCAAAGAAGAAGAATTGGGGGTTTTTAAAAAAAAAAAAATTATTAAAATATATTTTTAAAATTAATTTTATAAAAAGTTACCGCCATGCCAACCAACAACCAATAATACTACAACTCAATTTCAATTTAATTGCACGGTTTTGATTTGTTCCGGGATTGAATTGCAATGTTTTTTAATTGGATGACCAATTACAATTTCGTGGGTAATTTGATAGTTTATTTCACTCTTATTGTTACCTGGTCGGCTGGTCTCTTTTCAAATAATAAATTTAAATTTGAATCTCGCGGCACACATTAAAGAAAAAAAGAAGAAAAAGGAAAATTGAATTAATGGAGTGAGTGAAAGGCAGTAGCTTTCTGAGTAGCCATAGCAATGAAGTGGAGTTTCAATGTCACATGGACACAATAAGGAAGGTTGCAATTAGTGGCACAGGACAGCATCTTAGTCCCACAAGGCCACCCCTCTTTTTTTTTTTTTTTTTTTTTAAATTTTAAATTTTTTTTTTTATTTTTATGGTGTTGTCAACTTGTGTTTTTTGCATAAAAGTCCATAGCTTTCAGTCTGAGATGAATGTTTGGGCCATGGATTGTCTGACCAAGATTAACTACCTGGCTGGCTAACACTTCTTCCACACCTATTTATAACCCTTCAATGCCATGCTTAATGCCTACAACTTTACCTACCTTACCTCTCTCATCAATTAAAGCTACCTAGCTTTAATTTGCTAATTTCCCACTCCAATTTCAAAATCATATACTCAAGTAGGATGGTCTCCAATAACCGACTCCAATTTAAAAATTAGATACATACTAAGGTAGGATGGTCTCTAATAATTGACATTGAGTTGCATACAAAAAATTTCAAAGATAAGAACTAATGGAATTGATGAGTGACCTTTAATTCATGTGTAACTAATACGAGTGACAATTATTTGTCATGTTTAAAAATTAAATTTCGTTAATGATTTGGGAAATTGGCACTAATCGTTGATGATTTGGGAAATTGGCACTAATCATATATCAATCGTTAGGTTGTCGCTGGTTGAAACCAATTAGAATATCGACGTTAGATGCTAGTTTGATTGTAGTGCACGAACATAGATAAATAGCTGAGATTTGACATAAATCTAAAGGAAAAATGACACTTTTTGTCACTAAATTATAGTGAAGTAGCACTATTATTCGTAAATTAATTATATACATGTTACTGTTTTTCATCCCTCAATTCTCTGAGAAGTGGTTTTTTAATTTTGTCCTTAAGTTCTGTTAATATTAAATTAAAAAACTCACTTCACAAGACACTTGAGAAACCAAAAAGTTACTTTGCAACCAATTGGGGGATGCAAGGTTGCCACAAGAAGGACAAAAAATGTCATTCTTTTATAAATCTTATAAGTTGCTCCAGAACCTCACACGAACCGATTACAACTCATCATTCTGACCTCAAGATATAAACGGTCCGTAAAAGGAAGATCTGTCTAAACGACAAATCTTATTAGAAGATGACAAACATGACCCGACGAATAGTACAAGTAGTTGCGTAATGACCTCTGAATTAACAAAAAAGAAAAAGTCACTATTTATGAATCTTTAATTTGGGTGGTTGGTTCAGCAAAGCACTAATTGCAACCTTTGAACATCCAACTCACATACATGTTAATGGTGGTACCATAGATGTTTCCCAAATTTACATAGGCAAAAGAGTGTACCCCATGATGGCATTGTCTTGAGATTTAGGGGCGAATCGAATGGCTTAAAGATGATCTTTCTCTTTTGTTTAGAACCAGATATGTTGGGGAATGAACTTTTTCTTGAAAATACAAGGTAATGAGAAGATGTTGTGTATGTATGTATGTATTGGTGTATGTATGTGCCAGCCAACCAATGGCCAAAAAGATATATTATCCTATCAATGCCATGTGACACACCTATGCTTCCAATATGCTCATCAAAATGCACTTTTACAAGATATGAAGAAGATTGATCGAATTGAATTCAATGCCTCAAACTCAACCTACCCCCCACCCAAAGTCAAACAACTTCATTCTCTACCCTAGGCAAAATTCTTGGCTAAGAACAACTCACAATATAATATGCCAAACTACTTTAATCAATTCATGTAATTGAATCATCAATTTGAGGTGTTACCATCATTTAATTTTAAATTAACACCTAACAAATTGTTGAATACACCAAACTTTGCATCTTACCGTCAGTTTGCATTCGAGACATGGTATTAATTGTGTTGTATGTATATATGTATGTATGCATAAAAAGGGAGGGGGGGGGGGGGGACTCGCATGAGAGCATAGCTTCCCCTGAGAAGTGAGTACAGATGCTAACCATCCATCTAGTAGATCAGATTTAATAGTTAGAAAATAAAGAAAAAAGGCGAGAATGTCTAAATTTGTAATATTTATGACATTGACCAACCATTTTTTTCTTATGTTCTTGTCATTGATCATCATAGATAGATGAATCATATTAGTCCACACTTTTTACGAGAAGCCTAGTTCTCATTTGATCTCAATCAGAGGAACTATATGAGGCATATGTTTGTATCTTTGCTATTAGTTACACCTTTTCGCAGAGTGATATAAACGCTTGATCTTGATCTTATGTTAGACCTAAATATCTGTAATATAAAAAATTCCAATTATTAAGTACTTTGCATTTTAATATTTATTACATTTTAAATAAATATCATTTAAATCAAATTAATTTACTTACGAAAAAATCTATAGGTATTTAATTTAGTAGCGAATAAAATCGATAGGTAAATTTATTGGTATTTCATTGTTTTCTTGTAGTGGATGGCATGTCTATACATGCATGATTGAATATTTATTGTAAAATTGAACTGCATGTTTATCGATTAGTTGAGACTTATACTACATGAATGAATTTACTTCAAAAAAATTTAATTAATTAATTAATTAAAAGCCCTTTATTTAGCTACATTCCAACCTGTAAAATATCCCTACCAATTCAAGATTGACGATTTGGAAAGTATGTGTTCGTTCAAAACTAGCTAGGGTTATGTATGTTCAAACTTTGTGTCGCACTATCCACTTTGATTTTGTGGTCCTTTGTGATCATGTTAATTGGTCTTTTATGCACGAAAAACATTGCTTTGCCCATGCACTTTGGTCGGTTGCCAAAGTGATGAGCATATACTAGGCTACCAATGTAAGCAACCTCAATTTTTTCAATGTTTACCCTAAAAAAGTAAGTCACTTGCGTACCCTACACCTTAATCTGCCAGGATTATAGAGAGGTAAATTACAGTAACTCAACGACTTCTTAGGTGAGATGATCAGTATCTAGTGTTTACAAAGAATATAATCCATCATATTGAGTGAAATTTCTACATTGCCGGCTGCCTAAATTAAACTCAATTATGAGTATTCACCCTCAATTCTTTCATGTTGTCATCCTCTATCTATGATCTATCATATCCTTTAATTTGCATAAATTAATTCAATATATTATATTGTTGCTTCTCATATCCATCACTACTTGTGAGTCCAACCTTAAAAGCAAACCCACCTTTTACTTTCTCAAATTCAATGTCTCAAACTTTTTCACAACTTAACGTAAGCCACAAATTTCTAGCTTCTATTGTATTGCTATACATATTGTGGCTTCAAATTTGCTGTCCATTTGGTTAAAGGGGAAAAGAAACATTAAAAACGAGAAACAACGTTAAAAAAGATAGTGGTTTTGCTTCATACTTTGGGAATTCGGCAAAACTATGAGCGAATACAATGAAACCTTCGGTATTATTCGGAGTAGACTAATGCTATTCACATCCCTAAAAAAAATTTCTTTCAAATGTTTCAATGCTATTTGATTATATACTTTAGTATTTCATTAAAAGTTAGTGAGGCCAGTCAATTTATAAACACCCAATGATTATAAGTCACAACATGAATTAGGAAAGAATTTAAAAGACAAAAGATTATGAGGGGTAAAAGACATTTTCCTATTCATAATAATCACTAAATGTTATTTCATTAGTAAATCACAATATTTTATATAATTGCACACTAATCCCTACCGAGCTAAACCAATCATTATATCGGTCCCTAGGCTCCATTATTGCGAGCAAGGCTCGGCTCAAAACCATACATGAAGGTTCCGCCTCATACGGCTTCTCTAGGGATGGAGATAGGCAGAGTCCAAGCTTGTGTGATTAATGTAGTTATACAAAACCAATCTAATGTCGATGAAAGAACGAATGGCTAAATTTTACAACAATTTTTTGTACATGTTCGAATCAATTTCAGACAAATCTTCAGTTATGTGTTTATTTCAAATTTAATTTCATGAAAATAAATTTTATAAATCGACAAAATATCTTTATAAATAAATTGTAGGTTATTCATTAGTATATTAAATGCATCAAGGTAATCCAATGTTGGTGCATGAGTTATATGGGAATTGAAGGCCCAATCTTGCCGGAATAATCATAGACATACATGGACTTAATTAGGGACAAGTGATATATATAAAGATTGAATGATATGGTTAGTGAAAGGTCAATTGATTAACTTCATGAGGATTAACAAAGTAAATGGCATTCAAAAAAAAAAAAAAACAAAGTAAATGTTTTTAAGGAAGCAATTGCAAGAAGTGATTGTGGGTGGTATAGTATGTAGTGATTGTTGAGTATAATATATAAACATAAATGTGCAATTCAATTATCAGCTTATACTTTTAGTTGAAATGAAACACATACTTCAATTTGGTATCAGAACCAATCCCATGTCAAAGGTCATGTATTCAAATTTTTGCGTCACCCGATAACAAAAGAGACAACGGTCTACGTACTGTTTGGAGCTCATCAAAAAGTAATCGTCCCACATACGTGAGGGGACATGTTGATCATATAATATATAAACATAAATGTACAATCCAACTATTAGATAAAAGAAATAGGGCAAGGGCTAATAATGGAAGACATGGAGGCAAAAATTTCTGACCACTAGAAAGTAGTTGAAAACTTAAAGTTTCAAGTTAGAAATGACATTTTCAACCACTTTAAGGGTCTCAAAAATTGTTCAATACTATTTCCCAGCATGTAGCTACATGCCTACATCCATGCAATAAACAACGCCACATTGCGGTGGCAAGATGCCAAGATTAAGTATTTATAATTATGCCGAAAGATATAGCTAGTACAAAAAAAAAAAAACGTAATTTTATTTCTTTGTATTTATGTAATAGTCATCGCCACGTTTCGATGGCAAAATACTGGACTTGACATTCTAAGACACTACCCAACAATTTTTAAATAGAAAATAGTTATATATATTTCTATTGTTTACAAAAATATTACTGCCCCTCCTTATTTATAATAGTCGACATTTTTATCATCTGTAATTGTAAGTTTTTTTTTTTTCTGGGGTAATTAATATTAAGGAGTAGTAGTAGAGAGTGGTGGGAGGTGAGGAATTGAATAGGGTTTGAGAATGAAGTCGCTGTCTAATTGTCTCACTTTGTGGTGGTGGCATGAGAGAGAGCAAACTCCCATGTCTGCTGGGCTTCTAAGCTTTCATTTTCATATTGAAAACCTAATGCAACCACCATATATTACTCTTGGTGGATCATAGATGGCTTTGTAATTTAATTTTTTTATTTTTTTTTTTTGAGTTCTACGGACTCGGTTACAATGTAGTATCTGTTTTCTCAACCTACCGAAGCACAAAGAGTCAACAGATGCCTCCACTGAGGCTCGAACCTACTCCCTTCCACATAGGAGTGTACATCGGATGTCGCTTGACCACAAGGCCTTTGGCGCTCTCTCTCTATTCATTTTCTCCTTTTTTAAAGCTTCCCCCATATATGACACTACACTTGCATGTGATGGGACTCCTCTCCTACATTCCCTTGCTATTCACTACTCTTTCTAATCTTTCTTTATTTGGCATTTTCTTTTCACTTTTTTTTTCCATTTTCAATTTACTCCATTCTTTTTATTTTGAAATCAATTTACTCGATTATTAATAATTAATTTTTTAACCAGCTTGATTGGCGTGAGTGGTCGTGCACTCTTGTCCCTTAAGAGAGGTTGAGAATTTGAACCCCCTCTCGTATGGAAAAACAAATCTGGCCAGCACTTTGTTCTATAATTGGGTCGGGCCATAGTTTGAGTGTGGTACGGGCTTAAAGGTACCTCCATCCTACAATTATGGACTATTGGTACATGATTTTAAACTTTCATTCTGAACCATGGACTACTGGACTAGGGTGTAATTTAATTGGGTCAGGCCGTAGTTTAAGTGTGGTACGGGCTTAAAGGTGCCTCCATCCTACATTATGGACTATTGGTACATGATTTTAAACTTTCATTCTGAACCATGGACTACTGGACTAGGGTTTACATTACAAGATGAACCACTGACATACATGTTTATTTTCATTGTACTACAAATTCATTTTTAGTACGTTCGTTATATTTTGATAAAGTTCATTTTTAGTATATTATCTAAAAATGAACTTGTAGTACTAAAAATAATTAATTAATAATATGCTACAAAGAAGCATATATTAGTGGTACATCTTACAATGTGAACCATAGTCCACGACTCCACGGTATAATTTTTTTTTTTTTTTTTTTTTTTTGCAACATCATGGCCTAATAATTAACGGCCCAAGAGGCTCTTAAATTGGGCCACGGAGGTTCTCTACATTATTAGGCTTCTTAAATGGTCTTTTGCTATAAACCTTCTTGGATCGGTCCAATACTTAAGTTATTGTGCTTAGGTAAAAATAGGCTTATAATTTTGTTCTGTTCCTTATTGGGCCAATATGTATAAATAATTATGTGCATAATTCCAACCACAGGTATTGCTGAGCTGTTTGTCTGATATCCAAAACTAATACAAACAAAATCCATAACTCCAACATCCATCATGGGCCATATGCAAACCAACATACCTCACATCCATTATTTGATCTTTTTTTTTTTTTTTTTTTTTGCAAAACATCCATTATTTGATTTATCATCATTTCTACTCATCACTACTTAAATATGCTCTCTGGGTAATGTTCGTCTTATAATCTAGCCGGTAAACTATCATAATGATATAAATCAACTTAGGTCTAATAGACAACCCTCACGACTCACGAGGAGTCGAACTTGAAACATTGTGATTAACAAGTCAATTGTCTCACCAACTTAGCTGGAGTTGTGAACCTTTTCCCACTTAACAACCCATGAGAAAGTGTTTTGTCACAATTTGAAATCATGCTTAACTCAAATAGGTACTTTATGACAATCGGTAAATAACCTGTTAATACAACTGCATTGTAATATCATGTTAAAATGTTTTGATCAGTTTTTTCTCAAGTAAGAGTCAAACTCCACTGACCTAACCTAGATTATATCTGATAACCTAATTTTCTCCACCAAATCTGTCAAGATTTGCCTCAATATAGATAAACAAAATATAGTATAACTCGATAACTGAATTAACATTAGCTTACCAATTGTCTCAAACAAAATATCTTTTTATTAATATCATTATTAAAGCGTGAGGTGAAGTTATACAACACGATGAAAGTCCTATGTTAAATATCTGAAAAATTGAAGAAAACCAGCAGAAGAGGCAAGTGAGGAATTGACTTTTGGTAGGGACTCACGCAGGGGGCGCTTTAGCATGCCCAAACACAACATGGCAAATAGTGTCAGACTCCGTGACGTAACTAAAAATGTTCTCAATTAACAGCACCATTGATACGCTCATTTCGATGACTCGAGCAAAAAAGGTGGACAAAAACACAAAGAAAAAGCCCAGGTTTGGTAACCATCACATACATAATCTTGTTTTTATAACTACCAAAAAAAGTTACACCAATAGTACTGTAGATTTCTTTCCATTTTTCCTGAGAAAAATAAGCAGTAACAGTCTTTAATTTGGGCTTTACATGTAGAGAACAGAGAGCATTGGGGGCTTGGGGAGTTGGGGAGTTGGGGGTGTTTGTTATTTCTGCCCAAGCAAGAATCTTTTGTGGTGGGCATTGGTTATCTGTGTGAAAATCTTCATTTTCATGAAAATTCATCATCTGGGTCGCCATAAAAATGCAATCTTTAGAGAAGAACAATGCTGATTTGGAAACGGGTGGCAATGGCGGCGGGGGTGTCAGCTCCGGGGTGGAGCTCTGTAATGGCGAGATTACCGGCGTGCCGGAAAAGAGGAGGAGATCTTCGGCGGTGGAGGTGGATCTGGAAGCTGGTGGTGGGGAGCAAGAAAACGAGGTACATTCGGAGAAACCTGAGAGGGATTGTCGGATATGTCATCTGAGCTTGGATGCGGAGAATCCGGAATCTGGGCTTCCCATGGAACTAGGTTGTTCTTGTAAGGATGATTTGGCGGCTGCTCACAAGCATTGTGCTGAGGCTTGGTTCAAGATAAGGGGAAACAAGTAAGATTGTGAATTGTGATGTTAGTTTTATGAATTCTTGAATTTTCCTTTTGATTCCATTCTTGGTGATAATTGAAGAATTTTGCAGCACAGTTGTTAGGTTTTTGACTTTTTTTACTTTCATTTTAGGTTCTGCCATAGAGTGGCTGGTAATCATTGAGTTAACTCAGCAAAAACTGCAAAAAAATATAGAAAGTGGAAAATCTTTAACTTTGGCTTTAATGGGAATATTAAAAAAGAATGTATGATGTGGATGTGGGAGTGGGAGTGGAAGACATAAAGATTTTAAGGTAAATAAATAAAGTGGAAGAGCATCTTTTATTTATGGCAAGAATATAATCAGGGAGCCTTAGAAAAGTGGAAGCATTTTCTGGTCAGCTATGGATGTGATTCATTGTGTTGAAACTGGTTATATATACATCTTTCTCTGCCTTATTTATAATCTTGGGGTTGACTTTGCAAAGGTCTCGGGTCGTCGAGAGTCACAATGTTTATGGCTTCTAGCAGTAGGTAGTGACTGATTTATACGAGTTCCTGGTTCTTAGATTGCCCCGGAAATCAATCTTTTCTTGTAAAGCCATTTGGAGAGAATTATCTTTTGCTCGACTGTTGTTTCGTTCTTCCAAATCTGGGCAGGTGTTCTTGGTTAGTCTGTCATAGGATTGCTGTAACACTCGGTAAAATGGTCACATGTTTGGATGTTGACATCTTTTGGCTTCAAGATTCACACCAGATCATCTATACGGGTTCTCTTTGACTGGTCTTAGACTCTTAGTCCAGTAGTCATATTTAGTTTGTCTTTTTTGAAAACGAGAGGGGAATTTTCCAAGGTAAATATGTATACAGATTATCTCGGCTTGCATTTTGATTTGCAGTCGGGTTTCCTATTTGGACTGTTAGATGAGTAGATCCTAGTGGAATAAAACCACTTTGCAATTTTCTTCGCCTCTTTGATGTAATAGGCTAATAGCTAGTTTCCCACCCTCTTTCAGGCTCTGGCTCTCGGTGTTTTAGCTCTTCATATCATTTCTTTAGTAACCAATACTCTCTTTGCATTTTTCGCGAGTGGGAAGAAGCCCTATTTAAGTGTATGAATTGATGGTAATAAATAGTAACCATGCTGAAATAATTCCTGAGGTCGATGATTGAATCCCCGTGTTGATGCCCTAAAGGTTAGACATCCTCAAAACTCCCTGGCACCTATAGGCGGTATTATACTTTTATTCAAGACTGTAAAAGAAGTTCAGTTTTGCTTCCGAATTCCCCATCAAATGCTTCTCAAAATTTCCGGTTTTATGTTTAGGGCAATTATGAGATTTCTTTCTGCAGCCCTTTTATGCATTCCTAGTTTCCATCTAGTTATGGAAACAGAACTATCCATTCATAACTAACTATCGCAATTGTTTTCTTCTCATATGCATTTTTCGTTTTCTGTAATGGCACTTAGGAAATAATGATATCTGAGTTTTTTGTAGTCTGATCAACCTGAGCTTGGGAGTCTATATATGTTCTATGTTCATCTTCGATAAATTTTCCCCGTCTGCAGGACCTGCGAGATCTGTGGATCAGTTGCACACAATGTGGTCGGGATAAGTGAGGCCGAGCCAGCAGAGCAGTGGAGCGAGGGAAGCACTGCCGCGGTGACAACAGAAACAGCGCCAACGCCCCCAGCAGAGGCTCGCAACTTCTGGCAAGGCCACCGGTTTCTCAACTTCTTGCTGGCCTGCATGGTTTTCGCCTTCGTCATTTCGTGGCTCTTCCACTTCAATGTGCCCTCATGAGAATCATGAAAAGGGGAAAACATGGATTGTAATCTTATTTGTGCTGTTCCTAAAGGTTGTAATATGGCAATATCATTGAGGTTGTTTTCTTAAATTAAATAGAAAAATGTAGTTTGTTGTGACTATAAATCCCCACTGTGGTTCATGTTTAACAACTGTTTCATGATCTGTGTTCTGCCATTACAGATTTAAGGCTTTTTGGATTGTACCCAGTATTGATTAGCACTTTATTACGGTCAGGATCGAGCACTTATTATCACGTCTAAAAATGTAGCTAGTAGTAGTGAAGGCGCAACTTTACTTCCTTATACTTACAAAGTAATTAGCGTCATGTTTCGTTGGCTGGCAAGATGTTAGATTCGAATTGATATGGCTATCACTACGTCCAAAATACTTGTATAGTGTTACATTCTGATGATAGGATATTAGACTTGTCCCTTCAAGCCTTCGCGCAACATTTTTTATTATTGTTGAAATTTCTATGGTGCTAATGGCACCGGTAGCAATAATAGCTGATAAACTCATGTATATCATATTTAATAGCACCTGATATTGTTAACGTCAATACTAATATTATGCAACACAAATTTAACCCGTCTCACAAATTGAAACCCGTGAGACGGGTGTAAAAAGTACTACTACTTATCAACGCATTAAAAATGATTTTTATCATTATATGTGTACACTTTTTTTATCTTTCTTTTTTCTATTATTATTATTAGTAGTAGTATTTGACCATCGGATTGGGGCCATAGTGTTTACTTGTCCGAAACAAATCACGATCCTTTAATTCTTCAAATGTCAAGTCAGTTGGCTAACACTGCCGTAGGGGAGATTTTTTTTGTACCTTACAACACTATTGTCACATAATATCACACTTTTCAAGAAAAAAATATCTTCATATAAATATAATATACTTTTTTTAATGACAAAATTAAAAAATAAAATGCAACTCTATAAATATTATAAAGTCATTGATTGAGAAGATGAGAAGCCTCCATCAAGTTAGATTAAGGTCGGGCTTCGATGGCTTAAGAATCCTCCGTTAAATATTCATTCTATTACGTGGACGGTATTGTGTCCTTAGCTTGTGAATACCTTATGGCCCAAAAGGATGCTTGCCTCGGAGAATTTGTAAAGTGTTTTAAGTGCTCCACTCCTTAATTAAAAAAAAAAAAAAAAAAAAATCTTGACTGAGCTCATTACATAGAATTCTTCTTTTACAATTTTTTTTTTTTTTGCGTAATTTGCATATTATATTGTTACACTATAATAGGATTTATATAGTATATATCCTAAGGTAGTGATTACGAATTTTCTCCGTCACAAAAAAAATCATTATGTTGTAAGGTGCACCATGAAAGCTTTTATTATTGTATTTGTATGCACAACTCTTTTCTATTTCATTAGACTAAATTATATGCTAATTTGATGAATAACAACACGTACTCAATATAGTAATTATGTGACATATGCACGTTAAGGTTACGGCTTTTGACTCATTGAACTTTGGTTAGAAAAACATAAAATATTTATGGTGGGGTGTTTGTTAGATAAATAATATATCTCCACGCCAACGCCACTGCAATTATGCAATATAATAATCACCTAAAAGCTTGATTATTGAAGCGTGGTGTTCTTTCTTTTCATTTATAATTATGATATCCAATATCTAAAAGTTATATTTAACGTATCATTAGTCAGTTTATTAGGAATTATTACATTTCTTTCTTCTCTTTCTTTTTAAAATATTACTAAATAATTGAAAATTGAATTTGATCTTGTAAAGTAATTGAAAAAATATAAAATGATGTGCTATTATAGGTGGGGTGTTTATTCAGTTAATTAATAATTGAATCGAACCTCCTATTTTTTAATTAATTGAGTCATTTTTTATTAATCTATTAATTAAAATAGTTTAGTAAAATTTAAAAAATCTTAATTTTTATAAATAAAAATTTTCAATCTATAGTTTCACAGCACAACATATTATTTACATAATAGTTTGATTTATTAATTATAAAAAAAAAAAAAAAAAAAGAAGAAAGAAACACACACACATATATATACACACATTACACACACACACATTAACAATTTGGTGCACAACCCTAATTATATGGATATTTTATTTAAAAAGTATACTTTTTCAATTCATTTTTGTGTGTGTTTGATAGGGTTGAGTTAAGAAAGCTACTTCGCAGAAAATGGAGAGAGAATTGACGGAAGGGTACCACCACGAGTGGAGCTCGAACTTTAATTTGAATCAACCCGAGAAAACTTACCAGGTCTAAACATAGCAAAGATTGACAAACTGAAAGCTCTTTCTAGTTTCTATGGGGGGTGATGCATGGCAGTTCTTAGTTAGTGGATATGGAGCGATTTGTCTGGTTAATTCCGTTAACAAATGAGGGCTAAGGCATAACGCATTGTCGTGCCCTCTGTCGACACTCAGTTGCACCAAAGCATATAGCACACTGTCAAGCCCAACGTAAGTACCGTTGTCACCTAATTAGGTCTAAGGCATAGCAAAATGTCGTTTCCAAGTACCAACACAATGCATAAAGTCATCTCGTAAACAATTAATGAACAGAAATAACAATGACATAATTACAGTATTTATAATATTTCTTTAATTTAGAGACGAAAATGTTTATTTGATAGAAGTGTGCAGCTAGTGATGGTGAAACATGAGGGCCATTAAGCAATGATGTTGTTGGTGCACCCTATTTTGGTGTGTCGGCTGCACGCCACAAACGCATCGTCCGACAAACTCTGCTAATAAAAAAAATAAAAACCAAAAACATTGTAACGTCAATTTGTTTCGCAATCCTACGTTACAGACATCGTATATTCCCGGCCTTCGATCCTATGGAATCTCGTGAAAGAATTCTGACTCACCTATACACCACCCACTACCACGTTGTACATGCATGCATGTAATAAAATTCTTTGTATCTTCTATTCAATATCGCCTACTAAGTTACTAGAGTAGATGTATTTTGATGATTTTATTGAGTGTAATAAAGATATATGATAGCTAGATTGGTTCTATAATGAGAATAATGAATTCAAAAATTAATTTTGTAAATGACAAATTTGATGAGCTTGAATTGACTGGTCCAAAAAATGCTAGCTTATTAGTTCTAGTAGCCAAAGTAGCCGAGATAGGCCTAAAAGGCTACAACACTAAAGACGTAAGTTTTTGTTTTACTATCCGCATTGGCATCAGTTGGTTTGAACACCTAAAAGTGATGGACTCATTGTGCGCAGTAAGTAAATGTCAAGTCTCTGTGTTTAGTTGAGATACTGTTATTTTCAAGAATTTTTAATTATTTATTATTTACGGGAAAGCCGGCAATTGTTATCAGAAAGTGTATTATGTTGAAGCCTCTCCGGTAATCTTAGTCTGTAAAGGTCCACAAGGAATTAAACCAACCTATGTTTACCCATAAAACTAATAAACAATTCTCACAAAAAGTCAAATTTAAAATCTTGTGAGTAATTATTCAACCAATTTGACTGAGTTGCCTGGTTGCTCTGTGGAGGTTGACAAATGTGTTAGAGAAAAGGATTATTATTTTCCCAAAAAAGTAATGGGTGTATATTTATAGGTCCATTTTCTAGAAAAAGGGAATCCCAATTTGTTTGAAACTTGTTCTATATATGCAAAACATACATTCCTGCACAGAAGGCAAAACAAATATCAGGGGGATTATCCGATCAACACGTATAGTACTCTATCCGCTCATCACAAGTCTCCGAGCAACCACCGGCCAGCGCAAAGGTTGTACCAACCGGAATTTTTCTATTTCAGAGCGCAAATTAAGAATCTGAGCATTACATACATTATATTGCGTGCGATCACGACACAGCAGACAAAGAATACCACGTTGGGTTGGTGTTGTGTCGGTTGGTCTTTCCATATCCTAAATTCTTCAACAAAAATCTCTTCTTCTTCTTCTTTCTCTGCCCCAGTTTGTGTCTTCAGTTCTTCTTAGATTCGGCGGTTTTTGGGTGGATGGGCAAGATGAGGACTTTGTGCCCCAACTTGGACAGAATGGATGGGCTAGAAACGGTTCTTGAAGTTCCGATACCGGATGAAGTATACTCCTCTCCCAAGGACGTCAAAGCCTGGGTCAAATCCCACCGGGGACCCTCCATTTCCGGCGGCCGGAACACCGAAATTCAGCTCTTGCTTGGCGTCATCGGAGCCCCTCTTATCCCTCACCCCGTCCGTCCCCACCATTTCCCCAACAACAAAATCAACGATCATCCCATTGTAAGTATATATTCCACCTCAAAACCACAAAAAGTATAATTTTATGACACATTTATGTTTATATATTATATATGCCAAACACAATTCTGTACTATTTAGAACTAAAAGTCTAAGCTGATAGTGATTGGTTACATGATACTCTTATTCTAAATTGTAACTAAAAGTCCTGATAGTTGTTTGCAACTAAAAGTCTAAGCTGATAGTTGTTAGTTACTGAATGTATAGGAGACGGCGATGGCGAAGTATATAGTGTTGCAGTACATGGCGGCGGCGGGAGGGGAGAGTGCGTTGGGTTGCATTGAGAATATGTATGCGATGGGTAAGGTGAAGGTGGCATCGGCGGAGTTTGTGTTCGAAGATAATGGGCTGAACAATGGGGGGAAGAAGGTGATGAAGAAGATGAAGAGCAATGGAGCACAGGGTGAAATGGGGGGTTTTGTTGTGTGGCAGAAGAGGCCGGATCTTTGGAGCTTGGAGCTGCTGGTTTCCGGCTGTAAAATCAGCGCCGGCAGCGACGGTAAGGTGGCTTGGCGACAAACCCCCTGGCATAATTCTCATGCTGCCCGTGGTCCACCTAGACCCCTTCGTCGCACCTTACAGGTACCCCTTACCGTTACCCACATTATTCTTCAACTTTTTTACTTAGTGTTAATTGGTTTGATATCCACCTATTAGAGACATAAAATAATCAAATAACTCCTTGCACTTTTGCCTTAGTAAAAAAAGCCTGATCAAACCTTAGAGCATCCTTAATAGTGAGGTCTTTTTGATGAGTTTTTATAAGTGTAATTAGAGAGAAGAGGAAAAAAAAATTTGATTTAAAAAAAAAATAAAATCGTGCCCACGTCCATTGTTGCGACTGGCTTCTCTCTCCAGTGGATCCCACTTTTCTACAATAAACCCACTCCTTACTCCTTACATATGCACTCCAAATTTCTCTCTCCTGCTTTCTCTCTCCAACATGGCATGTTTTTCTCTAACATAGTCTCCAAATAAACCTCTAGTAAGAATGCTCTTAACTATGTGGGAATTCCACCCAAATATCTAATGTGATAGACTCTGTGTGTACTAGACACTGATCATCCTATTTAATGAGGCGCTGAATTACCATGATTTATTAAAACCAATTTAAATAAACTTTTTGTCATTATTATAGGCAAATAGTCAATAGTCAATTATAAACCAAACCAAAATACTTACAATGGACATGGCAGGGTCTGGATCCAATGTCAACAGCAAATCTCTTCTCCAACTCAATCTGCAGCGGCGAGAGAACGGTGAACGGGGAGGAATGTTTCGTCCTGAAGCTGGAAGCGGAACCCACAGCTCTGAAAGCAAGGAGCAGCAGCAACGTGGAGATAATGAGGCACACAGTCTGGGGCTATTTCAGTCAAAGAACCGGCCTCCTAATCCAGCTACAAGACTCCCACCTCCTCAGAATCAAATCCCCCGGAAACGACGACGTCCTCTGGGAGACCACCATGACGTCCCTCATCCAAGACTACCGCACCCTCAAAGGAGTCAACATAGCTCACGCCGGCAGAACCTCGGTTTCGTTGTCGCGATTGGACCAAAACTCCCAACCTCACACCGTAACCAGGATGGAAGAGGTTTGGAGCATTGAGGAAGTGGACTTTAACGTTAAGGGCCTCTCTGCTGATTCTTTCTTGCCTCCCAGTGACTTGTTCAACAAGAAGCAGGGAGATAGAAAACTATCTGCACTCTTATCCTCCAGAAAAACATGATTATATTAATTACAACATATATTAACTCCTCTGCAATCTAATAATAAGCTAAAACAATGAAGAAGAAAATGCTAGCTAGATTATTATATGATATTATTGTAAATTTAGAGAAGTTTTATAGTATATTATTGTATCTACATTTTATTCAATGTAATTGTATTTTATTTCACAAAAAATATATGTACAAAAGATCAATATAAAAGAATGATAACACCAATGTGGTAAGAAAAACAAAAACAAAAAAAAAAATATTTTTGAAATCACAATGGATTAAAAATATATTCTTTATTTTTTTATGTCAAGAAAAATTTGTAACCACTACACTAAGTAAATCACATTATTGTTTAAAAAATAATAATAATAATAATAATAAACCTCATTATTATGTACTCCGTGGCACCTATAACCAAACAATTTGAACCCACAGCGGGTCTGCTGAGCTCGCTTGAATGATCTAAAAGCAAATTCTTCAGTGTTATTGTCCCCATAGGTGAGCTTTCGCCATATAACCAGCAACACCTTTGGATTGCGTTAGGGACTTGATCCTTGGGAAAACAAACCCTGTCTTTGGAGGGCGACCATTAACCAGAGAATTTTCATAAATTTCTTTGCATTCTTGAACCACCTGTTTGATAAAGAGACTCAAGCTTATGTAAAACATAATGGGCAAAGTGCTTTAGATAAATATTTCTACTTATATTTTGATTTAGGAGAAAACTCACAAGAAGGTAAATCAAAAGTTGCTAATAGCTAATCAACTCAAACCAAATCAATAGGCAGTTTTCACAATGAATCGAACTTGGAACTTTATAATTACAAAGCGCACAGTACATCGTTATTATGAATCGAACTTGGAACTTTATAATTACAAAGCGCACAGTACATCATTATTGGAATGGGCGCTTTGGGTGAAGTCACATAGATTTTCGTTTTGGGTGAAACCACTTAGACTGCCCCATGGCTAATCGGCTCAAACCAATAAAGTAATAGACAACTCTTTCGAGAAGTCGAACTTGAAGCATTGTCATTATTAAGCTAATTGTCCGACTAACTTGGATGGAGTTTGCTTCCATTTTACTTATATTAATTAGATGTGGACTACAACCAAATTGTGATGCGAGAAAAAAAAAAATTGCTATACATACTAACCTCTTTTGCATCTTTTCGTGGTATTCCTTCTCGCAACCCCACAAGCTTTTCAACAACTTCTGGCTGCAATCCAAGAATTGCATATCTTAACAATACAAACTTGAAAAGAGAGACCACAACTAAAAACAAGAATATAAACCCATATGTATCTGGAAAGCATGATAGTTTCTTTCAAAACTTACAGGACAATCCGGTTGATGCTCTAGAATATTTGTATACACAAGCGTGAAATATTCGGGGCTCTCTGCAGAAGCAAGTTCTCTTAAGTCACCAAGTATCCTTAGTTTGGTCTCTACTTTCTGCAACCGTAAAAATTTCTAGACTTTATGAGTGGAAAACAACTTGATATGTAGGAGCACAGAAGCAGGTTAAATATGTGAGAAAATTCCAAAAAAAAGGAGAAAATTCAATGTTTAGGCTTGTCCAAAGTTCAGTTAGCAAGTGGCGGGGCTTACAGAAGCGCTAATATACTCGCGAAAGAAATCCGTGAGAACCTCTTCATCTAGCTTCATCCTTTCTATTGTTTCTTCCTTGATATGATGTTTCTACAAATATCAAATATTCACAAATCGGTTACCTGACAGAAAGAAAGCAAAGCTATAAACACGAGCATTGATTTGTGATATGCTACCTGGGTAAGCAGATGGTCTACATAAACAACCGCAGTCTCTTCCAGGCAAGCCTCAACAAAACGCCTAAACGATCTTTCTTCAATGTACCTTGGTACGTTATAAAACATAAATGCCGAAATTAGCAGTTTAAATGCAGTGTTCTGGAATTGCCTCAGACATCAGTTAGAGCTACCGTTATTTAGAAACGCTTACATCTTCACATCTGTGAAGTAATCCCCAAACGTTGCCCCCAGATACTCTGTAACCTGTCCTTCCAACCACTCTGAAATTACAAGACAAGGAATACTTCCAACATGAATACTCTCCCATAAACCTAGCCAATCTGCAAAAGAAAAAATGATTCACCTTTTTGATACAGCTTGACGAGTAATTCCTGCACTCCAGGATCATCAAAAATTACATTGACCGTTTGTTTAACAGCTTCCTGGAATCAGCCACAGAACAATCTAGTTATCATCATGTGATGAGATGGGAGACACAAGTTAGCAATGCCAAATTGCCAATCTGGAACATTCTTAAATGTTTCATTAATGGATTCCATTCAACCCCGGATGCAAAAATGTTGTTTCCACTCAACAATACAAAATATACTACAATCTAGTGAATACTGAAGAGTTAAGGATATTGATAAAGAAGAAATCAAGGAATACAAGAAAACTTAGTTTTATTAAATGTCTCTGTAAACCCAAAACCCTAACAAAAACAAAAAACAAATAATAATAACAACAACAATAATGCCAAGACCTTGTGGTCTAGTGACACCAAATTGCACTCCCATATGGGAGGTTGTGCGTTCGAGCCCCAGTGGAGGCGGTATTGACTATTTGTGTTTCAGTAGGTTGAGAAAATAGTTATGAACAGATACTGCATTGTGACAGAGTCAGTAGTACTAATAACAATAAACTATGTATAGTGAGTAGTGACACGCAAGCAACAATTCACCATGCCATAAAATTTAGATGACAACCTGTTGAGTATTTGGCATTTTAAGGGATTATTTGGCCCTTATACCTCTATTCTCTATGTAAATATACATATCGCATTGTACTTGTATCTTGTTTCTATCAATAACATTATACTCTTTCTCATAACATTTAAAATTTCTGGTTTTAGACCTTAAATACGAGGAGTGTGTATTTATTTGTGAATTACGTACTCAAAGCATGAAAATTTTACTATAGAAGATGAAGAGAGGTCTAAACCCATCAAAAGTCATACAAGATGTTCTCTTCAAAAAGAAGAAGATTGGTTTTGGTTATAGAGAAATGGAGGAATGGGAGGAGAAAGAGAGAGAGAGAGAGAGAGAGGGGGGGGGGGGGGGGGTGGCGGGCTGATAAACTTTGTATACCTTCGCAACCTCCAGAAAGCCTTTGCATGTATCCTCAAAACTAACCTGCAAAAACAATGATGGTAAAGACAAAGGAAAAGATGTGTATACTACTCTTGCTAGTACCACAAGAACTCGCCTCCAGGATACAAAAATACTTTTTTATGTAAAGGCAGAACGTGGGAGGCAATAAAAACTAAAAAAAGCAAATATATATCGCAATCATGCAAGAGGAGAAAACTCTTGATGCTGCTGCACTTTCTACAAAGAAATCCAGCTCAACTTCCTACATGTAAATGAAAGAGAGCGAGAGAACTTTAATCACCTGGTCAGCATAATTCTCTGGAAGAGCTTCAATGGTGCTAGAACTCAGCTCCATGGCAAGATCATAACAGCGAAGATTATTGTTTATCTGTTACAATACTGTATTAGCAAAATCTGTATTGGAGCATGTAATAGTTTTGGAAGATATTTAGATATCCATTACACTCTGACTATGCACCCATGCGTATATATTACAAACCATTGCACATAAAGGTTCCAGACCAATTTCAGCGGCTGGTTCTTGTAATCCCTTTTTTTCAGCTCCTTGAAAATCACTCATGACCTGAAAAATAGGGCAGTAGTATATGCTGAAAATAGTTCATTACATAAAACTGATTGAGGAAATACAAAGATATACATGTTGAAGCTAGAAGCCTAGAATCATAGAAACATGAAACCCACAATTCATTGAAGTTGAAGTTTAACGTATCAACAAGGAAATGGGCATCAGCAAGCTATTCAACGGAAAGTTGAATTAATTGTTCACATCTTTTATAGGGAAAGAATGTAATGCCATCTAGATTATTCTCTTTACAAATGAAAAAATAATAATTTAAAAAGTAATAAGTCATCTAAAAATATCCAACTGTTCAATCAAAAGACAAGAAGAAAGAAAGAATTTCAGTGAATGGTAAATGGTGGATGTAGACATTGGATCACCCCAAGATGAGGTGGACTGAAAATGGCAAGGTATTCACAGAAAGCACATATTCCATAAGAAAATCACCTCGAAAAACTGAGTTTCACGAGGTAAATAGTATTGAGATTTTATGCCCTTGGAAGAGCTTCTCTGATTGAAGTAGACAATCACCATCATCATTTATTCAAAAGCTTATTACTATCACACTACCATATTCAATTGTGCAGTTAGTGACAACAGAAAATGAATTTGAGTACTCAATTAAATTCCTTCTGTCCCTGAAATTCAACTCCAGGCCTTTCTCACTACTACTGCAAGAACATGGACTATATATATGAGCAAAAGAAGGGACAACTACTATGGAAATGATACTTACTGCCAATCTGCCATAATGTCTGGAGTAATTTCAGAGCACAAAATCCTTAGCACATGTAAAATGGCATATGTACTCAACACAAAGAGCACAGGATCCTTAGCACATGTGAAATTGCATATGCACTTTCCCTCTTCTTTGTTGACTTGAGTATTAATAGCAAGTAGAACTCACTGAAATTAGATTTTTTGCGACTTGAACTTGCCTGATTTAGTGTCAAAGCAACTCTGTATAGCATGACATCAGTGCTATTGTCTCGCACTATTTGCACTTGCTCTCCAAGGATCCTAAACAGGTCAACAGCAGCAGGTGTATATAGTTTTCCATCATCGGTGCTTTTTGGTGGCTGTACTTTATCTGCCTCTAGAATGTTCGTGTACCATTTCTATGTAAAAACAATGTGATTGATAAGTGTTAGAGATATAAGGGTTTAGTTGAGATATTTACTCTAAGCCCTAGGTTTTAGTGTTAGTAACCTGTGGCTAGGGTGAGTTCTAAACTAGTATATATATCTCTACTCTCCTGTACATTTACACACTGAACAGATATACGAATATACTTTTAGTTTTGCTATTCTATTATTTAACAATAAGCAATGCAACCAAAGGATACAGGCATATAATATGTTAAACACTAAAGGCAGTACCTGCCAACTAAATAAACCAAAAACGTTTATTACCCTAGTTGTTGCTTGCATTCTCTCAACATATGCAGTCATGAGGGGATCCATTGAACCACTTTCAGAACAAACTTGAGCCAAACCCTCATCAACTCCAAGTGCAATTAAACTCTCCTGGTACTCAACCACCCAACCAGTGACCTAATTTAATGAATCAAGAAATACATAAACCACATTATGTAATCAAAATCTCTATATTTGTCATATTATTTGGAATCAAATCCTTGTATTTCATACCTTTAAAATCTCTATATTTGTCATATTATTTGCTTGGTCACTAAGTTTTCTCAGCCACTGAACAAACCTCTCAGTATAAAGGTTAACCATAAGCTGAAAAATTTCATATCTGAAACATGATAAGTACATAAATAAATAAATAAAACCATTCATATATTGAATGTTTCTTCCCATTGTATGGGAGATCAACAGATGAGAAGTGACACTGATGGCAAATTAAGATCATGAAAAAATCTAATCATTTTAGATAGAATTGAGAGGAAAACAAAAAGAAAAGAAAAATGATTGGCTAGCATATCAGGTTTGCTTGGAATAACAGAACAGTAGCATAGATGACAAACCTTGGAGGAAAGCAAGGAGCCACATAATCATATATACCTCCAAGCTCTTCCCCCATCTGGAATTTACAAAAGCCTAACCTTACTATACGTACTCAAAAGTTTATTAAAACTAAGGCAAACAAGGCATTCAAAAGTTAATTTATGTTTTACCGATTTTGCTTCATCTATAGCTGTTTTAAGGTCTTCCTCATTGAGCAGCTGGTCAAAACGTTCTTCAACAGACATTCTTATACTATCATAACATTTATCTTTGTAGCCTTTTCCTTGAACCTTCAACTTTTGCTGCATAAGATTCCTAGAAGAAGCAGCTGGTGCCTTACTAAATTTTCTGCAGGCCAAAGAAAAATTAGAATTCAGACTCGTTCGTGCATGAAATAAACTTCAGAAGCATCAAATACAAATGAAATTAACGTAAGTAAAGTAATTAATTGATGCAATAAATGAAGCAAACCTACAATTAGCAAGTTAAAAGCACCAAGACCTGGGGTAACAGCTGTGTTGTGATAAGATATCAAGAAATGGATAACATTAAATCAATCAGGCATATTGCACATACTTGGCATTTTTTCGAGGATTTGTTATTGCTGCTGCCATTGCCTCATCTCCCTCAGCCTCGGCTGCTTCTTCAGCAACTTGCAAGTCTAGGATTTCTTGCATCTCAACAACCCTGGAAAAGAAAGTGGAGTTAAGTACAAGCAGAATAAAGCCTAAATTGTTAACAGTACAAACCAGAGTGCAAGTATACATGAATGCCAAATGGTATTCATATTATTGAAATGTTCATGAATGTGAAGATTGCAAGTTGCATTGAATATAGCATACAGCTGCCATCCCAATCGTGTTAAATACTACCATCTATTTTGTTTTAGTACCTGAATCTTTGAAATACAACTATCTTGTCTAGATGATAAAAAGGTTTTGATAGATTAGCTGTTAACATGTTGTACTGAAGACAACCATACCTTATAGCTCGAACAAGTGTTTGTGGGCTGCAACAGAAACAAATGTCAAAAACTTCTCAATGGATGTCAATCAGAATATAAGAGGAACTTACTGCACTATAGGCAATCACATTAACAGTGGAAAACAATTACTTGTGTGCTTGAAAATTAAAAATTATGGAAGATAACTTCATTCTTCTGTACAACATTAAGAAACCAAATGGCCTCTTACTGCTTGTTAGTAGCCTATTTGTTCAAAAGATTCTGATGCTTTAATTGCAAATAAAGATGATTAAGTGTACCTCTCTTTAGCAAGTTTCAAGAAGTTGGCAATATGAGCCCATAATGTTTTCTCAAATGTTTCCCATGTGCGATCTACATCTTCAAAATATTCCCTGACCATGTTACGCATTCAGGTTTAGAAACTAGAAAGTACAAGTTCTGCAAACAATCATGAGGAAATCTAAATTTGGACTAATGAATGTGTTATAATCTAAGATTAGGCCAAGGTCACTCAATTGGGCTATAATGCACATGGACCAAACCAAACCACACTAAAAAACTGAATCCAATCAATTAGGTAGTTTAACCCATGGCCTTATAAACCCATATATTCTCTTTTATATTTTCAATGTGATACTCTCAACAGAATGAAAGATAACACAGATTCAAGATTGATTTTTCTGAAGAATGCAAGCATATCTAATGAAACAAAGAAATCAAAAAGGAAACAAGAAGACAGCTACCAGAAGGTTATATCATATGAAGACAATAAAACATGCCGGTTTTTATTTTCAGTACTCATTTTAATTGTTAACAGAGTACACAAATTTAACAATTTAATTAGCATGCATATAAAGATAAGATCAGTACAGAAGACCCACAAAAGACCAAATGGTCTCACTTTGCAATTCATGATCATCTTAATAAACTAAAACCAGCCTTTTTTAGTCTTTGGAAAGGTGAACCAAAATCTCTTATGATCACCCAGAACAAAGACTATAATTCCATACTGTCTTTCATCTGGTTAGTGACGGTTGGCTTGTGTTTTGAACTAACCCACTCTGGATTTGGTTTATAGATAGAACTAAGATTTGAAAGATCTTACACAATCCTTGTTTACTCAAAATAGAAATGATGTATATTATGATGCAAAACATAACAAGGCTGGTCCACTTTCAGCTAAAAATTAAGCAGGGAAAGCCATATTAGGCTAATTCCCCATCATGCATATCACTCTTGAATTGCTCAAAACAGGTTCCACTTTTGGTCAAAACTTAACCCGATAAAAAAGAAACTCCTACTTATCACACTAGAGTGTTAACAAGGGAGGAAATTCTACTCAATATCACAAGATTGCCAAACTCCGAAGGAAAGAAACTGACCTTAGTCTGCCAACCTCTTCCTTATGAGAAGCAGCAGCAGCTAATGCAAACCTTCGCTTTCCATCAAGAGCTGTTAACCTCTATTAAATTCAAGTCATTGCAGAAAGAAAGAATTAGTATCAAACTTTGGGAGAAGTGATACCAACAGTGACAAGAAGCATAATTTATATGGAATGATTACCTCATATGTGTGGATGAGTTCTTTATCATCACTTAGGGAATTCCGCGCTGCAGCAGCCTCAACAGAAATTGACATCATTCCCTCTATATCCTACAACAGATAAATACCAAACCCCATAAATTACACAGATCACTTGTCAGCCCCAACCAAATATCAGTAGAAAAGAATCACTAGTCACAGCCACTCGCTTGAAATTTAAAGTATGCCAAACATACAAACTAAAAGTTGCAGACTAAATGTACCAAATTCATAATTAAGGATAGCTGGGATAAACCAATGAGTCTGCTTGCCCCACACGATAATTTAGTTCCATGATGAACTTCTGGTAAACATCCCTTATTTTAATTCGAATTAACTGCCTAAACCAGCTTTCTACATTAATACTCCTTAACTTATTGAACAGCTCATGAGCAATAAAAAAGAGAAGCATCCACCTTCAAAGTAGTGTTCAGGTTATTCCTTGCATTACTAAGAAGCTTTATCTGATCATGATTTTCAATTAGGTTTTGGCATTCTGTGCATAGCCTGAAAATGGGGGGAAAACCTTGAGATTGAAATGTTGTAAGATATTGAGGAAAAAAAGATAACAATGACACTTGAAATCATGGAAAATGAATATTTATACTTTTCAATATAAATGAAGTTCTCTCGGAGCTGATTTATGGTCTTCTGAGAAGAAGCAAGCGACTCCAGACCAGCTTGTGCTTGTTCAACCTGGAAACCAGAATTTTGTGCAGGAAAACGAAAGAAGCATTAATCGATGAAAATTAAATTTTCAAATGGAACCGCGCACACACCTGTTCAGCAACCATTGTACTAAGCTGCGCATCATTGGCCTGAGAAAATACAGTATCGCTATTTTACACGCTATAAATTTGTTAATCATTTGCAGGCAATAAAATTGCACGAAAAAACGTTTGTTGTTGCGTAACCTGTTGGCGAGCTATGTAGTCGGCTTTGATCGAAGAGATCGACTGCAAAACCTCCTGCGCCGGCAGAAGCTTTGCAACCTCCCGCACGGCCGCCTCCTTGGCCTCGATGCCGAGATCTTCCACCATCATCGTGTATAATCACTGTTGTAACTATCAATTCTCTACGTAGAATGCTAGTGAAAAGGATGATTTTCGGAAACGTTATGGAATTCAATGAGCAAGTTCTTGCAGGTTGGTTGATGCAAAGGAGAGAAAATGTGACAGTTAGACAGTTAGTAGATTTTGGGCGTTTCAATGGGAGTGTTCTTCTAACAATGTAACAAACCATAAGAATGGTCCTAACAATATAAGTTGGATAAAAATGCAGACATAAATGTAATTTTTTGTTGGGTGTGGAAGAAAATTTAGCTAAGAGTGTGTATTAGAAATTTGTCTTATAGTCCTTCCTATGTCTCAGTTTACCTGTCATATTTATTGGTCAAATAATTCTTTCTTTACTTATTTTCTTTAGTAGTTTTTATTATTTTTAATTTTTTTTTGTGTTTAATAGTATTTTTAATGTATTTTTTTAAATATATAAATTTTATATATTAATACTACACTTAATATTATGAAAAATTAAATTGAAAATAATTTCAGCGAAACCTTGTTAAACGAGTCAGACAACTAAAATGGGACGGAGGTAGTAACATTTTGAGTGTCTTATAATTTTAGCTTGCAAATAATCTCGTCTGGAACCTTTTGTCCATCTTGTAATTTTATTCGATAAAAGACCATAAAGAAGTAAATTAATGTAAGTTATCAATAGTTGATCTGTTCAAAGTAAGAAGACTAATAAGCTGCTCTCCGTAAAAGTTAACTTATAAGTTGTGGCAAGCTAAGAATTGATCGAAATGTAATTTCTTAAACAATTTCAATCACATTATAGATGCAATATTAAGCATTATTGAGTATATATTTGATTATTTTCTCAGGAAATTACAATTTTTTTCATAATTTTCTCTTTCCAACCAAATGTACGGTAAAATATCCATATACTTTTGACCCATAAAGGGGTTAAGTAATCATTATTGTATAGACCATAGTCTACACAATTAAATAATATAAAATAATATATATTTTGTACACAAATAATGTACGTATAATATATTAAAATTGTACATTATATGTAGGAAAAGTACATTATTTGAGTACTAAAAGTACATTATTTTATTTAATGTATGTTCAATACACAAATAATATATAAAATATTTAAAGGTACATTTTGTTATTATTCATCTGACATGGTATGAATCATGGTCTACATAATAATTTGTTGCGAACAAATTCATATAATTTTTGTGTGGCATAAGAATTAAGAAGTAAGAACGTTCTGGAAAGAGAAATCTCTAGAGTAGCCTCGAACTTTATCCGGAACGGCTTTTTAAAGTCGAGAATTCTCGCCGGAATAATCCGAAAACCATAAGCTTAATCTCGCAGATTGTTAATTCTACACTTTACTATATCCAATCATGTCGATCATTCCAAGTTTCTTCGGCCGCCGATCCAACGTTTTCGACCCGTTTTCCCTTGACGTCTGGGATCCATTCGACGGGTTTCCCATCGGCAACTTCCGGCCACTCTCCGAGCAGTTCCGCTCCACCGAGACGTCGTCGTTCGCGCAGGCGAGCATCGACTGGAAGGAGACTCCGAACGCGCACGTGTTCAAGGCGGACGTGCCGGGGCTCCGGAAGGAGGAGGTGAAGGTGGAGGTGGAGGACGACCGGATCCTCCAGATCAGCGGCGAGCGGAGGCGGGAGATGGAGGAGAAGGGCGACACGTGGCACCGCGTGGAGCGGAGCTCCGGGAAGTTCGTCAGGAGGTTCCGGCTGCCGGAGAATGCTAAGGTGGATCAAGTGAAGGCTAGCATGGACGACGGCGTTTTGACCGTTACAGTTCCAAAGGAGGAGGAGAAGAAGAAGCAGCGTGATGTGAAATCCGTCGACATTTCCGGCTAATTTCCGACGTTTGACTGCCTTTGCACAATGTTTCGGTGTTAATAAGGTTTAAAAAAAAAACGATGACGGTTTGGTTTACTGGTTGTGTTGTTTCTACTGTACTGGGAAGAGTTTCTTCACTCTTCAGTGGTGGTGTTTGATGTTCAATCCAACTTCTTGTAAATGTTTGTCTTTAATGTTGGCAATATAATATAATCAGCGTTCAGTTAACAGATTACTTGTAACGTAGAAATTCGTGATCAAAATTCCCAGAAATCTGTTGTTGTAACTTCAAATGTGGAAGTTTCTCCTCAGAAAAGCCTCACCCTTTTCATCACCCTTCATGAGTTCATTGTATTCCTGCCTTCTTCAATCTGAGGAATCATAAATATGTGGTTACTGGTTTTTTTTCTTGAGAATCGAACCAATATAGACCCATAAAAGAGTATTGAAACAGTGACTGAGAGTCACTTTGGTACTATAGATACAAGTTTATAAAATTAATATGAGTTAATTCCTTTTTTGGTCCTAGAGTTATAGTGCATTGGACAATTTTAGTCCGGGTTTATTATTTTGACCACATTTTGCCCTGACTTTATTAAAGGTGGACAATTTTAGTCCAAAGTTATATTTACCATTTGTCAACCGTGAAGTTGAGGGGCATTTCAGTACTTTCAACTCCAGGTCTTAATCTAAAAGCCATAAGCAGTATAGCCCATAGTTAGTATAAGAGCGCCGTATACCAATGAACTGCAGGTCTTAATCAACTCCGACGCCGGCTCTTCTGCGTCCTCCTCCTCCTCAGCGAATCGAGCTCACCGCCGATCGAGGAGTCTCAGCTGGTTTTCGCGGAGGCTTCCATTCGGCGAGGAGCCTGCAGCTACGGCGTTGAAGCTACTCCGATATTGGAAATTCGTGAATACTGTAGAGGATCGGAGTCTCTGGAGATCAGCCTCGATGATCTCGCGATATAGTTGTTCTCCCAACGGGATGAATATCCAGGTAGCAGTGACCTCGACTGCAGCCGCTCCGCTAGGCGTATAGATCGAAATTGGTCGCTGGGCTAGTAAAACGGCGTCGTCGCAGAGGCGTGGGAGGTCAGTGTCTAGGCAGAGCTCCAAGACTAGCGGGGATAGAAAGAGTGTCGTTTCTGATCGCTCAAGGGTTAATACTGGACTTCCGGAGAGTAATTCGAGGAGGAGGAGATTGGTTTCAATTGTTAGATATCATTTAGATATCATATTAGTGACTCTGAGGTGAAATTGCTTTCTTTCTTCTTCCTAGAATTTGAATTTTGTTCCATGATTGAACTAGCGATATAACTGGCAGCTCTCATAGTGAATCCCTCTTTTATGTTGACAAGTCCAGAGGTATTTTTATTTCTTTTATTTTCAGATTCCTATAAAGCTTTCAATCTATATGTTGATATATGTTCGCATGACATTTGTATTACAAAACTGATTGATTATGTTTGAAATTTGGTATTTTTACTTTAAAACTATGTTAATGACTGAATAAATTACAACATTACAATTTTTATGTGGGAGGGAGTAAAGTGGCTGACTTTGAGGTTCTTTAGTTCTGTAAAGCTATGTAAGTGTGCACTTTATTTATGAGGTTCCTGCGGTGCTGAATCTATTCTTTGTTGTGCACTTGCCTACTTTCTTATAATATAGTACGGAGAATTTCATTTATGTATGCATTTAGAAGAGATACATATGCAAAGAAAAAGTGGAGCTAAAAAACAAATGTGTATACTGAATAGTGAATGGAAAATGCTTGGTCTCTTACTTCATACCAAGGGCTCTGACTTTGGACACTTTTAGTCCGGATTGTGCATCGGAAAATGCTTGGTTTATGGCTTTTGATTAAGACATGGACTTGAAAGTACAGAAATGCCCCTCAATTTCACGGTTGACAAACGGTAAATTTAACTTTGGACTAAAATTGTCCACCTTTAACAAAGTCAGGGCAAAATGTGGTCAAATTAATAAATCCGGACTAAAATTGTCCAATGCACTATAACTCTAGGACCAAAAAAGGAATTAACTCAATTAATATTTACATCCAAAGTCAGAACATGTACATACTTTGCTGTATATAATTTATTAATTATTATGTGTGTGATGGAATTAATTAATTTGGATGGCTAGAATTAATTAACACCAAATAATTAAAGGATACATGTATAAAGATATTGTAATGCTCGAGAATGACAGTGTCTTTTGTATTTATCCCTTATGTAATGACAGTACAAAAGATGTAATGATAAGATAAGTTGTTTAATGAGAATAAAAGAGTTTGTTTTATATTTTCTTCGGATAATGTCTATTAAATTAGTGAATTAAATTCGTGCAGGCATAATCATTTTGTAAGAATCAAATGTCCTATTTTTAAGGTGATTGTAAGAATTAAGTGTCCTCTTTTTAAGGTGGGTGGCTATGGTCCCGCAGTTGAGAGATACAAACCTTGCAAACCCAACCTTTTGAGCTTGAAGGCTCGAGTCAAATTGTAGGGCCTAACCTTGGGGTTAACTTTGGGTGCCCGAAGTTGACCTATCTGGGATCGAATTAGCCTGCTCTCTCGAGAACCAATCTCGACTTCATAATCGACTCCCAACACCCCAAAGTAGACCACGAGGTCCCATGTAAATTCGTCCTCGACTTCATAGTCAATTCCCAAGTCCCAAGGGACCAAAGTCAATCACGAAGTCCCAAGCAATTCGACTTAAGTCCAAGCCCAAGGTCCCAAAGTCAAACACAAGGTCTCAAGCAATCCGACTTAAGCCCAAGCCTAAGCAATCTGACTTAAGCCCAAGCCTAAGAGGTTCAATCATTATACCCTGCACCACGATGCACATAGCAATGTACACCACGTACATAAAACGACGTCGTTTTGGTGTTAGTGGACACGGACGCGAATGACTCAAGAAAATTCATTATCTATAATACACATAATCATTATCTATAATACACAGAACGTTTGCCTAGAATACACAGAATGTTTGCCCAGAATACACAGAATATTGACACAAAATACACAGATGTCAGTGGATGCGAACGCCGACGCGAATGACTCCAGGGAATTCATTATCTATAATACACATAATCATTATATAGAATACACAGAACGTTTGCCTAGAATACACATAATGTTTGCCGAGAATACACAGAATATTGACACAAAATACACAGAGAACTCATCCTCCTAACATTCGAATGCACAAACACATCACAACTTGTGTTAATAACATGAATATATACACAGAATATTTACACAAAATACACATAATTCATCCTCCTAAACATTCAAATGCACAAACACATCACAACATGTGTTACTAACATGAATACACATAACGGTTGCCTAGAATACACAGAACGGCTGCCTGGAATACACAGAATGATTGCCTGGAATACACAGAATATTAACATAAATACAGACCGGCCAAAACGGGAAACGTGATTTAAAAAAAAAAAAACAGATGATTAGTTTACAATGCTCAAAACGACATCGTTTAGGTACGTGGTGCACATTGCTATGTGCACCATGGTGCACAGTATAATTTGCCTTAGAGGTTGGGTCTCCCATGGAGCCAAGCTCGACTTCGTTGTCTACTCCCAACAACCGTTCGTTCTTAAACAATCTAACTTTGTCTTCATAATCAACTCTCAAGGCTCCAAAGTCGACCATGGGTCCCGCTTGACACGTTACGGGCTTGATCGAGAGCTTAGTCAAGCGAGATCATAGCCATCCATTCAAAATGGGACGCTTAATTTGTAAGGATTGATTAAAAAATTAATAATTTCTAAAAATCAGAGAACTTTATTAAATTATGAATGAATAAATTTACTTCCTTAATTCTTTTTGTTGATTTCAGAAAAATAATAATGATAACGAAATAAAAGGAGTAAAAAAAAGGTAAAAGAACTTATTTGAAGTAGGGCATATAGCTTATTAAAAGAAAAAACTCACGCTCTATATTACATTGATAGAAACGTACAAGAAATCACCATTGCTTAAACGCTAGGTGTTGCACTAAACCGGACACACATCATTTATTCAGCATCATCATCATAACATAGTACGGACATAAACCAGAGGATACGAAAATACGACGATGAGGTTTAACGTTTAACCAGAGATCTCAATGGCCTTCGTCTCCGGCTTCTTAACTTCCTCCTTAGGAACAGTAACCGTGAGCACACCGTTCTCCATCGCCGCCTTAATCTGATCCACCTTAGCATTCTCCGGCAACCGGAACCGCCGCACGAACGAGCCGCTGCTCCTCTCCACGCGGTGCCACGTGTCAGTCTTCTCCTCCTGTTCCTTGCTCCTCTGCCCGCTGATCTGCAGCACATTCCCTTCTTCAACCTCCACCTTCACCTCCTCCTTCTTTAGCCCCGGCACGTCCGCCTTGAAGACGTGCGCCTCCGGCGTCTCCTTCCAGTCGATCCGCGCGGCGGCGAATGCGGACGTCTCACGCGCCGCGCCACCGCCGGAAACGGCGTTTGAGAAGCCCGGGAATGGATCCCATATGTCCATTGAGAATGGATCGAAGACGTTGCTCCTTCGACCCTCGAAGAAACTTGGAATTAGAGACATTTTTTTTTTTCTGTGCGAGAATTCTGTTTACAATGTGCGATCAGAAGAGATGTTTTTCCGATGATTGAAGAATGCGGTGGGGGGGAGATTTGTATTTATAGAGCTCGGAAGAGAAGATAGGTGAATAGTCTAGTATGTTCAAGGGAGTTCTAGAGATGTTTATACCATTGACACGTCATCATTAATCAAAGGAATGTTGTGGTGCCATGCCACCTCATCTGCCAGGTCACTCTCTTGATTCTCTTCTACAAAGTTCTAGCTCATCCAGAGCATCCTTATCAGTTTAAGATCTTTCACGGTATTTAATGTGCCAACAAGGAAAGAGAAAACAAAGAGAAGAAAAACAAAAAAAAAATTAAAGTAAAACAGAAAAAAAAAATAAAGAAAAGTAAAGGTTGCAGGCCTGCTGCAGGCTGCAGCAGGCCTGCAACAGACGCTCAAGCTGGCGCGTGCGTGGGCAGAGAATGTGCGCCCAACGCGCACATTCTCAGTTGTTTGTTTACATTAAAATAATGAGTGGGACCCAATATAAACTCCATCTTGCAGGAGAAATAACCCAACTAAAAACTACCCTTCACACTAACAAAGAACCATCTTTGAGTTATTTGAGCTGACAATATCCAAGTTTTATCCATTGATGTAGATGCTCTCAGTAATCACTGTAATAAGTAATAACTAATAAGTTGACAATGGAAATTGGGCTTTGCCCTTTTTCTATTACAAGCCCATATGTTGATGGAAAAGCCCAAGCTTGGGCTAGCCATTGCGGTTGTCATGGACCTTTAGCCCATTATGGAATAGCAAAGGATGTGCAAATTATTCTGCGGAACCAAGTTCACGTTGCAAAGGAGACTTAAGTCTAAAATACACCATTTACATACTAAGTCAATAGAACTCAAAAAAAAAAAAATGTTTATAATTTATATATTAAATATTTACAAATTTAAATTATAAACATTTAATTTGTAAATAGATACCAATTCACCTTACAAAGTGAACCCGAGTTCATGGTATAACTATTGCAAAAAATGCATTACATATTTATATTTTTGACAATAGTTATGGAAATTCGGTCACATTTATAGAAATGATTATTATTTTATATACACTGTGCAAAAATATATTCATAATATTAATAGTCAATGATAATCAAGTTATGTTGACTAATTTTGTGGACGGATTTTGGGCTTGTTTGGTTATCAGCGATTAGCATTTAGCGGTAGCGGATTGTGTTAGCGGTTATCAAATAGCGGATTGTATTAGCGGGTTTGACTAGTGGATTGTATTAGCGGTTTGTAAAAAGATGTTTTGTAAAATTAGTTGTTTAGATTAGCGGTTGACATGTAAAATGACCAAAAGGGTATATAATAACAATAATAATAATAATGTTACTAAATTAAAAAAAAAAAACAAAAAACAAAACAAAACAAAACAAAAAAATAGGGGAGCCGCTTTGCTAATTTGTTTCCCTCACTTATCCATTTTCTTGGTATAATTTTCTGCTTTTAAACTCAATATAATAACTGAAATTTGAGATTTTTCTTCATGGAATGTTAAAATTACTGTATGAAGTTCCAACACAAAATCTTGTATGCTGTATAAGATAAGATCATGCCATGGCTAATTGGATATGGGCTCTGGAAATTGCAGCTACAACTGATACAAATTAAAGTGATGAAATAAAGAAATAAAGAGCAGTGGATTTAGAACATTGGTTTTGACGAGGAAAAGTGTGAATTTAAAAGGAAGATTAAAAGATAATTATAGTTAATTGAATAACGAGTACAGGATTTCATGATTTACAAGTGCAACAAACACACAGAATCAATTTACAAGTATCTCAAACTCATCAACAACTACAACCACTTCTTATCAGTAAACTTGACACTAATCTTCATGGCCACATGATCCACAAAGTCATCTAAGCCAAATTCAATGTACACATGTAAAATAAATAAATAAAAATAAAATGTATTAGTTCTTACCGGCTTTTCTGGATAACTGCCACCGTTCGTCTCGAGCCCACACAAGATTCACACTAATAGTCAAACAATATTTGAAAATTTGGGACCACAAGCAAAAAAGATGAAAAGGACTTGAGAAGGACCACAAAATTTGCAGAAAAAAAAAAAGGTTTGAAAGTGGTGGGTGAAGAGAATCGGAAGATTGCCAAGGACCTTGTAGTCCAGTCGCAACAGACTCTTGTGCTTCAATTGGTTGAGAAAGTAGTTATGAATAGATACTACATTGTAATAGAATCGAAAGATATACTGCATTATAATAGAGTTAGTAGTATTCAAAAAAAAAAATCAAAAGTGGGGTTTGAAGTGGGGTAGAGAGGAGAGTGATTGGAGTAATTTAAAAAGAATTATGGTAGATGTACAAGTTCACACCTACATGAATTATGGTTGGAGTATTAAAAGTATTGTTTGTGGTCATTTAAAAGGAATTATGGTTGGAGTATTAAGAGTATTGTTTGACTAATTAAATACGGTAGGTGTACAGGGAAATTATGGTTGAAGTATTAAAAGTATTGTTTGACTAATTAAATACGGTAGGTGTACAGGTTCACACCTACGGTATTTAATGGCACAATTTTATTTATTTTTAAATAGAAAAGCCTAATCCGCAGGCTTTTTACACAGGAGAACAAGCCTTTTCCAAAGTCTCTTTTCCTGATTTTGTAACCTTCTCAGTTCAATCACTATTTGGAAAACCACTATCCATTGCCTCTTGACCGGAAAAATCACCATCACTAAAATCCATCGCCGATCACCGGAAAAAATGGAGACTCAACCTCACGTCCTCATTTTTCCATTGCCACTTCAAGGCCCCGTGAATTGCATGCTAAACCTGGCCGAGATCTTGTGCATTCACGACGATATCCACGTCACCTTCCTCAACACCGACCACGTCCACCGCCGCCTGCTAAGCTACACCGACGCCGACGAGCGTTTCCGCCGCTACCCAAACTTCCGGTTCCAGACGCTGCCGGACGGCATGCCGGAGGACAGCCCGAGAACCGGGGAACAAATAGTGGAGTTGATACAGAGTATAGAGAAAGTGACGTGCCCGCTTTTCCGGGAGATGGTCACCGCCGGCGGCTCGGCGAGTGCGAGGTCGGAGAATCCGCCGGTGAGTTGCCTCATAGTTGACGGGATGTTTCCGTTCGCCGTCGATATTGCAAAGGACATCGGAGTTCCTCTGTTTTATTTTGATACTGTTAGTCCTTGTGCTGTTTGGATTTACTTGCGTGTTCCCAAACTTATTGAAGCTGGAGAACTTCCATTTCCAGGTTAGTGCACTGCACCACATCTCATCATCTTCCATTAAACTTTAATTTCTTACTTTAGTAATATAATCTTTCTGCATCTCTATGTTCAACTTAATTAATCCAAAATTGAATTCTGATCCACAATGAGTCAAGAATCGACAATACAAGTTTTGCCTAGTTCACATGCCCCCTTCTATAGGTAGAAAGTGAATTTCAATTTTGGCGGCTCATAAAAGTGTGGGCTAAATAGGCCCACGGGCTGGCCAGTCAATAATATATACTGACGTAACAATGAAATTAGAATATTAGAGTAGTATATTATAATATTACTATAGAATAACTTAAATTTGATACACCCTTAAACATTGCCTAAGAAGTTAATTAGATTCTCAAATTTTTTGAAAGTTGCAATTAGTTACATAAACATGTCGGATGCACTGACATTATGTTTGTTTGTGTTGTTTTTATGTATATAATTGAAGGAGATGATTTGGATGCACCAGTGCCATGTGTACCAGGTATGGAAAACATTCTAAGACGAAGAGACTTACCAAACTTCTGTCAATCCAAAACAATTTTAGAAGACCCCATAATCCAAATGGTGCTCAACGAGGCTCAATATCTACCCAAAGCACAAGGGCTAATCTTCAACACATTCCAAGATATCGATGGCCCAATACTACAACAATTCCGATCAATAAGTCTCAACGTGTACGCCGTCGGGCCGCTCCACGCTCACCGGAAAGCCCGAATAGATTTAGAACTGCCCAAAACTTCAAATAGTATTTGGAAGGAGGATTGGAGTTGCATGGAATGGCTCGATAAACAGCCCCAAAAATCAGTTCTTTATGTCAGCATTGGAAGTTTAGCAGTCATCTCCGAGCATCAGTTCATGGAGCTCTGGCATGGGCTGGTGAAGAGTGGGGTTCGATTTTTGTGGGTTCAAAGGCCTGGCTCGATTATCCGGTCATCGGACTCAGACTCCCAGAATTCTAATGTCCCCGTCGAGTTGTCTCGGGGGACTGAGGAAAGAGGGTGCATAGTAAGCTGGGCTCCACAAGAGAAGGTCCTGGCTCACCCTTCGATAGCCGGGTTCTTAACGCATAGCGGATGGAATTCCACTTTAGAAAGTATAGTGGAAGGAGTGCCGATGATCTGTTGGCCGTATTTCGTCGACCAACAAGTCAATAGTAGGTATGTGGGGGAAGTGTGGAAGATAGGGTTGGACATGAAAGACTTGTGTAGTCAAGATGTTGTTGAGAGAATGGTTAGGGAAGTGATGGAGGGCAGGAAAGATGAGTTCTTAGAGAGGTCGGAAAAAATGGCAAATTTGGCTAAGCAAAGTGTTATGGAAGGTGGTGATTCATACCAAGATATGGAACGCTTAATCAACGACATTAGGCATTTGAAAATTTAAATATAGCATGTTTAAACTTTAATTTGAGTATCAATCAAAATTTCTTGTCATCTTTTCATATATAGTGAACAATAGTTGGCATTGTATTTAAGTAATATGATTGTTTTTATATTTTTCTTTGGTGTTTTCTAGTCTTCTCTTATCCTGTCAAAGACCTGATCCAATGGGTACCAAATTACTTTTTTATATGGAAAATTGTGTATTCGAGTTTTAGTGGGGGTTGTATTAACTATTTGTGTTTCAGTAGATTGTGAAAATAATTATTTACAGATATTGCATTCAAACAGTATGAATTAAATGGAGTTCATGTAGTATTTTTTAAAAAAATATCAAACTATGAGCTATGAAAGAATAAATAATGAATCAGAGGGGAAACATATGTCCAAAACCCCAGAAAAGAAAAAGCAAGATAGCAACAATGGCGGATGGAAAGCTCCACCCACATGTTCTCATCTTCCCCTTACCCCTCCAAGGTCCAGTAAACGCCACCTTCAAATTAGCAGAGCTTCCGAATATATTCATAATATTAATTCAAAATATATTCATAATATTAATAGTCAATGTTAATCAAGTTATGTTGACTCATTTTGTGGACGGATTTTGTCTTTACTGCTCCGTCTCTCTTGTCGCATTATGATTGGGTTTCGTGCCCTAAGGTCAAGCACATGACTGAATAAGTGCGCACTTGCCGTATAATACTATGACTCCACGACTTTACCTTAAAATAATAGATTAAAATAAAATTTTGTATTCTCACAGAGTCACAGTCGGTTCGTTTCGTGTACCGAATATATCCTAAGATCATTTCCTTTTCCTTTGACAATAACCAAACTCAGAAAGCCAGCAAGCCTTATCACTTAGACCAAATCGCCTTCCTCGTCAACCGTAAACTTCCCCGGCCAAAACCCATCGCCGATCACCGGAAAAATGGAGAGTCAACCTCACGTCCTCATTTTTCCGTTGCCACTTCAAGGCCCCGTGAATTGCATGCTAAACCTGGCCGAGATCTTGTGCGTTCACGACGATATCCACGTCACCTTCCTCAACACCGACCACGTCCACCGCCGCCTGCTAAGCTACACCGACGCCGACGAGCGTTTCCGCCGCTACCCAAACTTCCGGTTCCAGACGCTGCCGGACGGTATGCCGGAGGACAGCCCGAGAACCGGGGAACAAATAGTGGAGTTGATACAGAGCATAGAGAAAGTGACTTCCCCGCTTTTCCGGGAGATGGTCACCGCCGGCGGCTCGGCGAGTGCGAGGTCGGAGAAGCCGCCGGTGAGTTGCCTCATAGTTGACGGGATTTTTCCGTTCGCCGTCGATATTGCTAAGGATATCGGAGTTCCATTGTTCTATTTTGATACTATTAGTCCTTGTGCTGTTTGGATTTACTTGCGTGTTCCCAAACTCATTGAAGCTGGTGAACTTCCATTTCCGGGTTAGTGCACTGCACCTCATCTCATCATCTTCCATTAAACTTTAATTTCTTACTATACTAATACTCCCTCCGTCCCGAAATGGATGTCTCATTTGCTTTTTGCACGCTTTTTAAGAAATTAAAGTAAATGTGGTGTGCTTTCCAATTATGCCCCCAACTTTTTCACTTTTGGAAATAAAAGCAATAAAGAAATGAAAAGTCATAAGGGTAAAGTGGGAAAAGTAGAATAATGGTGATGTTCACTTTTAGAAAGAGGACAACATTTTGGGACAAACTAAAAAGGAAAGTAAGACACATAAAATGGGACGAAGGGAGTATAATCTTTCTGAATCTCTATGTTCAATTTAATTAATCCAAAATTGAATTCTGATCCACAAGAAGTCAAGAATCGACAATACAAGTTTTGCCTAGTTCACATGCCCCCTTCTATAGGTTTTTTTTTTTTTTTTTTTTTTTTTTTTTGAATGCTACTGACTCTATTACAGTGTAGTATCTGTTCATAAACTACTTTCTCAACCTACTGAAGAACAAAGAGACAGCAACGCCTCCACTGAGGCTCGAACCCACCACCTCCCGTATACAGGGAAGGGTTTGATACCACTGGACCACAAGGCCCTTGGTAGGTAGAAAGTGAATTTCAATTTTGGCGGCTCATAAAAGTGTGAGCCTAACAGGCCCACGGGCTGGCGAGTCAATAATATATACTGCGTATATATAGTCAGTTTCTCGTGCAGACATAACTTTTTGTGCAGTTGTATAGTTACTTATTATTAAGTATGCATAAATACATCACAAAGTGTTCGAAATTATTAAGTGTGATATATTTTGTGCATTTTGATTTGATGCATTTGCGAACACTATGTAATGCATTTATGTATTCTTAATGCTGCAATCCGCACTAGTAGCATGGAAAGTCTTGTATGCATTAGAACTAATATGTGTGTGTGTATTCTTTAGTATTCAGATTTCACTCAATTTAAGTCTTAATTACATGTTGAGTGGCGCAACAATGAAATTAGAATATTAGAGTAGTATATTATAATATTACTATAGATTAAAGAATATAACTTAAATTTGATGCACCCTATAAGAAGTTAATTAAATTCTCAAATTTTTGAAAGTTGTAAATTAGGTACATAAATATGTTGGATGCACTTACATTGTGTTTGTGTTGTTTTTATGTACATAATTGAAGGAGACGATTTGGATGCACCAGTTCCTTGTGTACCAGGTATGGAAAACATTCTAAGACGAAGAGACTTACCAAGCTTTTGTCAGTCCAAAACAATTTTAGAAGATCCCATAATCAAAATCGTGCTCAACGAGGCTCAATATCTACCCAAAGCACAAGGGCTTATCTTCAACACATTCCCAGATATCGATGGCCCCATATTGCAACAATTCAAGTCAATATGTCCCAAAGTATACGCTGTCGGGCCGCTCCACGCTCACCGGAAAGCCCGAATAGATTCAGAACTGCCCAAAACTTCAAACAGTATTTGGAAGGAGGATTGGAGCTGCATTGATTGGCTCGATAAACAGCCCCAAAAATCAGTTCTTTATGTCAGCATTGGAAGTTTAGCAGTCATCTCCGAGCATCAATTCATGGAGCTCTGGCATGGACTGGTGAAGAGTGAGGTTCGGTTTTTGTGGGTTCAAAGGCCGGGCTCGATTATCCGGTCATCGGACTTAGACTCCCAAAATTCTAATGTCCCCGTCGAGTTATCTCAGGGGACTGAGGAAAGAGGCTACATAGTAAGCTGGGCTCCACAAGAGAAGGTCCTGGCTCACCCTTCGATAGCCGGGTTCTTAACGCATAGCGGATGGAATTCGACTTTAGAAAGTATAGTGGAAGGAGTGCCGATGATCTGTTGGCCGTATTTCGTCGACCAACAAGTCAATAGTAGGTATGTGGGGGAAGTGTGGAAGATAGGGTTGGACATGAAAGACTTGTGTAGTCAAGATGTTGTTGAGAGAATGGTTAGGGAAGTGATGGAGGGCAGGAAAGATGAGTTCTTAGAGAGGTCGGAAAAAATGGCAAATTTGGCTAAGCAAAGTGTTATGGAAGGTGGTGATTCATACCAAGATATGGAACGTTTAATCAATCACATTAGGCAGATGAAAATTTGAATATCACATGTTTAAACTTTAATTTGAATATCAATCAAAATTTCTTTCCAATAATGAACAATATATAGTCTGCATTGTATTTAAGCAATATGGTTGTTTTTGTATTTTTCTTTGGTGTTTTCTAGTCTTCTCTTACTTTCTCATGTTTATATCTAAAAGATTTGTATACTTAAAACATCACATTCTCTAGTTGGCTGATGTGGCCGGTCTGTCAAAGAGTATTGTGACTTTATATCTATTAGACCTATTATTCGGATTATTGAATCATTCAAGTAAAAATGAATGAATGCATACATCCAAATCTACAATCAAAAGAATCGTTTTCAAAAATAAAAAATCAAAATCAAAAGAATCATATTATGGTCTAACAACGAGTCTAGCTCCTGGTTCAATAGACAATATTTAAAAAAAAAAAAAAAAAAGAGAAAAAATTGAATTTGACAATCACACTGTAGGAATTATATTCAAAGTGAACAGATCTCTTGTCCATATTAACACTTGATTCGTTTCTTTGAGTCAGTTCAATAAGCAGTATTTGATAGAAGACATCAAGGTTTGAACTTCGACAATCAATTACCATGTAGGAATTATACAAATTCCTTATACACATCAATATTTGGCATGTTCCACTACGTCATTCTCAAACTATAAAGTATGAACTTCAGTGGCATCAAACCCTTTCCTTTATACGGGAGGTGGTGGGTTCGAGCCTCAGTGGAGGCGTTTCTGTCTCTTTGTGCTTCAGTAGTTTATGAACAGATACTACATTGTAATAGAGTCAGTAGCATTCAAAAAAAAAAAAATGAATGGGGAAACATATGCCCAAAACCCCAGAAAAGAAAAGCAAGATAGCAACAATGGCGGAAGGAGAACTCCACCCACATGTTCTCATCTTCCCCTTAGGCCAACTCCAACCCATTACACTAAATTCTGCACCAAATTTTACACCAAAAGGAATATTCCCAGCATATTCTTACACCAAATTTTATTCATCTCCAACCCATTACACCAAATTCTACACCAAATTTTAATCCTACAATAAAATAATTTATTTCTCATAAATTAAAACTTTATTTTTTTACTTTATTTTTTCAATATAAAATTTAATTGTAATGCAAATAATATTTTTATTCCATAATAATATAACATAGAGCAAATATTACATTTAATTTTCAGAATTACCATATCGTTCCCACATATGCTCAATCAATGCATTACGAAGCGCATAATGCGCTTCTTTGTCTTTTATTTGTCTATGTCGAGCAAGAAATTCTTGAAATAGAGTATCACCATCTCTAACTTTAATTTTATGAAAATTATGTTTTATGTACTTTAGTTTTAATGAATCTATATATAATATTAGTCTTGTTTTAATCGTCTTGATGAGATCTTTCAAATGGTATAGTTTATTTACAATTATTTAAATTTTATGTTTATATATTTAACAAAATATGTAAATTCATAAAAACAAAATAAGGATACAAAAGGAATTAACATAAAAAGACAAAGGGCAAACTTGGAATAAAAAATATGAACACCATTTTAGTGTTGAGCTACAGTGCAGCGGTATATATAATGCTGCACTGTAGACATACGGTAAAATACCGTGTAAAATAGCGCCTTCGTTGGAGACAAATTTGCGCCATTTGTTCCACCATTTTACCGTTTGCCGTCTTCACTGGAGTGGGTCTTACCCCTCCAAGGTCCAGTAAACGCCACCTTCAAATTAGCAGAGCTTCTCTGCCTCTCCGGCATCAGCGTCACCTTCCTACTCACCGACCACATCCACGCCCGCCTAAACCGTCACACCAATCTCCAATCGCGTCTCCGACAATATCCCGCCTTCCGAATCAAAACCATCTCCGATGGCCTTCCGGCGGATCACCCCCGCGAGGGCAACCGGTACATGGAGTTATTTGATTCTCTCAAGGCCAAAACTAGGCCTCTGTTCAAAGAAATGCTCTGTGCTTATGAAGATTCGCCGCCGGGACCTGTAACTTGCATCATATCTGACGGGATTTTGGATTTTACCGGCGATGTCGCCGATGAAGTTGGAGTTCCCTTCTTCTTCATACGCACTTACAGTCCTACTTGTCTCTGGATCTTCTTCTGTCTCCCCAGACTCGTCCAATCCGGCGAGCTACCATTTCACGGTCAGTTGGTACTTTGTGTTAATGATTGAGATTACTTGTGTTTATTTATTGATCTCTTTTTTCCGGTTGATCTCTTCCTCTCCTTCTTTATCAATTGCATAAAATATTTTATCCTTATTAGTTCCAATTTGAATCTTTTGATTAGTTTTAAGATTGATCTCTTCTGTTCTTCTATCAATTAGATCAATTAATTGAAAATTATTAGTCATAGTTACAGTCTTTTTTTTTATTAATGTTGGATTTACTAAGACCTAAGATTCAATAACCACTAATAGATATTTTTCCAGTTAAAACATTTGATCTATATATGTCCATGTAAATTAGTGACTATATTAGATATTAACTATTAGTAACAATGTAATTTTCTGTTACTTTTCATCTTCTATACACTATTATAACTCGTCATTAATAATTGCAGCTTTACTCCATAATTTCACACTTTGCTAATTAGAGTGACAGTTTACTCAGTATATATTCTCTCGAATATTAGCTGGGAATTTCTATAATCAATTGAGTATTTCAGGAGACGATGATTTGGATGTAGCAGTAAAGGGCGTTCCGGGAATGGAAACGTTTCTTCGCCGGAGGGATTTGCCGGAGTTTTGCCGTTCTGGCGACATAACCGATCCAAAGTTCAAGCTTTATACAGCAGAGGGCAAAGGGGTATTGAATTCTCGTTCCCGCGGTCTGATTCTCAACACGTTTGAAGAGTTAGACGGATCCATTCTCGCCGAAATCCGAAACGTCTGCCCGAATCTTTACGCCGTTGGCCCGCTTCACGCCGCCCTGAGAACTAAACTAAAATCCTCCGAAACGACGCCGTTCCCCTCGTCTTCCTCGAACAGTTTATGGCCGGAGGACCGGAGCTGCCTCGCGTGGCTAGACAAACAGCCGCGAAAATCGGTGATATACGTCAGCTTCGGGAGCATCGCCACGCTGACTAAACAACAGCTCATGGAGTTCTGGCACGGCTTAGTGAACAGTGAACAGAGATTCTTGTGGGTTTTCCGGCAAGAACCCCTCACCGGAAAAGGTTCTCCGGGCGAGATCCCGGCGGACCTGGCTGAGAGCACAAAGGAGAGAGGATTCATCGTGGGGTGGGCTCCACAGGAGGAAGTCCTAGCCCATCCCGCTATCGGAGGATTCTTGACTCACTGCGGATGGAATTCGACTATAGAAAGTGTTTCCGAAGGCGTCCCAATGGTTTCTTGGCCATATTTTTTGGACCAACAAGTGAACAGCAGATTCATAGAAGCGGTTTACAATGTGGGATTGGATATGAAGGATACGTGTGATAGAGTTATAGTTGAGAAGATGGTTAGGGATTTAATGGTGGAGAAGAAAGATGAGTTGTTGCAGAGAGCTGAGGAAATGGCGGGCATGGCTAGGAGAAGCGTGCTTGAAGGCGGTTCATCTTTCTGTAACTTTCAACGGTTAGTCAACGACATAAAGTCTTCAAGTTCTAGGATTCATTATCCTTAAATACTCCGATCCAATCCTTAGATTCAGCTCTCATACAACTCTTGCATCATAATCCGTAAGGCTGGTCAAATTTTGATTAATAGGTCAGATGTTTAACTTCATTAATCAAAAATTCTACTAGCTTTACGGATTGAGACAAACTAGTTTTTGCCTATTCTGGTTTGTGGAACTAGCAATGTGTGTGATTTATCTTTGTGTTTAGGAGACTTGCCCGATTTCATAGTCAGTCAATTTATAATCAATTACTTCGTAAAGTAGTTGTGTTGACTGGCCATAGACTAAAGTATACATTTTTTGAAATCTGATTGAAAAAATGACTCCAAAAAAAATATTCAAATAATAAATAGAGAACTATATCTTGAAACCTACCCATCATGTGAGGACAAGGTTAAAACTCAGCAAAGGACAATCACATGGCTCCCTGTCCTCATCCATCAAAATCAATGTTTGTTAAGAGAACCCAACCAAGTTTACTAACATATTGGTTTGATAATTTTGAAGTTTTACAATCCATTTTTTGTGCGATGGAAATTATTCCTCGATAGCCGTGCATTAATAATGATGGGAAGCAGACCCATTAAGTGAGTGGAGCTTTTTCGACTCTCACGATCATCCTCCCGACCATCTCAGCTACCGAATACCACTGGAGGACAATTTAAGCTGGTGCTCTATCAGTCATAATATCCCAGCCTAATCAGGTCGGGACCGGCCTACAGACCGAGTTTCAACTGTAGAATACAATACTCTCATAAATATTAGGGCACGTGGTCATGCCCCTTGAGGCTTGAGCCTTGTCTTAAGCTTGTACATGAATTTCACGTGTCCTACATGCCGCGAGACCGAAACATATTTTCTCTTTCTCCCCTATAAATACTCACACTTACTGTCATATTTCAAATTTTACAACTTAAACCAACAAACAGATTAAATAAAAAGACAATAACCAGAACCAATGCTAGCACCCTATCTCGTAGTTAATACTGTCTGTATATACTACATCAATGGAAATTTTCTATATATAGTTTTAGATAGTGTTCGTCGTCTTTTCATATGGGGCATGACAATAAATTCATTGTCTGAATATAAACAAAAGAAGGTGTCCCATTACATTTCCTTGTCGTTATAAACTTTCGTTTCAGTGACGAAAACAAAATATCTCCGATCCATCTCTGAAATTCAACGAAATCTACAATGGCTACCACCGCCGTCGTTCCTCACGTTCTCGTCTTCCCGTTACCGGCACAGGGCCATGTAAACTCCATGCTCAAGCTATCAGAGCTTCTATGTATCTCCGACATCCACGTCACCTTCCTCGTCACCGGGCCCACCCACGGCAGCCTTCTCGCGCACTCCGACGTCGGGTCCCGGGGACTCGGCGGCGAGAAATTCCGGCTGGAAAAGCTCCCGGACGGGATCTATCAGGATAATCTCCACACTCTTGATGGGTTCATGGAGAACCTCAACACCTTAGAGACCGTGGGGAGGCCGTTTCTTAAGGAATATCTTGGAGGAGGTCGCCGGAGATGGCCGCCGGTGACGTGCGTGATAACAGATGGGGCGTTGGTGAGCTTAGCGGTTGATGTGGCAGAGGAATTCAAGTTGCCCACCATTGTTTGCCAGACAATCAGCGTTTCTGCTTTTTGGTGTTTTGTCTGCACCCCAGATCTCATACAATCCGGCGAGCTTCCGATCAAAGGTAATAAATTTGCAGCTTATTATCAATTTTTAGTCGAGATGAAATACATATACTCCGTATTTCAAACAAAATAACAACATTCTTTAGTCGGTGCTTTACACTTCAACCCAAAAGGATAGTGAAGGATTGCTCCTATTAGGTGGGAGGGTAAGAGACTATTGTCACAGACTGTTTTTCTCTATCATTAGACTCAATAAATGAACAGTCAACTGATTAATTTGTTTTACTAGTAGTGAAGGAGTTCTGCCTTAGACCTTAGGTCTAACTGAGTAAATCAGGTCGACCAAATTAAGTTTGGAGGGTTTGTTACTAGTTTAGGACTTAACGATGTTAAGTCTAGCTGAGTTAATCAGACCGACCAAATTAAGCTGGTCCATGGGACAAGAGAGGTCTCAAGATGCTGCACGGGTGTTGTGAGCTGAGTCAAATTCTATACTTGTGACACTATATATACTCGCAAAAAGTTTATCAAATTCAAGTGTAACTCGTACTTGCAACTAGAGATGAATCATATATTTTAGTTCATAGTCTACCCTTAAGGAACTAGTTAATTAAGCGTGCAATCAAAATACATGTGTTGCTTGGCCACAATAGGCAAGAGCCCCCATAGGCAATATACATTTGTTTCTTGTCCCTAGAAAGGTGAAACTATCCCAACACAATAAAATAAAAGAATGAAAAATTAAGATAACTCGGCAACTTATTAAGTGAAAAAATTAATGTTTGAGAAGTTTATAAAAAACCTCATAACATTAACCATAACTTTAGCAAGATGTGATGACTCAATCATGTGTCTTACCTATAACCTATCATCTAAGAACCAACTTATCTATATGTATAGGCAAAGACAAATGTTTCTTGATCATCTTGTTTAAGGTTATCTGGAAATATATATATATACAGGAAACGAAATGGATTTGGCAACGAAGGTAAAGGGCATGGAACATTTTCTGAGGCTGGGCGACCTGCCGAGCTTTTGCCAAGTCCAGAATTTGGAAACCCCAATTTTCAGAGCTTTAGTGAAGGAGAAGCTGCAAACAGCTCGAGCAAAAGGAGTAATCTTCAACACATTTGAAGAACTGGATGAACCCATACTCGCCCAGGTACGAACTATGTGTCCAAACACATACCCAATCGGACCGGTTCACGCGCATTTGAAGGCCAGACTGGGCACAAACCCGCCGTCTTCAAACAGCTTACGGGAAGAAGATAGAAGCTGCCTGAGCTGGCTGGAAAACCAGCCGGAAAAATCAGTGATTTACGTAAGTTTCGGGAGCTTAGCAGTGGTGACAAGAGAGCAATTACTCGAGATTTGGCATGGGTTAGTGAACAGCGGGCAGAGATTCTTGTGGGTTCTCCGGCCGGACCTCGTCGCCGGAGAAAATGGCGGAATTTGGGCTCCGGCGGAGCTTGAGGAGGGATTAAAAGCTAGAGGGTACATTATAAGTTGGGCCCCACAAGAGGCGGTGTTGGAACATCGTTCTGTCGGGGGATTTTTTACTCATTCCGGGTGGAATTCAACGCTGGAGAGTATAGTCGCCGGCGTGCCGATGATATGCCGGCCGTGCTTAGGCGATCAGAACACGAACAGCCGGATGGTGGAGGCGGTGTGGAAGATTGGATTGGATATGAAAGGTGGGTGGGATAGAGTCACGGTGGAGAATATGGTTAGAGATGTTATGGAGAAGAGAAAAGATGAGTTCTTGGAGAGAGCGGAAGAGATGGCTAAATTGGCCGGAAAATCTGTCGGAGAAGGTGGATCGTCGTGTTCTAATCTCCGACGTCTGGTTGACGATATCCGGTCAATGGCGGTTTCTCCGATGAAGACTGATCTTCTCCCGGAAATGGATGTGTGTTAGCATTGTTTTTTTTTATGAAGTGAAGAACTCATATTCCTTAGATTATGTGCACTGAATAAATTTATTTTTATGTATTTCATTTTTATGCATGTAATAGTGGATAAACCATGCATGCTAAATAAAAGTTAGACTTTAATATAGATATTTTCTTTTTAGTATTATTGATACTAATGAATATGGATTTGTATGCTCAAAAAGCTGAAGTTGGTAGGCGGCTCAACGAAAAAGATGAATGAAGAAGTCGGGCAGAATATAGAAAGGGTGAACAATCAAAGCTTCGTTTAGGTATAAGAGGCATTCTGATTTGCATGTCCGATTGAAAGAGTTAGCCAATCTGCCTAACGAAGTTGAGCGACTAAGTCAGTCAGACATATAGGGCAAGCAATCTAGTTAATGTGACCAGTTTGATAGAAGAGTAGAGCAGATGAGTTAACCACTCATTAAGAAGTCAAGAATGACCAGCCGAGTAGAGGATGGAGTCGCCTAGATAGGACAATGAGAAGAGTAATCCAAGCACCTGGCATGAGGGAAGTAATGAGGGTATTCAATGCAAAGTTAATGACAATAACGAGTTCAACCATTGTGGAAGACGGTTCGACGCGGTGGAGGGGGGAATCAGCATGAACGTAACCCTAATGACTAAGGCATTTAGAGCATTTATAATTGCATTTATAGCATTTGATGATAGACTAGCCATTTACTCTTTCTGAACATGTATAAAAGGCCTGAGCAATTTAAATATATAAAGGAAAGTTGAGAGTAAAGAGTAATTTTCAAGTAACTATTTTACTTTTTCTGGTATATTTACTTACCAATTGACTACTTCATTTGTCACAAAACCAACACTCCTATTTGATAGAGTTATAGATATGCATTGAACTATAAGCAACTTGGCTAATGAAAAGCCTTCTATATATTAAAAGATAATTATTTATCCCCTTTGCCTAATTGTAGTTCACTGCTTACCCAAAATTAGAAAAGATCACAAACTCATCTCTACCGCATGTCCTCTGATGAGATTTATACATAATACATATTTGAACAAATTAATAAAATATTAAATATTCTATAGTTCTAAGATAATTATTGTTTAAAAAACTGAACTTTTGGAACTTTGAAATTCAAAAATAAATAAAATAAAAATAAAAATATATAGAAATGGAGAGTGCATTGGGTTTTTGGCCAACAGCTCTGGAAACACCAAAAAAATCACTATAACCAAAAATGTCTCCCACTCCACTTAGAAAATCCACCAAAATTAATGTTTTTTCTTCTTTTTGTCCACAAAAAAAGCGAACTCTCTCATTCTAAAAATAAATTGCTATAATTCAGCAATCTTTAAGTAACAAAACAAATATCTAATGCGTAGAATAAACGACTAAAATTAGTATACTCTCACAGTTACATGTCAAAATATTTCATTCTGTCTAGTAGTTTTATAATTCTGATTTAGTTTAATGAAATTTGTCTAAAGTTAATTCTAGGGGAAATGGCGCTTTTGGCCCCTCCATTGTTTTACTTTTGGAAATTTAGCTCCTCACAATTGATTTGAACAAATTTGGTCCTTTACTTATACATAATGTGTCACATTTAGTCCCTAGTATTATATAATTAGAATTTTTGTTAGTAATTTTTTTTTCATGAGGTTATATTTATCATTTTTTTCATGAGGATATAATGTAGAGATTTGAATTAAAAAAACATTCAAAATGCATATAGACTAAATGTAACACATTATGTACACTTAATGTACAATTATTAACAAAATTTCTAATTATATAATAATAGGGACTAAATGTAACACATTATGTACAATTAAAGGATCAAATTTATTCAAATCAATTGTGAGGGGCTAAATTTCCAAAAGCAAAACAATTGAGGGGCCAAAAGTACCGTTTTCCCTTAATTCTAATATTTAATTATACCATCAATTAAAATTAAAATTACATTAAACCCCATCAGCTACGGTGGGAAATGGAGAAACCGTTTCGAAATCACAACCCATTCAAAAAGAAAACCCCAGCACTGACGTCAGCGTGGGACCCAATGTCCATTTAATCCCCATCTCCATCTCCTTCGCCCGGAAGCTACCACCACCCCCCTTTATTTATTCCTTCACCTCCTTTTCGGATATTTTCTCACTTTTTCCCCCTTTTTCTAAATTAAAAAATTCAATTTATTTACTAAAATATCAAGTTTATCAACTAACTCACATAAACTTTCCCTGTTGTTGGGCCCCACCTTTTCAATTTCTCACTATTTCCCCATTGTTTTGAAAAAATAACATTAATGATAGAAAAAAAAACATTTGAAACAATCTAAACAAAATATTAATAAACTACACAATTATTTATATTTTATATATTATATATTCCGAAACAAGAAGAAATTATGCAGACAACTAAACATTGCTAGCTTTTTTCTTATTACAATAGTGATAATAGTATGAGTTTTACAATGAGGGGAAGGGAGGGCTGCATAATCATCATCTTCATCTTCTTCATTTCTTCTAGTCTCTTTAACAGCCTTTTTCTCCAATGCAAAAACAACCCCAGAAACCCATTTTAATAACACTTATTTTACAGCAACAAAAACCACCCATTTTTCCAGTTTTTTTCTTCTGCTATCATCTTCTTCCTCCTTCAAAACACACACATATATGTAATATAATATATTTATATATACTTGAAACAAAACCCTATTGAGAAAATTTTGGTTTATTCCTTCCTGCATCAATAATTTCTAGAAAACTTAAACCAAACACCTGCTGCTCCTGCTTCTTATACTTCCTACTATCATGCACTACTTCTCTACCCACCATTTCTAACAGCAAAAGCTCCTTCGAGAACGAAGGAGATTTGCAGAGGTCAGTAAGTCCATTCGGGAGGGAGACGAAGCTCGGGACTGATTGAAACGTCGGGGGTCAAGTTCCTCATCCGCTGCGCTAGCAATGTAGCATTCCTCCTTGCAATCAACAAATCTGCACCCAAACATTCTGAAACCTTAAAATCCTGTCTCAAATGCTGGAACAGAGGCAGAGATTTCATGGAAGAATGATAAATAGTGAATAGTAAAAAGTAAGAGTTGGAGTTTATACCAAGAGGATTCATCTGAGGTTGAGCTAAACCATTGAAGCCTTCAAAGGACTCAAAGCTCCGGTTCACACCACTAACAGCCTTGGTCAAATTCAGAGCAGCAGAACGCCCTGTTTTACAATAAAAAGAAACAGAGCACCATCATTAATTTCCCAGAAAACAGTGTTTGTTCTTAACTAATCAGACACAATAATGAGACGGCAACGTGAAAAGGAAGATAATAAGATATTCCATATTGATATATTGATTAAACATCATTCTGCTGTCTAGCCAATTGCAGAAGGGCGGTGGATATAACCTAATTAAGTCAAAAGAAAGCGTAAAAACAGCAAGAAAAAAAATGGGGGGAAATTTCCGCCATTTTTAGCCATAAATCACGCCCTGCCAATCTTTATCTTCCGAGTTAAGGAACAACAACACAGTGAGTTAAATGAACTAATACAAGATGAATATTGACAAAAATAAATAAAAACAAATATTAGGTTAAAATGGAGGACAACTCGAACACGATAAACTGTAAAACAGAAACTACCTGTCGTTTTGCGTGAATCGGAGGGAGGTTTTGTAGTATTACAGCCATATCTCCGGGGAATGAACACTCCAGTGCCGGAACACTCACGTTTCATACCCCCGCCGCTAGATCCGCCGGGAAACACCGCTCTGGTGGCGGGACCACCGTGGTGGTTTTGTTGCAGGAGTTGCAGAGAATGCAATGCAGCCGACTGAGCCGAACCTCCCAGCACTGTTCTCCCACCGCCGCCATTTTCCGCAAACCCCGACCCGACCCGGGTCTGGTACAGCTGTCGAGCTCCGAGCCAACCGGGGCTCACTTTCTGGCCCCACATTTCAGAGCTCTGGTGCGGAATCATTTGGTTTCCTCTAGCTTGATGGAACTGAAATGGAAAATTTGTGAGACAATTAGACATGGAAAAAGGACGGGAGGAATAAACACTGGAAGAAATGGCTTACGGGGCTAATGTGAACGCCGGAAACAGAGTTGTTAATGAGATTCGCCGGAGGTAGATCCGGAAGGGAGCGGTTTTTGGCGGTGGTGGATCCATTGCCGGCGGTCATTTTCAGCCTGTCAATGTTACCGACATCTTGGAATAACAGATCCCATGCGTCGTTTTCAGCTCCCAGAGGAGTAGTAGGGGGAGAAGAGACCAGAGAAGGCCCATTCGGGCTACCATTGCTGGACCCGGAGCTCCGCCCGGTCCAGCTCCCCACCTGCGCCAGCGTGGACTGCGGCGATCGTGACAGCACAAAACCCTTCTGCGTCTCCAACACACAAAAATCACTCAGAACAAACACATACACTTCCATTTATTTCCATTTTCAATCAATTGAAGACGAAAATCACAAAAATAAAACCTAAAAAAATAAAATAAAAATAAAAATAGAAACAGAAGAACTACCTCCAAGTGATGGAGACTACGCGCGGACTTGTCAGCTTCCTCGATGAACGTCTGGCAAAACCGACGAGTTAAACCGGCGAGGAAATCCTCCTCGTCGCTCTCGTTCTCGCCGGAGTCCACCGGAGACGAACACAAATCACGGGAGAACTCAGACGGGAAAACCAGATTCGCGCGGGGCACAGACTTAGCAGCGGAGCTCTCGAAGTAATAAGGATCCATCAGCATATCATCGCCGGTGAGAAACTCCGGCGGCAGCCAAAACTCCGTTTGTTTTCCGGCCATCGCAGATTAAATTCGAAATATAGAAACAGAGGATGTATGTATATGTCTGGAAGAGGTTGCTGGTAGGAGAAGAAATCAGAAATGTATGCGTTATTAAATAAAGAAAAATAAAATCTACGGAATTTAATTTTTAAATTTTTTAAAAAATTTTGAAGGTGGGGCCCAAAGGGAAGAGAGAGAGAAAATCGGTGCTGCTGCGCCGTGCGGTGCGGATAGGGAGTGGGGAAGTGGGAGGGAAGAATGTTGAGTTGGACAAAGATAGCTTTTAATGAGTTTCCTTGCAACTTAAATTTCAAATATATCAAATCTAATGTCATTTCAAGGGGCAATATTGTAATTTCACAAAAAATTAGAGTTGTCAAAACGCACGTACTGATCGTTATTGATAGTTAAAATTGACCAAGGTTAGCGTTCGGAGTTTATGTTAATGTATGTAGACGGAAATGAGTATAACACGAGAGAAGTTACGTTGTTTGAATTTGAATGAGATCGAACCGTTGGACATCTCTGATCTGTATAATGAGTGAATGATGCGTAATATATGAGTTGTGAGATGCCCATAATAAATGGATGGTCAAATGTACGTTGGACAAAAGTGATACAGGGCACGATCACGTTATGCATGAGAAATCGCGTGTTGCTTTTTTGTTGATTGACATGATCGGTAAATTACATGGCATGTTACATTGCATTACAATATAACGTGCATCTTCGTTAACTGGTTTAGCAATTACCCAATCGACCAATTGTAAGTCAAGGCCAACAAGATCTTTGTCGAGTTCTTTACATTTGGAATTCAAATCGAGTTCTCAAGCAACAAATTTTGAGTTTGAAATGTTAAGTATATCATTAAGAATTGAACTTGTTTCATTACATGCCAAGACCTTGTGGTCTAGTGGCACTCGATTTCACTCTCATATAGAATGAGTTTCATAACAGAGGTACTCGAAAAAGAACTTGTTCCCTTACACAATAATATACGGAGTAACATAATTTAATTACTTTTAAAATATATTAAGTCGCATTTTATATCCATTTTCTTTATTTTACAATAAAAGTAGGACATATAGTAAAATTTTTGTCTCTAGCAACTATATTTTATCATTTTCCGTTTTGAAGCAATATGTTATAAATTCAGCCAAATAATAATAATAATATAAATAAAAATGTTATTGTTTTTTGCTATTTTGGTTTTTATATATTTGCTCACTATGGTAAACTGATAAACAAAAAACAAATGCAAATTTATAAATATAATTATTTGAAAGATTATTTATAAATCCATATATAGGTTATGAAGCACTCACTGCAATTACATTGAAAACAAAATTAAATGACCATGATATTTAGTCTGCTAAATAATAAAATATATTTTTAATGTAAATACTACTCCGTATTTAATAAGGAACCATGTCATGTGGAAATATTAATTTGACATTATTTGTGTCTTATTTTCCATTGTTTTATCTCGAATTTCAATCGAACTTGTATGTCAAGTTCTTTCAATATTCATTTCATTTACAATTTTAGAAATGATTTTTTGTCATTTTTTTAAATGAAAAAGCAAGCGTACAAAATTTCATTATTAGAAAATAAGGTGTTCACTATGAAAGAAGAGGAACATCAAATCAAACAACGCAATTAGACAATGAATTGATTTCCCAAACAAGCAAATGTGCAACCCGATTCGCTGATATATTATAACAATGCGAATTTTTTAATAGTAAAAGATATGTACATTTTGTAATTTAATAAATTCGAATATATTTATTACTATTTTTGGTATTTGACATTATGATTGCATTATAAATTTTTCTAATAAATGTGATGTAAATTTAACATCACAATAATTATTTTTAACGAGTCAATAAATGTTGTTGTATTTTCGAAAAGTGATCATTGCTTTAAAATTTTTAACATAATATACCTCAAAAATCTTTAATTTATAATATGAAACCTTAAAAATTTGATAATATAATTTTACCTCCGAGACATAACTCAACTTTTTAACTAACCAAAATAAATTCATAAGATTTGATATGTTAACCGCAGTTTGATAGATGATTCAGATATGTAAGTTCGTTGAGACATATATTGTGAATTGCCGCCTCCACTGATTTCTTACGCAGGAACCGGGAGGGGACAAACTTATTAAAAAATTCATTTCTCTTGTTCATAACGTTTTCGTTTAAGTCACGTTTTTGTTGAAGGCAACACCGACTTTTTTGAGTGAAATATGTTACTTTTGGTAATTATTTTTGGCATTTTTGTCTTATACACTCGTTTAATGTATACAATATTGTTTTTATTTATGAGCGTATACTGATTTATCTCATTGTGTTCCATTGCCACCGCCTCCATCTCCGGCGCCGGTCAACGCCGGAAACCTGAGAAAGAAAGGTCCTCCGGTCAAAGAAAGGGATCACGGATGGTGCAGTGCACAGGTGGATAGGGTTGCCAGATATGGGTGGGTGGTGGTGGTGATGAGTCCCCAGTCCGTGCAGTGCACCAAATGGGAAAGTGGGAACATGGGGCAGAGGCCCAGAACGAATTTGAGAGGACATTTGTCCTTGTTGTGCAATTTTGATCGCCACGTGGCATGTGACCCAGACCAGCTAGCATTATACGGAGTATATGTATAGAATTTTATATAGTACTTTAAAAGTGGGAACACACCCAACTGCATGTTTTGTGATCCCTTTTTGGGTTCTTAATTTCACAGCCATACCTATTGGGGTGCAACACCAAATTCAAGAAATTGGATGCTGCCTAATTTTGCCTTGTCCTAATAATGTGATAACAACATCTCTAATAATTGTAATTTTTAAAGAATGTTTGCAGACGTGACTAAGAAAAAGAAGATAAGCAAAAAAAAACGCTATATTGTGCCTCACACGCTACAAATGGCGTTACTGTTACACTGTAGTATCTGTTCATAACTACTTTCTCAACCAAATGAAATACAAAGATCAATATCACATTCACTGAGGCTCAAATCAACACTCTCTCATGTGGGGGTGCAACCGGATGTCACTAGACCACAAGGTCTTTGGCCACCTAATATAACTATAACTTAATTAAAACTTTAACTTAAATCAAGAGAACTCAAGCAGTTCCATCAAACCCATATTCTTGATGGATTCAATCCCATCACAACTTATTATTAAAGAAATAATGTGTAAATTTTTATGATTTTGATTTTATGTTTAAAAAATATAATTATAAAACAAGAATTAATCCCATCCTAAATGCTGTGAGAGACATAAATGTATGGCCGTATGGAAGGTACTTTTATGATTAAACGAACGACTTGTTCATTATTATGGCAACACTAGACATACATGTATGGGTTCACTACCGTACCCGGTACCCTTGTTTAGTCATCTTCGAAAAATGTGTGACAGAAACTATATATGTTGAACAAAATAAAAATAACACTTAAAAAAAGTGGAGGCAGATTAAGTGAAGTATGACTTTCATATCAAAATATTACGAGTTTGATTTTTGATTTTTTTTTTTGTTAATATTCTATATAACAATTGGACTCGTCAAGTCATCCACAAATAGTGAATGTCAATTTTTCGCCTATAACTGATATTTTAAAATTTAGATGAAGTAATTCATAACTGACGGTTTAAACTAAGAATACTAATTGATGATTTTTTAAAATAGTTAAATTTAAAATTTTGTAATTACCAAATTAACTATTTGAATAACTTAATTAATTAGGTTGTCTATAAAAATAAAAATTCTAATCACTAAAAGGTGCGCTTTAGTAAGTTACTAAATTGTCATGCTTTCTTACAAATGGCGGTGCAAATATCTGTCATGCACTACACCCATATATTTGCATCGCCAAATAAGTTATATTCTTGTCGCCTAAGAAAACCATTTACCATATTAATGGGGAATTTTTTTCCTCAAATTTAGGTTTCATTTGAAAACTCAAAAAATAATTTGTTATAAGTGATTTATTTTATTTTATTTTTTCTTTGTGTTTGAGTATTCATGAAGAATATACACTATAGTCAATACAGAAAAGATTCAATTTGTCAAAAAAATGTCTTTCTAATTTTTTAGTCGGAAGACCATTTTTTAAATTTTTATTTTTTGTATTTATACTCTCACTGATCTCTTTTCAATCTAATTTTTGGATTATTATTACCATCACCACCACCACCACGCAACAAAAACCACCACCACCAATTATTATTAGTTTAATTTTATAACATGCAGTCAAGCATTACAAAATTAAATTATTACAAAAAAAAAAAAAAAAGAATCATCATTTTTATAAAAATATTTACAATTTTTTAAATGGACCCTTGGTGAAAATAGATTTTACCTTCTTTGGTTGATGAAAGTTTTATCTCTTTTACTATTATATTAGTGGAGATGTGGTCCTTATGAGAAAAAAAAATAAAAAAGAAAAAAGAACACAATAATTAAGAGGTGTATTATGTGCATGATTGTTGTCATTATTGTGTGCATTTTGTGGACAGGACGCAATTCACCGAGTCAAACACGCTAAACCTCCATCCCTCAAAAACGGAAAACCTATTACTCTATACGTCTGTTTGTTTCGCCAAAATGTGAGAATTTATTAGTCGTGCCCAGAGGCCTTGCCCATTCTTTTGCAGCTTACTTTCCACCACAGTGTCCTTTCTACTAACCAAATCAAGACACACATACCAATATAATACGCACTAAAACATAATTAGTAACCGCGACGCCAAAGATCTTGTAGTCTAGCAGCATAATTGTGACTTTTCACATGAGATGCCTCAGGTTCATTAGTTCAAACTCTCGTGGGCATTGACTTTCTGTGATTCAGTAGTTTGAGAAAGTAAAGTATGTACGAACATATTTTACATTGTAACAGAGTCGTAAAATGATTAGTTATATAAAAAAAAAAGTGTGTCATATTTGTAAAGGGTAAAAAGTAGACTAAAGTATGAGTTGACCTACAATATTGCTCTTCTTAGAGTGCGGAGAAATTAGGTTGCTTCGGACTTTGGTGCAGCTAGTAAAGCTTCTAAATGTGGAGCTTGGTTTATCAATCATGGTGGGTGAAATTTATCTTTTTTATCTATGTGTTTCTCCGATTGTGATGGGTGAAGTCAACAATGGTGAATTTAGTGCTATTTTGGTCATTTCTATACCTGGAAGAGCATTTGAATTGTTTATTTTTCTAGGTAAATAATGGTTAGATTCCATGTGATCAACTTGCGCATTTGAATTGTTTATTTTTCTTGGGTAAATAAGGGAAATGCACAATCATTGTTTTTAAATCATGTCATGTATAATCATTTCAGATGTAAGAATATACTTTACTCACTCAGTAAAATGAGAAATTAGTCTCTTTCTTGCACTCTACGCGCCCATTTGAGTGCAAGTGATAAACTCCTTCTTCCCCGAAGAAGTGATAGTAACCTCCACCCAAGCCAAATGATGGCGGGCGGCTAACTTTGCGCGAGAGTCAGTCAATGTATTTTTCGCCTAACTGCCATGCCAGGTTTTGAGCTTTATCGATTGTATGCCCTGATGAGCCGAATAGCCGATCGAAGTGGTTCGACTACTTTGCCTACTAGGTACAACCAATCAACGTCAAGTACGACTGCTCGGGCCTAAAGCCCATACCAAATCTCCCCAACCTATTATTCATAGTATTTGTGAAAAATGAAATTATAAATTACTATTAAAAACAAGTTTTAAATGAGACTTTTTATCCACATTATTATTCCGATTATGCTTAATCTAGCTTGTTTGCCTGATACAATAAAAGTAGAGTGATTATCTATCAATGGTGCTGTGGGTGGTGAGTGAGAAGTTGCAAAAGACACAGACACATCTGGTGGGGCCCCCTTGCCTGCTTCATTATCTCCCTGTTACGTTGCATGCACACAACCTTATGATCTGCTGCTGATAAATACAGCCATCTTGTCTTAATGATGGAGGATTGAATTGATGAACTTCATCTCTGAAAACACATCGCATTATTAGGAGAAAATGAAGAAATCCTTTTTGTTTTTTGTTTTTTTGTTTTTGTTTTTTCTCTCCTGCGACCACTTTAGTGGCATCATCGCATTAGGCATGCAATTGCTTGGGTTTCCCGCAAAAAATATTTGGTGTTTCCCGCCGAAAGCATTCAGCCGTCGTTTTCAATTCGACCGCTCGTGTCTTGTCGTGTCGTCCATCACTGCCGAGTGACGACGCTGCTGCCTCTGCTTTTTGCGTCCTCTTCGTTCGATGTTTTGAATTCAACGGTGGGATTTCGCTGCCGCCATACAGCTGTCGCGCACCCACCCCACCACGGACCGGACATCCGGCCCGTACCCTGGGAGCCAAGTGTACGAGGTTTTTTTTTTATTATTATTTTATTTTTTATGTATGGTTTGGTTCGGGTTCATCTACCCGTTAGGGGTGTCAATTTGGATTGGCTCATTCCACGGTCGTTGTAATTTTTATGAGCCTTTGCAGGTCACCATGTGAAGTTTGCAAGTTAAAATTCAACTCAAACCCGCCTTATACAGGTTTGTGGACCCCATAGGTTAGCTTGCAAGGCTCACATTTTCGCAAGTAAAAATTTTTACCCAAAAATCTATCCTATTGCGAGACAGTTCAGGATTGATCGGCGGGTTTCGACACACTTTGACACCCTACTACCAGCTACAAAACCAACTATTCTCCTAAAATTTTGATAATACATTCTCAATGACAATGACACATCAACATGACAATTAAGAATTGGAGATAAAAAAAAAAAAAATAGTTGTCTTTAACATTTTTTGGGTTGATGTTAGAAAGACAATTATAAGGAAACTAAATTAATCACACGAATTGGTGCCACTACGTCATATCTACAACGTCAAACGTTAACAAAGAACAAAAAGCAGTAATTAAGGAGTATAATGGAAACATATGGAGACCATATTCTCATTCTTGAAAGCTCATATGAAACCCTTTAAAAATGAAGAGTGGGTCAAGCAACTCTGGAACATGACAATGGTCCCAGATTCCATGTTCCAAGATTCCAACTACCTAACGACTTTTAAACTAGCTTCTGTATATCAGTATATCTGGTTGTTCTTTATCAGGTTACACACATATGCTTCTTCATCTCATCGCATAACCATACACCACTCAATTGACTCTCCTTTTTGGGGATAATGTATTGCATTTCTAACAATCTTTTTAAAAATCCAACTGTAATGGCTTCGATGCTTTATATCATGAATCACATGAATTCGTCCATAAGCTTTATGAGGAAATAAATTGGATCAATTTAGTTTTGATATTTAATATCTAACTATACACAGCTAAATACAAGAAGCCAATCCAAAACAAAACCCCAATGCTCATGATAGAAATTAAATTTCACTTTACTATTGATAAGATTTAAGTGAGACTTTTCATCAATCGAGCCAGTACTTCGGACAAAAGCACTTGACAAGCCATGACATGACCACTTCACACATGATTGGTTTATAGAGAATTGTTGGTGCTCACAATTGTTTAAAATTAATTTTGGACATTCAATTTTGGTCCCACTTGTTGTTCACCACAAAATCTTTTTGTCCAAATCTTATGGTCACGACATCAACCTAGTAAGACCCCAGGGTCATGTCATTGGAAGTGAAAGGACGCTATCATCAAGTATTGCATCTCCAGATTTTGTTTGTGAGAAATATTATATTATTTTTATTCCTTAGTTTTATCATAATCGACTTAATATAAACCTATTATTGGAAATTTGGTATGTTATGGTTTTACAAATACTATATTTAATGAGTCATACATTCTCTGAAAGGAAAAAAACTTTGTTCAATGACACCTTGCGAGTTGCGAGTATTGTCTTTGCATGAGGTTCATTAACTCGATCAACGATTTGAGACTCTAAAAATGCTATGTGAATTTTTTGATCGCGGATAAGAATGGAGACCTTGACAAGAACTAACAACTTGTTGTGGACAAGATAGAAGACTTGACAATTAACATCTGGACAAACATAAATATTTGTCACTTAATTGAGGACATAAATAGCCTAATTAATAATATTTATTTATTTTATAAACTAATCACTCATAACATTTTCTAACAAATTACAAGGACGTGATGGCATTGTATAGCAAGAAAGTATCCAAAATGAGACAGAAGATAATTTAGCAGAATCCTACATTGAATACTGACTAAACATGCAAATCAACTTTGTTCCCTCCTAGTTTTATTTTCCTTATCTTCACAATCAACACGTCGGTCGTCGGTGGACATCTGCACCTTTAATCCAAAAGAACAATGAAAAGTCCCCAAAGGGTAATTGGGTGGGGAATATCATTCAACGTTAACGAATTCAATTCTTGCTAACACATTTTTAGTTTAGACCATTGTATAGATCAGGTCTTCTTAATACAAATTGATTTTCATTTCTTTTATAGTTTACCAGCTATTATAAAAAACGGTTCAACCTAATAGTCTAATACACAGTCTCGAATAGTGATGTAGGTTTCTCTAGACATTCATGCCCACAAGAAATCTAGACTAAATTAAAAAATTAGCAACAATGTGGGATTATGCCTAAAGTAGACAAATCCTTGTAGGCATTTACATTTGACTTTGTCTATAGAATCGTCATTGAGTTACCATAATTTATATCCCCAAATGCTCCGTTGGGCCAATGTGTGGGGTTCTTGTGGCTGGGAATTTAACCTTTTAGGATAAGGTTTAATTGTACACCCAAAAAAAGGGGGGAAAGAGATCTTAAAGCCGTGGATGACCGTCCGATCTGATTGAATGAAGGATTGTCGTCGGAGACTCGGAGGGGCATGAGGCTGAGTAGGATTGAGATGGGAGGCACATGCGTAACGTTACTATTACGTCAATTTATTGCCAATTCATATGTGGTATATTAGGTGTAAAAGTTTGTGATGGTGTCATTATACTTAGCTTATTAGGTGACCATGATACCAATCAAACAAACAACAAAAGATTCAACAAACATGACATTCAAACCATGTGGATTGGATGCAAACTAATGGCTTCTCACATGACAATAACATACTTAATTGGACTACAAACAAAACCCTTAATTATGTTCAATGCATTAGTGATTCAAAAGAAAAATGGTACAAGGTAATTTTTAATTTCTTCCTTAAAAATTAGTGAAGGAAGATACATGTACGATTTGATTTGCGAGTTATGAAGAACTAAAATTGTATTAAGTCTTTCTAATAATTGTTACTCTATTACTATGAATATATTTCTCTTGTCATGTAAAAACAGATACAACTCCCATGAATCCAAGATTGAACAAAACGATTTCTTTTATTAATAAATGAATAACAATCTTGGATGTTTCCATGTTGGATCCAACAATATAATCCTTTGAACTTCCCAGGAAATCTGTTTTGTCTGATTTCATTATTTAAAATTAATTAATCTTTTTGTTTTTCTTAAATGCATATTGTCGGAGGTTGGAACTCATTCTTCCTCATAAGTTTCATCATCATCATTCATATATATATATAGAGAGAGAATGTTGGAGCATTAAGTTTAATTAATATGCGGATAATATTAATTATACCATAAAAACTAACTAAAAAAATAAAGATTGGATTCATGAATTATGAACTGGTCAAATATTCATTCATGAACCAATGTGAGATACATCAATATGTATTAAAAAACTGAACTCTAAATTCTATAATTAATTTACTACTAAGAGTGTCTGGAGTTCATGAGTTTACACACTAGGAATGAGAATCAAAATCATAATTAGTGTTTGGTTGACAATTTTTTAAAGCATAATTATGGAATTTAATTATTTTTAATTAAAAATCACATTCTTTAATTAAAAATGAGTATTGTTTTATCTTATTGATAATCTGATTTTTAAGTTTGGATTAATGCTTTTATTTTTTTATTTTGATTTTTTTTTTTGTTCATATTGCTGCTTTGAATATTATTTTACTAAGATCAATTATCTTAATTTGTTATTTTTATATTTTTAAAACCTTTATTTTCATTATAGAGTTATACATAACCAAACATCAAATGGATTGCGTTGCAATTTTTTTCAAGTTAAAAAGTTTACTTTTTCAAGTTAAAAAGTTTATTTGATCCTTCTTTAATTTAGAAACTTAATTATATATTTTTGACAAATTAGAAGAACAAACTTAAGAGCTCATTCTCCCCTTATAAACAGGGCTTTCAGCTCTAGAAACATGGGCTTAGATCCACGTAACCCAACATAAATCTTAAAATCTGAAATGATTCAAAAATCCCTCACACCAAATCTCAAATGCATATGATTTGTGCATCAGATAAAATAAAGAATCATTATATACCTTCTTACTCATATCCCACAATCGTGTCACTAGAATACAAGACATTTACAGCATACACGAAATCAGTAAACCGAGCACAATATATACACAAAAAAGGGGGAAATTATGAAAGAATGCATCAAGAGAAGTTCTATGAAGATAGAGATGACAATGGGCAATTTCGATCGTCTCCCTTCTCCAAATGGATCAGAAGAAGATCCTCGTCGGTGCCAAACGATTTGCGCGCCTCTGCTAGCCGCCTCGAAGTAACCTTTTCATGTTTCCTGAACAACATGCAGAATGTTAACGCAATCCTCGTACAAATGCTATGATGCATGCAGAAGATCGAAGCGTAAAAGGAGGGGAAAAGAAAAACCTTGAGCTTGCTGGATCTCGTATCTCGTATTCATCCATGGCTGCATCGTAGCCACAGATGACAACGTAGTGACCTGCAGAAAATATTAGACAAACACTTATGTCAAGGCGATGACTTCGGTTCGGCCTGAGAAAAAGTTTGTTTTGTGATATCACGTCATGACTCATGAGCCTCAGTATTATTAAGTAATTAAGTAATGATACTACGTTCTGTTTCAACTAAAAGTCGAAGTTGATTAGTCCGAATAGTATTTGGTAAGCAGTGATATGTTCTGTTTCAATTAAAAGTCTAAAAGCTGATAGTCGGACTAGTATTTGGTAGTTCTGTTTCAACAAAAAGTCTAAGTTATAGTCAGAATAGTATTTGGTAAGCAGTGATATGTTCTGTTTCATCTAAAAATCTAAGCTGATAGTTGGACTACACATTTATATTATATATATTATATGCTCAATACAGGTGAAGTATAGATGGATAGGGATAGGATTAGTTCTCACCAGTATAACCCGGGCTCTTGGGGTAGAAGTGTTGAATACAACCATCCTCCGACCAATAACGACTGCATAAAACGATGGTATATCTGTTGACCATAAGGCATATATGTAGTAGCTAAGGTCGAAAGAAGGCTAGCGGGGACTTATTGGTGGGAGGACTGAGGGGAAGTACGTGTACCTTATCTTGTGATGATCAACTAACGCTATTGCAATGCAATTCCCGGACATTATTAACATAGACATTTCTTCTCCGCTAATTGACCTGCACTGCGAAAACGAAGATATGTATATATAAACTCAAAATGACAACACAGTTAAACAAGTAATGAAGCGTAAAATAGGGCCCGGGGTGGACAACTCTCCTGGCATTGAGGACTCGAGAAAGCACTCGAGTATAAAGAAAAGATTAGATACAGACAGAGAAAACATACCTCAATGTTAATTCCCGCATCTCGTGCCTCCTGAAATAGCGTATTCACTCGGGCAAGATCACTAGGCAACTGCTCCTGCAAATTGGTTACAGAAATGTGATACCAATGACAGGCTTCTGAAATTGCGTATTCACACATCAGATTTAGCAGGAAGTAATCACCTTGTAAAATGTCTCCACGCAAAAGTTTGGATTGGCTCCTATTGTGATCGTAAAGTACGAAAAGTTAACTGAAAATTTCCGCAACATGTATGCTAGGTCTACTGTCCAAATGCTGCGACCAATAAAGAAAAATCACTATGGCTCATGCCTGCTTATAAATCTTCGAGGCAAACAGAAATAGAAGAGAAATTCTTGGTTATAACAAAACAAATTAAGCATTTGTATATCCACTAAAGATCCGATGTCTTATAAGTTATAAATAGTACCTTGTGGTAGAGCAGGACTGTGCCAGTTCCTCAATATTACTATTGTAAATCCCGAGAGTTCTCAAAACCATTACCACACAAGCAAGACCACAATCCCATGTATATAGTTGCTTAACATGTGGCACCTATAGTCATGACACAAAATATTAACAGCGAAATCGAGATTGGCTAGAGCTTCTAAACGCTTAAAACTAACAAATCTGGTAAAGGCAAGCATAAACTGACTATATATATATATGCGTGTGTGTGAAACAAACTAACTCACTTCAACCGAGAATGATTCGGAGGACAGAACGGCTTTGCTTTTCACTCTATCGAGTGACTGTTTAAAGGGGAACGAACCAACCAAAGCAAACTCGTCCCCCGGTGGTTGCTGAGCATCTTCGTCGTCTGATCTCATGAACTTGCTTAGGAGAATACAGAAAGGCCACACGTGTGACCAACTGATCTGATGCATTTGTAAAAGCACTGTATCTCAAAACCGTATGATGGCTAATCTCAGCAGTTGAGACAAACGTTCATCATCAGAATTCAGAAAAGTTGGGCTCCTTAAAGATTTGCCTTTTTTAGCCTCTTTATTGAAATCAATGGTGGGAAGAATGATTCAATGGTCTGCAAACACAAGTAGGTGATGGAATTACATGTCTTCAAAGATATTTCCCTCATTATACCATTTTAAGATGGGTCACTAGATGAGAACAACGATGTTAGCAGGATGTCAACATCCATTGACCACAAAAGCCCTCCACGTATTGCATCTAATCAACATCAAAATAAAGTAGCCAGTTAAAATTTCAACCAAGATTATCTGATCTCAACCCTTTAAGCTCAACAAACCACTGGTGAAAGAATTTCATCCCTTAGCCCGTAAGGGCATCTCAGTTGGTTCTTGGGCGATAAATTGTGGGCACCTGGTCCTCCCACCGCTACTGAATCATTGTAATTTATCCCTCCACTATTCTATCGGACCAGGGTGTTGGCCGATGGACGGGGCAAGGGAATTTCGCCTTTTTAAGGCAAGAATTCCATTCCCAATTTTATTGCATCCTCAAAAACACAGAACACACAGACAAAATTACAAAATCATTGTCCAAAATCTGCTGTTTTTATGTTTCATTTCCCAAGATGATGCGTTTCTATTGCCTTCTTCTTCGTTCATTTTTTTTGTTCACTCAAAACCATAAGAACCCAACCAACCTGTGTTCCTTCTAACCAAACACCCAATCACACCTTAGCAAACAATTCAATCAAAAAACATCATTTTCATTGAAAAGATTCCACCTTTTGTCTACCCTTGTTCTGAACCCACCACCAACATTCATCACCAGGCAAAAACAGAAACATGAACAGAAAAATCAGAGCAAAAAACAAAACATGTGGGAATCAAATTGAAGCTTTCAACATTTGTGTGAAGCAACCCAGAAAAAAACTCATATGTGTATGTACATAAAACAAATTGGTTTCCGAATTCTAATCAAAATTGGTACCTTTGATTCTTTGAATGATTGCAGAAGAGGGGAAAAGAAAACGCAAAAAGAAGAAGTCTGAAAGGACGGGTCTTTGGGTCTTCTTGCCGCCTGCTCCTTTCCCTGCGTTTCTCGTTTGCCTGGGAAGAAAAAAGTCTTTGCTTATTCCTGTCGCGGATTCATTGGGGTTTGAGCTGTATCTTCTTTCTGGAAGCCGCGGGGCCCGAGTCATTTTCCGTCCATAGCTAGCTGTTCTTGTAATGATAAGGACAAGAGAACAAATATATTAAGATATTTATGGAAATGTAAATTAAAGAAACAGTTATCTTTTCTCTTTGTTTTCTTAAACAAATGGAAAATGTAACCGAAATGTTTTTTTTTTCAAGAATATAGTATTTGTTTCTTTGACCAATTGCCACCGTTTGTGCGAATATACATACACTCTTGATTGGAAGCACAAGAAATCACATGCTTAAAAAATGGTTTTTACCTTTGTCAGTTAAAGTCGCAATACAATTTAGTACACATGTTTAAACACATGCTTAAAAGGTGGTTTTTATCTTTTGTCAGTTAAAGTTACAATACAGTCTAGTACACATGTTTAAACGCATGCTTAAAAGATGTCTTTTTACCCTTTTTACGGTTAAAGTCACAATACAATTTAGTGCACATGTTTAAATAATATATATATATATTTTGTCACTCAAAAACGAGCTTTTTATGTAGGAATTTTTTTTTTGCCCACATTAGCAGCTCAGTTAGTCACATTGTTGAAGTTTAGAAACAATGACCTAAGATCGAGTCTCACCAGATGGGAGCAAACTCTCAAAGTGAGGGACTCCTTGTACGGACAAAGATCTAGCCCATGTGTTCAACTGAGTAACTATAATTTATATATTTTTCGATACTCTGTCAGATCGGGACGTGAGAGACCCTTGGGGTTACGGATTCAACATTATGGAAACAAGTTGAACAATTTAAATATAAGTTTGGGAGCTTGGTTAGAGTATAAAAAGATAAATATGGATTTTTATTAAATGTGAACGATCATAATCGCTAAAACAAATTAAAATCAAAGATTGTTGGAATACAATCGAAGATCAATGGTCTCTTATATACATCATAGCCCATTATTTTTCTTTGCATTTATATTAGTCATCAACGAATGACTCGACTAATAATTTTCAAGAAATCTCATTTACACAACAAAAATAGTGAATCCATTCCACTCAATTTAATCCAAAAAATTTGATAATTTATTCCTCTTAAACTCCCACATAAAAAAATCTTGTATTCTTTCTATTTGTTTAACGCATCATTACCTAAACAAAGGGGGTGCTAAATGCACTTAAATACATAAAATCACCCATTAGTCTTGTGTTCAAATAGCATATAGTAAATTTCTCATATGGGAGGTCACGAGACCGAACCTCAGCGGTATTACACTATAATAGAGTTAGTTCACTTAGTTAGGTAGTTGTATTCAAAGAAAAAAAATGCATAAAACCAGAAATATATATTTTTCATGACCAAGTTATACATGGTAGATGAAAAAGTTGAACCAATCTTCTAGATGGTCGAAACATCAAACCAACCAACATTAGTGTCGTAAGCTCACATTAAATTTCTACTATTTTTCCTAGTGGATAGTCTAACAATGACAATGACATGACATTTATACTCTTCTATCTTATATTTAAAATCAACTTTATAAACTATAATAATTTATGAACTCTACAATAGTAAAATAGTAATACTAAATTGCTAGTAAAGTGCCATCACTTAATTTTTATTGGTTGGTAACTCTATGACTCTCCCATATTTACATGTAGTTAAATCAAAATGATACTTTAATTATGTTATAATGAAATTACAGTGTATAAATATATAATAAAATGAAATTAAATACGCCATAAAAAATAAGTAGTTTGACAGAATGGCCAAACAAGTGTCGTTTCTTTTTATTAAAAAATTGCACCATTTTTAACCACGACCCATGGTAAAATTTATCGCAATTAAGTTTATGGGCTTCAGCGGTTAAATTAAGTTTCAATTCTTATACCATGGTCTGAAAATAGCGTCGTTTCTTTAAGTAAAGAAACGGTAGTCGTTATTTTTTAACAAATTTCATATTGTTTTGAGTATTAAAACAAAATGAAACTACATTGTATCTAAAATGAAAACGTGTTGCATATTGTGTTTATATTATCATATGAAAGTGTAATTAAATTGAAATGATAATTTAGTTTTATTAAAATGAAACTGCAGTATGTATAAAGTAAAAATGAATAACATGTCTCACATATTGAGCGTATATTGTCAAGTATAAGTGTACTCGAATATAAATGATATTTTAGTTTTGCTGAAATGAAACTACAGTATGTATTAAATGAAACCGAATAGCATTCTCACATATTGACTGTATATTGTCAAATGAAACTGTAGTTATATCAAAATGATATTGTTGTTGTGTTGTAATAAAACTAAAGTGTATATAAAATGAAACTGAATAACAGTTTCACATATCTGAATGTATATTGTCCAATGAAACCATAGTTGAATTATTTTTTTTTGGTAAAAACTTGTGTGAGACCGTATCACCATGAGACGTGACGGGTCGGGTCGGGTCAAGATGTAAATGTAACACTTATATGCACAAATGTCATACTTATATGCTCAAATGTAATACTAAATAGAAATAAAATTTTTGTTACTTATAAGGGTAAATGTAATACTTTTAATGGAAAATACAATACTTTTACATTTCGATTTAAAAGTATTACATTTTTCCTCAAAAGTATTATATTTACTCTTATAAGTAAGGGGCACTTGTTAACATTACTTATTATGAAAAATGTATTACTTTTTCTCTTATAAGTGTAACAAAAATTGTATTTTTTATTAGTGTTATATTTGAGCACATAAGTATGACATTTGCACATATAAGTATGACATTTGCATGGTGTTTTGACCCGACCCGACCCGTCTCACGAATAAAGATCCGTGAGACGGTCTCACACAAGTGTGACTTTTTTTTTTTTTTTTTTTTTTTTTTTTTTTTTTTTAATACAACCATAGTTGAATTAGAATCATAATTTAGTGGTGTTGTAATAAGACTACAATGTGTATATAAAATGAAATTCAATAGCATAATGTATCATTGTAATAAGAGTATTATATGTATAATGTCGAATGAAACTGTAGTTAAAACAAAATGAAACTATAATTGTGCTGAAATAAAACTACAATGTAATAAAATGAAACTGAATATTTATACAAGCAGAACTAATTATGCAGAAGGGTGTTAGGGACGTAGAGGTCCAATCGGATGCGAGAAATGTCATTCAATGGATTCAGGGGAACACCACTGGTCGGGGGCCGGTATGCCATCTCTTAGACAGGATTACATGGTGGACCGACAAAGATTGGAGGGTTTCTTTCCGAGCTATTTTCAGAGAACAAAACAGGGTCGCTGATTGTCTTGCTTCACTCGGAGCACAGAGCACCATGCAGAGGAATCTTGAGACATGTCCGCTCGTGTGTGAGGAGGTGTTTATCGACGATGTGGCGCATGTTACGATGATGCGTAGAGTGGTGGAGCCTATATAGGTTATAGCTCCCCAGGGCCCCCCCCTCCTTTAGACACAAAAAAAAAAATTATGCAGAATATGTGATATTTCTTTTCATTAAAAGAAACGACACCATTTTGGACTATGGTCTACGGTAAATTTACGATTAGTATGGATTGGGCTTTAGAAGAATATTTAGAATTCAGTTTAGCGGCCCATATCCCAACTTCAAGCCCAATCACAAAACCATTTGAATAAGAAAAAGTCGAAATATTTTACTCTCTGGCGCTGGAAGAGACGAAGACTGAGAGAAAAAAGCAGCTGAACTTGCCGTTGATCGGATCTGATTTTCCGACGTCTACTCCGCCGGAGCCTCCGTCGTCGAATCGCCGCCACGATGTCGGGCTCAGCAGTTCCCAAGCTAGCCACCACAATCCACATAACAGCCCTAGACGGGATAATAAACGTCAACTCTCTGTTCACATTTGCGGTTTTCGTCGGCCTAGCTTGGAACCCGCGAGACCCGAATAACCGCCTCACAGACGACCCGAACTGCCTGGCCGACCCGAAAGTCGCCGAGAATCTCGTGGCATTCCACGTCTACTCATTCGCTTTCTTCCTATTCTCCAGCCTCGTTGCACTGTGCCTCAAGCAAGCAATCCGGCTCGCCAAAACCGCCCATTACCCCACCATTTTCGCCCTAGACTTAGCTCACGTCAACAAGAGCGCCGTTAGGGTTGGCTATCTGGTTTGCGCTGCCGGCTCGGTGTGTGGCTGCGTGTTTTTGATGCTTGCGTTGATCAATGTGGTTCAGATCAAGCTCGGAACTCTCGGGTGTGGGAGTAGCCATAGCTATGGAGCTGTGATCCCCCTTGTAACATTTGTGCCTTTAGGGCTCATCATCTATGTTTGCACTATCCTCTATGCGTTCACTCGTTAACATAATGCCAGTCCATAAAAGTTTGATTTGTGTATTAACATGCTTTGATTTTGGGACATTGTTGTGTAATTGTGTTGTATGTTGTTCTTTATAGTATGTGAAGTTTTGAATGATATTTGTAGGATTTTTCTCTTCATTGCTATCCTATTACTTATGTATGAATTTTCCAAGTAGTAACTTTTTTTTAGTAATACTTACTCCACTATAGTTCATTTATACTTTCGAATGAGAGAGTCACTGTATGCCACCTGTCATTGGCTTTCACATAGTATAATATACGGAGTACTATATATTATTTAAGTGGTTGTGCTTCAAGAATATGACCGAGTCATAATCTGTTGATAAGTAATTTAGATAATTAGTTTGGTTTTAACTGATTAACTTACATAGGCTTCTAAGTGAAACAGTCCTCCCACAGCTCCGTGGACAGAATATACTACACCATCTAGTTTTGAAGAGAGGAGTCACAGACAAAATGACTAATGTTTCTTTGTAGAATTGTAGGTCTACCATTCCATAGGCAACACCAATAGTGATATCAACTTTTGTTAGAGATATTCCGATCATTCTAAAGTTTCTGCTACTATGAAGTTAGACTGCTCGTGATTTAAGTATAGTTAAGTTTATGTTAGTGGACATTTATATATAACAACTTATATTTCTTAACTTTCCTGCCAATTATTTTTACTCAAATCTGTTTTTACTTTTTAGTGGATAAAGAGTCAGAAACCTCCAGGCTGCAGTGGTACTGCAGAGGCTGTATAGCTATCTCAGATCAGTCTCTAGTTTTAAAGGAAAAAGGTATAGAATTTGCCCTCAAATTTCAGTTTTGATGAAGTGCTTGTGTATTCTAGTTTTTGTTCTTTCTTTCCAGAATTGCTGGATTGAATAATTGAATACAGTTTGTGGATTTGGGAAATATTCTCTAGATATGGAAGCTGTAAAAGCTTGATGCTTTTCACACAAGCAGGGTGGAAATGCTACTGTTTGCAGTATATCCTGCCTTGGGGTTTAGAAATTAGGATAGAACCCTGAATTGATTCTATGCTCTGATGAGAAGCCAGAGAATATTTCATGAAGAAACAATAATGCTTGTTTTGCTCAACTAATCTTGAAACTTACTGTGTAATCTAAAAAGAAAATTTTGAGTTAAAAACTAAAAGTATAAATCGTTTTCATAGTAAACATGAAGAAAATCCCATTTTTTCAAGAAGCTCCAAGGTTACAACCTTAAGGGCAACCAGTGCAGTATAACTGATTTTGCACTTAATATTTGCTACTTGCCAAATATCATTCATATATTACGTGTTCAATTCCCTGCCTCGTTTTGCAGCTTATACATTGTCTTGAAGATTGAAGATCGGGACTGCAGACTTGCAGTATTACAGGTTTGGGATTTATGAAGCTCTCTTCCAGTAATCTCAGTGCTAGAGTTCTACATCTGGTTAGTTACCACGATATCCTGTTCTGTATAAAATTAATGTAATAAATTCTCGGTGCTTTCTCATCTTTACATTTGAAGATATTCTTACCCTCTGGTATAGATAACATGCCATGCCTTGCTTTGTACGATTCCATCTGAACTGTCTCTCATTGAATTTAGGTACATTGAACAATTGACACCTTTTAATTCTGTCATGTCTGAAGTTCATATGGAAGTTTCAGTGGGATATATTCTTTTCTTTTAACTTTTAAACCATGGTTAAGTTTAGATTCACACGGAGTATATTAGTTCAAAAATTCTGCACCGAGAATAATTGTATTTAGGCTAGAATATGAAAATGTTATTCAATTATTGATTTCAAACTAGCTGTTGTATCAGAGAATAGACTGTGATTTGGAGGAGGACAATTACTAGGAGTACAAGAAAGTTAGATTAAGACGAGATAACCAAATGTAGAGTTCTTTCTAATAAGAAGAACTCGTATTAGGTATTACAAGTAACAAGCTAGCTGACATGAGTATGAAACCATGAAAAAGTAGTGGGAAACAAGGTGCTCTATGAGATTATTATGGTAGCCCTTGCTGTTATGTGATTCCCGTTAAGACCTGCTTGTAAATTCTTGGCTTCAGTAATATAGCGAGCCTGCAAAGGCAAAACGTTATAGTTAAATTTTTTGCCAAAAATAGCACTTTAAGAAGCCAATTGCTTGCAATAACTTCCAAACAGTGATACCTTGCCACCAGTTTCCCCTAGAAGCACAGTTTGAATTGTTTCCATTTTGGTCATCTTCTCCCCCGTCTTTCTTGAACTGCTCAAGTGTTAAACAGGCCAAAATGAGAACAGAATAGTTGTCGTAGAGTTGGAAGTAGAGAGAGTGTGTGTACTTCGTACTTACAGTATGCTGAGAGCTAGCGGTGTGAGTGGATGGTGGATAATTATCTTGGCCACCATAATATATTGATGAGCTGAAATAGCACGGTTCTGATGATTCGGTGTGATAAACTGAGCTCTTGTCCTTGCTGTCCCAGCCTCGTTGAGTCTCATAATCTGGAAATTTGGAGCCACCGCTATGGTTACAAGAAATTCTACAGGTGCACAATACTTCATGAACATGTAAGTGTGCATTAGTAGGATGAAAAAAAAAGTTTTCGCAAACCTGAATTTCCATATCTAGCATTGCTGTATTGACCACCTGAATTCTGCATTCTTGATGAATGTATTACCCCAGACTGACTGCTCTCCCTTCCCTGTAACAGAAGCCGAAAAACAAGAAATCAGAACCATCTGTATTAAGCTAGGTGGATACGCAAAGAGGGTAAGTAAACGAGAGAATTATACCATAGATGACTCCCCGAATACAGATACAAAGAGCCCTGCAGACGAGGCTGAGGATTTCGAGCGGTCCTTTGGGCCAAAGAGGTCTGTGGTAAAGGAAGAAGATGATGAAGTATGAGCTCCAGCTTGCTGCTGCTTATTGTAACTGTGACTGTTTCCCTTCTCCATAATGCTATACTATAGTCAACCAACAGACAAAACTACCTCTCTGTTTATAGTATTCTAGGACGCCTTTTTAACGACCCGAGAAGCCTCACACTTACCCAGAAAGATATTGATGATAAGATTACTGCTCTGGCTTTTGCAGAAACAGCAGGAAGGAGAAGAAGCAGAAGAGGAAAGGATGGAGGAGCAGTGGTGAAAGAGGAAGAGAACACGTGAAAGTTCTGAGCTTTGGTGTGAGGGAACAATGAGGCCATCACTGGCTATTTATAGACACCACAAAAGACAGGCATTTACTCTCTCTCTCTTTCTCTCTCTTATGGCTCTGTATCATCCCCATTCCCTGAGCAGTTCCACACTTTCATTCCATTTGGTCAAAGCTTCCCCTATCCCCTCAATCTCTTCTGCTTTCTGTCTTAACACACACATGGGTCGTTTACTTGGGGACAAAGGGCATGTTATCATGCCCACAGTTTACTCTTCCAAGCATCCCAAAAGTTATGGTTAACATCTAGAATATAGAATAGATGCTTCGGGGCAGAACTCGACTGGTGTGTCAATTCAAAGAGAGTTAATAGCTTTGTTTCTTTGGCAGTTGTAGGTTGGTGTTAATTGATCTATTCTGCGATTTTGGAGAATTTGTGGGCACATTCTGCGATTTACTGCAGGAGCATAACTCAACATGTGGATCATTCTAAAAGTGTTAATTGATCTATTTCACTAACAATCGTAGAGTGATATATAAGCACCTTTGGGGTACTTGTAGGCCATGGATGCACACTCTGTAGATTTACTACAGGAGCAGGTGAGAGAGTTAATAGCTCTTTTTCACTGGCAGTCGCAGAGTAGTGTGCAAGCTACCTTTGCAAGCACCACTGTTGAGAGTTGAGACAGATTTCGCAATTTACCTTTTGGTGGAGTCTTTAGAATTGGTATGTCATCCTTTTAGAATATAAAATTGATAGATTTTATGCTAAGATACCCTATCCAATAACTTACTTTTCTTTAAAAAAAATTTTACACGTACTTTTCATGAAAAACACAAATTACATAAAATTCATATTTATCGACTGACTTCACAAATCTTTATATTCATCCATCACTAGCAAACCGCGTAAATAATCAAATAAATTCATGACAACAACTCAAATATTATCATTTTCAACATTGTTGATGACATTCTTGCCTGCTCAAAGATTTCCTAGGTTGTTTGACCAATGTTTGACTTGTATCATCTTGTGAATGAGAGAAAAGGGGGGAGGAAAGAGGCATGTGAGGGTGGGGAAAGAGTAGACCCACAGACAGATAATTTGATAAATGGATAAGGTATCCCTTTCTCAACTTGGGGTTATTCTCTTATTATTGCACAAATCAACAGTTGACTCTTTGATTATTCCATTCATACCCTCCCAAAAAAAAAAAATTAAATTAGATTACAAAATTTATAACCACCGAACATTCCATCAAGAGGAGCAGATATTATCTCTTGTTCTTACAGTATATATTTCTTCTTCTGAGAATCTTGGACAGGGAATATTTTTATTTTGTTGAAAGAAAAAATCATGTGATGAAGATGCCCAAAAGTCAAAGCTCTCATTTTCTTTTTCTTTTTTTTTTTTAAATAAAAATTGTATCGATAATTCATGTTTTCGAATTTAAACACTGAGTTTTACACTTCTCTGCACATAAGGAGTTCATCCCAATTAAACCCAAACTATCAATGTTCATGGCAAAGGCTGAAACCCCACCTTGAGAGTAAAGCAAAGTTTAAGTGAGACTCTTTGCCAAGGGCCTTGTGGTCCAGTGGCATCAAATCCTTCCCTGTATACGGGAGGTGGTGGGTTCGAGCCTCAGTGGAGGCGTTGCTGTTTCTTTGTGCTTCAGTAGGTTAAGAAAGTACTACACTGTAATAAAGTCAGTAGCATTCAAAAAAAAAGTGAGACTCTTTATTTACTAACCAATACCTTGAAAGTATGTGTAATATTAGGCATATATGTATATTTGTTTTTAGTTGGAGAATCTTTTGTACAAATCCATAGTTGTTGCAGTCAAGCACTCCAGGATATGTCCAGAAGGCTCCCCATGTCAAAATCCATATTGTTCATTGAAGTTCAATGAATGGTTCATATGATGACACTATGTATGGTCCAAGTACTTTTATTTGATGAGGTATGATTGAGATTCTTCTAATTATTCTGATTTCTAATAATTCCTATAGACTTACCAAGTTAAGATAATTTATTCTATATGAATGGTTGTAAAATTTTTGTCGCATATAAAAATCATTGATCATATTTTTTCTTGATTAACTCTTTATCTCCTTTCGTGTCTATGAAAATTACAATGTAATGTGATTGTTTTTTACTAAAAATTGATCTAAGAAAAGAAGAGGGGGGAGGGACTCGATGCCAATGTAGCAACCAAAAACCGCCATACATAGTTAATTAACTATTAGAAACAACTAGCATGCTCGAAGAATCCCTATGAACATAGTTGTCTACTAATTTTTATTTTTATTTTGAGAGTACGGGCATTTGATATCTCCACTACTGTATGATTTAAGACTCCCCATAAACATAGTTGCCCACTATTTTTTTTGAAAGTACAGGCATTCGATATCTCCACTACTGTATGACTAATTCAGATTCTCTTCAGATTATGCTTGTAAAGTTTGACTCTTATTCGAGAAAAAAGCCTAATCCAGACCTCTTTAACATTGTATAACTTAGTGAATCTTTACTTGCTCAGTTCACAAAATTGTAATTCATGACAATCAGATGATGGTTTTATAATGAATATATTACTAATCCCTTGACCAACAATATCACAATTTGCTAGAAACATAGAAAGATTGTTGCATTTAACTCAAAACCCTTCTTCTCTTTTTAATCAAAAGAGAGGGCAATGCAAAAGCAAGACACACTAGCTCCTGACTTCAAAAATAATATAACGTCATAAAACACCAGCATTCTTCTTCGACACACTAGCTTCTCACTCCATATAGTACCCCCATAAAGATTGTTCTCAGAAACCTATATATCAAAAACTCTATTGGCATCCAATCATGACAATTACTAGTTAGATAATTGATGATATAAGGACTTGGACTTGGCAAAAGCCATCCTAGAGCAAACTTAGATACACTTGAGACTTGACCATTACATCTCAATATAATCCACCATAGCCATAATGCATCCATAAAGATGAAGCCTACATACTCGATCCCCTTTCCCTCACCCCACCCACCCCTAGTGTGGCCATGAGTTATCCATTTCAGGGTCCCAATCCATGGATATCTAGAGCTGAATTCCCATTGGATTCTTTTAGTGAGTATTGGTGGAGCCAAGATAAGATACAATAGTGCCTAATCATTTGGCCCTTGGAACATACCCATCTTTTTCCTAGTAGAGTCCTTTCATTTATATATCTACAGGTTCCCAATATTGGAATGGTTTGTGCTGACTACACTTGTAAAAGGATTTTTCCATGGTAGGCCTATGCTAGCTTCAGGTTGTACTAATAGGAAGACTATGACACATCATTATCATATATACATGGCATGAAAATGACACCACTTATTGCCTATTACATTATTATATATTTTTTCTCAGTATTACAATTCTTGGCCATAAAAATCTTGATTGACACGACTTAACAAGTAATTAACTCATAATTTCATTGACAATCGAGCATAAGATATTGTATCTATTGGAACTATTATCTATGTTTAGGTGAGGCTAACCCAATAAGATTGAATATAAAAGGTCATTCGATTTCTCTGGAGTCACTCGATCATTTAATTTCAAGCTGCAAGTTACTCAATTGTTCAATCAATCATGTTCAATTGCATTCAACATTCTTGAGGTTACTCTAACCCAAGCTCACGGTCAGAATCACTAAATTTCCAAGCTGCATTGGTTGTTCATAGGATAATCACGACCAATCATTTAACATCCTTAAGGTTATTTGGATCCAAACTTATAGTCAAATCACTAAGAAAGTAAGATAGGCAGTTATCATTAATCTCAACTCGAGTTCTAACTTTGTTAGTGATGAATAATAGTTAGTAGATAGTGAAGAAAATGGTGAGACAAAAGTGAACAAGTGAAGGAATGGTTTGTGTATAAAGTATCTTGGACAAATCACAAATGGAAGCAATGGTTTGATAAGTATTGATTAGTATTGATAAGGCTGATAATCATGTCTATCCATCATGGAAGAATGAAGTGCAATATATATAATTAATCAAAGCTTATCTGAACTTAGGGGCAGCAGCAGCAAATGGCAATTGCAAAAGGAGTACAAAAAACAATAGTAGTGGATAATGCTCCAAAGATCCTTAATTATCTTTATCCTATTTGGTCGGATTTGATTTGATTCTGATACATGCTAAGATATGCTATCACCAAAATTAGCAAAGTTTTATTACTGTTCGGACAATGGGATTCCCATACTTGTAAGCTAGAATTGGTAAACGAATCATTAAGATGGACAACATACAACTTAATTATGTTATTTTTTTGAAAGACGAGAAAAATCGGTAACTACTAGTTTACTATTTAAGTGCATTGGGTGAAAGACTTTGTATAACAGGGTTTAATTGAGAAAGTATTTACAATAATCAAACTGATAACTTTTTTATACAAGAATCATGCTATATCGATTCGATCACCTCTCTTGAGACTAATTAAATATGTTTGTTTATAACTTTAATATTGTTTTATTAATTATAACAAAATTTATTTAAAATAATAATACAAATAATGCTCATTAAACAAAATATACTAAATTATATAGTAATTAATGAATAAATATAATAAACCAATTAAAAAGGGAGAAAAAAATCTCACCATTCATAAATAATAAGTTGACTATATCCAACAAATATACATTAAAATTCATAAATTCATAAATATTGTGTAGTGTTGGAAAGGTTACGTAGATTCTAGAAGATACAAGCTTTCAATTCCTAATAAATAAATATAAATTTTTGTATTAAAATAGTCCAAACACCAATGCTAAATGAAAATTCTAAAAGATTAGTCTTTTCACATTTCAAAAATATTTTAACATACAAATTTATGAAAATTTTATAAAATATTTTAAAATCATTTTTTAATTTAAAAATATTTTTCTAACCATAAACTAGTAAACAATTATTTAATAGTTATCCATATTTAGAGAAAACATATTTAGAAGAATTAAGTTTGTCTCTTAAGTTATAATGCACATGAACTAAACAATAGTACCAGATTGAATCCAAGTGATTAACTAGTTGAGTTTTTGTCCCACAAGCCCAATACTTTTTCTTGGTGAAGAGGGAGACCCGCAATGATTATTCAAGGTGTGCACTAGATAAACTTTGCTCTTATGTAATAGTCATCAAACTACACAAGAGAGGTAAATCGCACTAAAAAGATCCCGTGTCACGAGCTCGACTGAAAGGGTGATATCAATAATCGAACTCGTGACTTTTTGATATGAGAATCATGTTCCACCGACTTATTTTGAAACTACTATTTTTTTAAATATAATATTCAAACCTATTTTTTATTTCTTAATCGATAGATAATAGTCTATTACAGAATACTCCCGTCTTAATGTTATTTAACATATTTTATTTCTGTAACTAATTACTTATAACTACCCAAATTATAAACAAGAAAGATCAACCATCATTATCCAAATATACACTCAAACTAGAATTAAACCGATATCTCAGGATTAGGATTACATTCTGTGGAACCAAACAGAACCTTAGGTAAGTGCGACACCTCTGATGCCCATGTTACAGGCCGTTGAAGTTCCTGTTTGTTCGTTAATTCTGTTTCTTGAGGTTGTCACTTTGTGATTTGGGAAAAAATTTTCCGGTCCTCTTTTCCCTATCCTAAACTCTCTGCGATTCTTCCACCGAAATTAGGCCCATTTCCGTCTGTTAATGGTGAGTATATCAAGCAAACTGCCATTGATTTCCTGCATTTTCTTGTTTTTTTTTTTTTTTTTGTTCATATGATCATAATGCGTATTATGTATGTTTCGCGGTGGTGTTGATCTGTGTTGTTGGTAGGTGAAGCTGGTGACAGAAAGGAGGAAGCAATGTCGTATAAGGTGGATCACGAGTACGATTACCTGTTCAAGATTGTATTGATTGGAGATTCGGGTGTCGGGAAGTCTAATATACTTTCTAGATTTACACGAAACGAGTTCTGTTTGGAGTCTAAATCCACCATCGGCGTCGAATTCGCCACCAGAACCCTCCAGGTTAGCTTGAGTTTTTTTTTTTTTTTTTTTTTTTTTTTTTTTTTTTTTTTTTTAGTTGGACTATTTTAGATATTATCTCAAAATTCGTGATGATAGAATATTTTAGATATTATCTCGAAATTGTGATGAAAATTTTGTTAAGTGATGGGAGAAACTCTCCGACCACCACCCAACGAGTAAACCTAGCTTTGTAACTCTAGCAGGTAAATAAGTCTAGACGACAAGCCCAAATCAAGAAAATTCGTTCCGGTTGAAATTGAATTTGTAATTCTTTGGCTATTATTGTCCATAATCCATAGTTAACCAATTCAAATCAAATCAAAAAGGCCAATAGGTCGTTTTTGGTGGGAGTTAAAATTTGTAACTTTGTAAATAGTGTTGTTCATTGCTGATCAACTCGAACCAAAAATGTCATTAGATCGTTCGACGAGAAGTTAAATTTGTAACATTATGGTCATCATTACTATAGTTAACTGGCTCAAACAATAAATCACTACTCCACCCAGAGAAACTTATAACCTTGTAATTATTGTCGATGTGCAGGTGGAGGGGAAGACGGTGAAAGCACAAATATGGGACACGGCGGGGCAAGAGAGATATCGGGCCATCACGAGCGCCTATTACAGAGGAGCCGTGGGGGCCCTCTTGGTCTACGACATAACCAAGAACCAAACCTTCGAGAACGTCCACCGGTGGCTCCGCGAGCTCCGGGACCACGCCGACAGCAACATCGTCATCATGTTGGCCGGCAACAAGTCGGACCTCAACCACCTGCGGGCCGTGGCGGAGCAGGACGCGCGCGTCATGGCCGAGAAAGAAGGCCTCTCGTTCCTCGAAACCTCGGCGTTAGAAGCCTTGAACGTGGAGAAAGCGTTTCAGACAATCTTGTTGGATATTTACCAGATTATTAGCAGGAAAGCGCTGGCGGCGCAAGAGGCGGGGGCGGTTCCCGGCCAAGGCACTTCCATTAACGTTGCAGACAACAATGCTAACGCAAACAAAGGAGCTTGTTGTTCTGGGTAAAAACGGGTTTAGCTTGGCCAAATTACACCATGATTGACTGTAGAATATCTCAGAGCTCTATGATGTTAGATCAACAGGCATTCTTGGTTCAATTTTGTAAACTTTTTGACAGAAGTTTGAATGTTCGTTGTAATTTTCCTTCGATTTCTACTTTCTTGATTCAGCAAACCACATAAAGACAACATCTTTCCTGCGAATCAATGGCAATGGGATTTTAAGACAACTCCAACCAAGTTAACCTTAGCGAGCACAATGTTACAAGTCAGGATGGCCCAATTACACGAGGTATCCTGAGCGGCTAAACATGCCCTAACTTAGGAGCACAATGTTACAAGCCAGAACAGCCCAATTAAGGGTCAAAGTGTTGGTCACGAGGTGTTTTGAGCGGCTGAACATGCCCTAACTTAGAAGGCACCTTTAAACCAGTACCATACTCAAACTAATCTCATTTGTACCGAGTCGGCCCAATTAAATTGACAAAGGCTGGCTAGGTTGATTTTTTCATACAAGGGATAAGAGTGCACAACCACTCATGTCAACCAAGTTGATTTCAATGTTACAAGTTTGACTCCCAACAAGAACATATTGACTTTCTTTGTTACTTAAGCTGATTTACCCTCTTGTGATTTTTTACCAGCTATGGCAGTTTCCCCCTCATAAAAAAAATGGTGATGACATTCCTAAATCTTAATCTCACTGGCTAGAGAATTGATTATATATCACATAAAGCAAAATTAATATCAATATCTGTCTTTCATTCCCTTTGTATTACTGCTGTTGTTGATGGGAGGTTCTACAAACATCATCATCATCTAAGTCGAAAAAAAAAAGGTTTTTTTTTTAAGGATTCTGCAGTTTCTGCTTACTTCTGCATCCGTTTTCTTGAATCCCCAGACAAAAAATAATGAAGGGTATTCCATGATCTCTGACATGCCCAAAGAAGAGCACATTTTCAACTAACAGATGATGGGAAAAAAAAGGCAGATTTTATATGGGAAAAGTGCCTGTAAGACGAATGTGTTCCAAGGTACTTCTTAATCCATACTTGTTCACGGCTACATGAGCCGCTCTGAAGCCTTCTCCATAGGCGGGGGAAGCATCGTTTAATATCTGATGCTTGAAAAACTCGCCCAGCTTGTTCTCCGAGGCAGACCTTCCGCCTTTCTTGGAAGAAGAGGACGACCATGCTGACGAGGACGAAGCTGTTGATGTCGATGGCATATTTCTGTATCCGGTTGGCATCACCTCTGACTCGAGCCACATGTGGGAAAGCACCTGGCAAATCCCTTCTTCTACTTGAGGGTTGAGATTGCGGTATCCTGCATATTCCAAAGAATCAAACTGAACGATCTTAACGTTGCGATTTCTAGCATTTTCAAGTCTAAACATGGCGATTTGCGTTGAGTTACAAGTTTATGTTTACTGTTGAGCATATAATATATAAACATAAATGTGCAATCCAACTATCAGCTTAGACTTTTGGTTGAGATGGAGCACATGCTTCAATTTTTACCTTTCAGACGTAACCAGGCATGCATTAATTCGTGTGCAAGAATGGCGCCAGTCAGTAATCTGCATTGCAAAGGACATGAGCAAGAGGACATAGGACCATTTGGGATTTTTAGTATAAAAGTTAGGGGATTATTACCTTGGGAGACCGTATAAGACTAAGATCGCTGTAACTTCACATCTTCGAGGTAGTCTCTGAGGCTGTGTACGCATTCCTACAAATCCACGGCCACCCATTCTTGGTCTTCTCTGTATCTGCAGATTCTCAAAGAAATGATATTAACCAAAAATCGCCAAAAAGTTTACTAAGCTAGTCAATAGAGGAAAAAATAAGTGATTTTGAAGGCATACACTGCTAACTGTCTGCTCCTCAGACAGGCATAGGCCTCTGGTTTCAGGCATGTGGTGGAACCCCTAAAAAATTTTCAATTCAAGATTCAGAAAATCGTTTCGAGACAAAAAGAGGCAGAAGAGCAAAGAAAGGTAGAGAACGTTCATACATGTTTCTCCCCTTCAATAGCTTCATTGAGGGCTTGTCTTTCGACGAGGAGCATAGGAACCTGCTGATCTATTCTCATGTTCATGCCCTCGTAAAAGTCTCTGATGGAATGGTAAAGCGGTTGGCAGTCCCCCGTGTCCATGATAGCAGATTCCATGCACTCCAAGCATAAGCTCCGACCATCTCCAAGCGATACGTATCTCGCATCCCATGACTTCAGCAATAGGGTAAAAAACAGCATAAATAAACAACAATTACATCACAAACAATGCATCGTTTCACAGATTTTTGGGCTAGATTTTTTACCTCCAATCGTTCACAACTGCAGCAGCGTGCAGTGTTATCATGCTCATGTGAAGGGCAATATTTCTGAGACCAAAAGGGATGGCATCTATACTCAATCAAGCCAGATCCATTTGCTGGGATCTGAGAAATACCGACGTGGATAATAAAGACAAGAACGGGAGCATTGTTTCTGGTAAAAAGAATAAAATGTAGAAGCTCCATATAACCATATTCTTACAAATTGATGGCAGACTTCACATCTAGGATGAGTCAGTTCTTTGAAGCACGACTTATGGTATGACTTATTCCCTGACAGAGAAAACTTGAATCAACAAAGAAAACTAATAAGAGCTAGGCATGTGAAAGGACTCATAAATATCTGAGTTCTAATAAAATTTCCAAAAGCAAATCATATTAGTAACGCATAATACCTCATGTTCTGTGATAGGGTAACTACACGCATGACAACGAAAGCATTCTGGATGGAAGAAAGCCCCCATGCATCCCAAATAGTTCCCAAAGCCAATTTCCTGGTGGCAACCACCACATACCCTGACATTACAAAAAGAATCATCGCTAAAACGGAGAAAAACCAGTCTAGATTATACATTGTTCGAAGTAAAAACTACCTATAGCCTCTTGGAGAATAATCCCTCGGGGCATATTGAGGAGGATACGAGGGGAATGTTGATGAGTTAAGCCCATTGCCGCGAAGTGACCTTGTTACATCGTCATCATTGTCTGCCCTCCATCTGTAGCCTAAAAACGGAGGAAAATCAGAGCTACTCTACACAAAACAAATACGGCATAACAACAGACCAAAACCATCATGCAAACAACCATTGTTACCACTAGGCCTCTTCAAACCTTCAGCCAGAGAGCGCGCAATTGCACGTTCCAATTCCTCCCTTTCCTTAGCTCTAGACCGTTCATCCTAGAATGCAACATGCAAAACAACAACAAGGTTAACAACATTAAAACTCATGACTATTGCAAATTCTTACTTTTACACAGACCCTAGCCCAAAAAGACAAAAGCAAGTCAAGAAAAACAAACAAAAAGGATAAGCTAATGGATATCTATTCACTTAAGCATATATGACTTTCCAACACAAGAAAAGTAGCAGTTTCACTCATGACAGTAACTAACATATGACAGAACTGACATTAACAATTTAACGTTGTACAGTGCTTAAATAATCCCACAGTCAATAAAACACAAGGATAACAACACAGAACTTACCATGGGTCTAATTGGAGTACGCCAAACCATATTTTCCTCTCCTAGAAACTGAGGCTGCTGTCCACTAGCTACACCCTTACTCGAACTCCCTTTGAAAAGCTTACTCAACCATTTCATAAACCTGGATTTCCGTTCTGTGCGGGGAGAAACAGAGTGCCCTGCTTAAACCCCACAATCATATTAGAAACAAAAACCATCCTTTACCCATAAAAGCTGAGCCTTAAGCAAAATACTCAAAAGGGTTGGTACAAAACTGCATAAAGATGCAAGCTTTGAGTGAAACGTACCATAAATGCAAGGCTGGGAGAGACTGGTTGAAGAAGACATGGGGGAAAGGGGGGTGGAGCTCTATGTATAGTGGGAGGTTTTCCAGTTTTACGAGAAGCCGAAAAGGGCAGGTATGGAACGAAAAGGACTCTGGGAGAGGGAATCGGAGGAGTGGGGAGAAAAAGAACGGAAGAAAGGGGAGGAGAGAAGAACAATGGCATCGTTGATAAAAGTAAGTTTTGTGAGAAAGAGAGAATCTGTGAGGGTGGGAGAGATTCTTGGCTTGGCGGAAAGAAGTGCAGAGAAATGGAAATGGGGAATCTGCTGAGGCGGATTGGGGATGGAAAAAGGGGAAATTTGGGGGAAAAAAGATGAGAGACTGCAAATCGAATATTTGGACGGCTGAGAATTGGAGATCGAGATGGGAAATTTTGAGTTTGCAGTACATAAACATTCAAGAATCGAGAATTTCTTCTTAGTGCTTGCTCGTTCTTGAATGTTTTTTCATGGGAAAGTTGCCGGGTAAAAGTTGGCTGGGTTTTACAACTTAGCCCTTCATTTTCTTGCACTTAATAAAGGGGTGAGGCTAGCATAGTCTTTAACTCACTAGTTCGGTAGACAGTATTTCATAGAAGAGATTAATTTTTGAATTTTGATAATTACAATATGGAGATTATGTTTAAAATGGACATATTTCTTATGCACACCAGCATTTGGTCATATTGATGAATCATTTATATTTTGATAAAATAACAGCTAATTCAAGGAAAAGTTTAAAAAGTCATGCAACTAATTTATTACTCTAGTTGAATCATCTTATAATAAAACTTGATTTTATATATTTTTACAAGTGATAATTTTCCTTGGGTCAGTTCCTATGCCTCTTGAAAGGAGTGGAGATTAGTCAAGTGAACTCAGACCGTTAAATAAACAGAGAAAGACCAAAAATACCTCGTGAGTTTTCTAGTCCGAATCATATTGTAACAAAGTAATGTGAAATGAAATAACCAAAACCGTTCGCCAACATCTTAATATTCTCAAGCAATTTCTTTTGTCCCTTAGCTTCTTCAATTCCCATTGATTTGATGATGTGATCCATTACTGCATGGGACCGTAGGAACTGACAACTAACCTTACTTTAATTTCATCGTATGATATACCAAATTAAAGCTCCTCAACAATCCAACAACGTAACCGCTCATTACAACGCAACTATGGAATCTCAATTGCTGCAAACCTTAATTTCTTATTCTAACCTATTTATGACTTCTAAATTACGATTAGAGCGAATAATTACTGTAATCCCGAGTACAATTAGAGCACTATATGATTAACTAGAGTGGTTGGACTGTTATGGTCAAATAGACACACCAATAGATTAATACAAATAGTAACACTTATCGGATGAGATGACCTAGTACACAAGGTTAATGTATTATTTAGATAAAATTCGAGTTGTTTATGCAATAACAGCATAATACAAGTGAGTTAACATGACACTTTCTACTCAGTTGATGATACATGATACAGTTGGGCCAATTAGGCAGTACAATAATGTATTTAAACATATGGTGCGTACATCAAAATTATGAAAGGTTAAAAAAGAATCACAAAGCAAAGCAATAAACGGTCAGAAATATTTTAGTTTTTAGTGGGCATTTCCCATAATTTTGATAACTTAAATTAATTGACTTTGCCTCTTAGCTTTACTTGACTTTGCCACCACCTTTGCTGAGGTATCTTCGGCCACTGTATATGTGTGCTTGCAAAAGTGAAGAAGTTGAGCTATCAGAATCTGTACCCTAGCTAGCTCTCTTTTCTTTTGTGTTGTCATTTACTCATTCCTAAACCTAACGAAATACGCGTCAACTTCTATATCAGACAATCTACCACTCGAATACCCAACTAAAAATCTAAATTAAATATGTATTGACAGACGTTTCTTATACATCCTTGAAATTGATAAACCGTCCTATTCAAATATTCTGTATTCCTAAAAAACACATGTGGCAAAAATTCTATTGGCAAACAAGGAATGCAGAAAGGGAAAAGGTATGTCGTATGATCTAAGCAAAGGTTGGGGAACTGTATTCATATAAATATTGTTTTTTTTTTTATAATTATCAGATAAATATAACAATTTATGATAATTGGTAAGCGAGCGAACTACTGATAATTCAAGTGTTGGTATGAGTTGTGAGCTATACGTTATTTTTCTTTGAGTAAACGTCGGACTCTACAAGCATAACGCGATGTGAATTTGAATTAGTTTTACAGTAGTGAGATATATATCGGGTGTTTTATTTTAAAAAAAAATGTTATGATAAAAAAATAATTAAAGTTTAATTGGGTGGTGGACAGGAAAAAGGTAAAACTTGTTGCAAATTGGTAGGCTTTGGGAAAGTGGATTCGGATATTATAACTTTTTGATTGTTTAACATTTGAAATGTTGGATGAGATCAACCACTAGATCATCATCTGTCAGTGACAATTGCCAAGTAAAGTAAAGAAAGTTATATCTACGTACAAATATGCTTCATTTTGTTTATGTATTTTGTGAATCTTTTATTGCGTCATCTTTATGACATTGTGCCATCATTTTATTATTGTAATATATATATTATATACATACCCATATACAAACTGACTTTAATGTGCGAACTTGCGAACTTCTGAAGAATTGCACGGCATCCAGATACAATTGTACCGCAAGATTTTCCAAGCATACTTGAGAGCCGTAGCGGTGCAATTATGCAGTAATTGCAGGGCAATCTTTTAGAAGTTCGCAGGTTCACAGGTTAAGGTGAATTCTCACTTGATTATGATTATATATGATAGGCCTTCTTCAATAGTGTGAGGTTTTAAAGGAGATTTTGCATGTGTGATTAAAAAAAAATGGAAGTGGAGGAAAAAAAGAAAAGAACAAAAATATTTATATATAACTACTAAGGGTAAAATATTTGTTTTGCATGACAAAAATTTATACTAGCTAGCTCATAGAAATTCTCTATATACATGTGATGAGAAGATACGTATAGAATAAGCCATCGCCCAAACATTAGTAACAACAAATATAATACCATGTAGAAAATTGTTTGTCTTCATTCTCCATATACTTTACATGTAGTGATGAGTCACTTGATTCCTCCAATATTCCTTCTTCTTCATGAAAGGGGATAATATAGGCCATTAGAACCAGGGCATGCACCACATTCAGAGGATGGTGATAAAAAGATAGTTAACTCGATCGTATACCGTTGAATTAATCAATTAATTTAAACTTATTTAATAAACTTAACGTTACTAGCAGTCACATAATACATGGTTCAAATCTTACTAATCCAAAATATGGAGGTATAAATTTGGATTTGTTATGAACACTAATATACAAGTATAGTATTCGGGGACATGTAGACTGATTGAGACACATATCAATGAGGGATCATCGAGTTAATTTGAACTTCAAACTATTAAAAGATAGTAATTTGTAATCTTATTATTAATTAAGTTTTTTTTTTCCTCATATTGAAGGAAAGTGAAACAAAAAATTAAATAAATCTAGACCATACGAAAATGTCACTAATTTTTTTTTTTTAAATAAGTGTTTCTGATCTGTTAGATTTGGACACGTAGACGAATGACATGCATTATGATTTCTCTCCTGGACAAGTAGTTCTAATTTGAACGCGATCCTATATGTACATTACCTATATTGCTTATAAAATTAAATTTGAAGAAACAATAAACTACTTAATTGTAGAAACTTAACATTGTGATCATAATTAATAATCATACTCTTTAATGATAGCATTGTGTTTTATGGACAATCAAACTTGCTTTTTTTAGTAACCACATCATATCATTGTTTTCACTTTTTGGGAGCTGTTGTTATTATTGTTCTCCAATCACTTACCTTTTAAATTAAATTAAGTCAAATATAAGAACATTCATATAATCAAATTCAATTTTATATTTAAATTATAGATTGATTGTAATTTCTCATATTATTATCTTTATTTTTATTTTTGTAATGGTTATATAAATTAATTAGTTTACAGCAATATACATCACACTTTACTTTAAATAAGTAAAATAAATAAATTCAATAAATTTTCAAAGTGTTTGTTGGGTATTATGATCTCTCATTGCTAGAACACTCGATATTTTCGACCATTGAAAAGTGATTGAGAAACTAGAATCTTCAGATAAAAACTGCATTTCATACAAACACACATGAAAAGTTACAAAATAAATTAGTAAATTATTTATTTATTTTTTGAGTGATTCAAAACATGATGTCATCACTTACAAATGTGCGGTAAGTAAAATTTTATATTATATAATATCGTGCAAATCACACATGAGAGATATATCACATTGAGACAAATTTGTGTGATGACTAATGAACCGACTAAGAGAGTATATTTGCAATAAATAATTACATTTTTAACTTTTTTTTTAGTTTGAAAACAAATTATATGACATTTTAATACAAAAATCATGCTTTAACTATTCAGACACCAATTTCGAATCAAAATAATGAATTATTGAATGAGGGATGGGAGGGGTGATCTATTTTGAATTCCCGGTCCCTGTCACTGTCCGGTAGCCGGTAGGGTTTCAAAATCAAACACACCTTAATTCTTCAAAAAAATTTTAAATTCAAAAATAAAAAATGAAAACCTACAAAATCAAATGATCAAATCGAGTACATCGCAAAAGGCTGCTCTTTTCGCTCTACAGCTCCAAAAATTCTCAGTTTTTTTTGCTTTTGATTTTGTTGTTTCTGTTTTCACTCGATTACTCCACTGCAAATTCAAATCCGCCGGAGCTATAATTTCACTCATAATTGTATTATACGTACACTCTAAACCCGAATCGCAGGGCGGCAGATGAATTCCACGGATTCGATAAAGCCACTATTGGCCGCCGGCGGCGGCGACACCGTGAAGCTCTTCGACCTCTCGTTGGAGCCTCGCGACACCTGCATTCTCACCTACACGCCGTCTCCGGGCTCGCAAGTTAACTCCGTCAAGTGGAGCCACACCAGTCGGTACCTTTACCCATTTTGCGATTCGTTTTCTCGAATTTTGTTTGTTCGTAGATTTTTATGTGAATTGGGTCTTAATTCGGGTTTCGCGGGTCGTTCTAGATTTGGTGTTGGCTAGTGCCGGAGACGACAAGAAGATTTCCTTGTGGAGAAAGAATGGGCAGGCGCTGGGGACTATTCCGGCAGCAGGCAGCGATAGTGGTGATAGTATCGAGGTAATTTTTGTGGTTTTGTTTTTGGATCATTGGCAACCATGTGAATATGCACTGTGCAAATGTGTTTAGCCATCATATATTTGGTAATTTTGTGTCAATTACTGTAAGAATTCCCCTGTAGCACTGTGATAAGGATGCACTTTTGTGGTCATTTCTCAATATTTAGTGCTATTTGAACAAAATATACTTCTGAAGCAAAGAAATGTGTATTACAATGGCTGAAGTATGTTGAGTATGAACTGTAGATTTGGTGTACTATGAGGAGTTGTATATAAAAGTTTGAGTTGTAATAAGTAGTTTCCATTCAGCATGCTTGGGAATTGCAACTCTCGCCGACGTCTTAGTTTTAGTAGCAGGGGATGATAAGTTGATAACCCACTTTGGCAGCTTAGATAGTTCATCATACAAAGCAGCTATTGATGCACAAACTTTTGTGCTGATAAAAATTTTCTTATGTTACAATCCATTTCATAGAATTCTGTTGGTAATATGTGCGAGAGCATATTTCATCTAGTTGGTTGGAACATTATATGCATATTATTGTTGCAGGAATCCATTTCTACCATCAACTTTAACAACAAAGGATCAAGATATCTTTGTTCTGGAGGAAGTGGTCAAGTTGTTAGAATATGGGATTTGCAGCGGAAACGATGCATTAAATGGTTGAAAGGTCATAGTGATACAATAACTGGTGCATTGTACAATTGCAAAGATGAGCACCTAGCTTCTATCAGCCTTAATGGGGATCTTATACTTCACAACCTTGCTTCTGGTGCTAGGGCTGCTGAACTCAAGGACCCTAATGAGCAGGTGCTGATTACCAACTATCAATTTCAGTGCAACCCAACTAATAGCACATAATGCTTTTGGTGATATAATCTCTTTTTCTTTTCTGATGTGTTAGATCTTCTTTTGATTATTCCAAGGCCAGGTTCTGAGAGTGCTCGATTATTCTAGGATTAGCAGACACTTGTTGGTTACAGCTGGTGACGATGGATCTATCCACCTTTGGGATACAACCGGTCGAAGCCCAAAGGTTTGTAGTTTTGACATTTTGATGTTTGTCCTTGAAAAACTTTGATTCATCACATTGTTTTAGGTTTTTTTTTCCTCAACAAACCCTTAATCAGCCAAATGCTTAATTGCATATAACTTAAAATTAAGGGGTTTATCATATCTTTTTATAGAAACTCACACAATTTGCAGGGTTGCCAGAAAATTAGAAATTTCAACTTTTAGAATTTTGTATTCTTTTGATCCATTTTAAGTTTTAACAAACTTGTAATAAAGCTTTGATTGCATTTGTCTTAACCCATGTATTGGTTACATCCTTCCATATAATGAATTATTTTTTGTGCTTCACAGGTTTCTTGGTTAAAGCAGCATTCTGCCCCAACTACTGGCATTAGTTTTTCACCATCCAATGACAAGGTTTCTTCTCTAATTTCAGTTACACATTTCACAAAGCTATTTTCTTTAGGTATAAAGCAAGAAAATCATTACTGAGCTAACATTGGTATTTATCGTTTTGTAATTCAACACCTTGGCAGATTATTGCTAGCGTTGGTTTGGATAAGAAGCTGTACACTTTTGACTCAGGATCTAGACGGCCAGCATTTTGCATTCCTTATGAAGCACCATTTTCTTCACTTGCATTTACAGATGATGGATTAACACTAGCAGCTGGGACGAGTAGTGGGCGGGTTGTATTTTATGATATTCGTGGGAAACCACAACCTTTGACTGTTCAACGTGCTTTCGGAAATTCTGAGGTGATATTTCTTTGTTCCTTTCATTTGGAGTTGATCTTTTATGCACTAAATTTGATAAATTGATATTTTGTTTCTGTAATCCCCAGACAAAAAGCAGTTTATTTTAGTTTTAATCGTGCTAAAATTGGAAAAGTTTCCAGATGCTTTAAGTGATAACAGTAAAGCATTCTGTTTACTGCATGGAATCATCTACTTTTTGTTTAACCTAGTGAAATATGAAAGGCTGACCTTTTTTGGAGCTAAAAACATTCTCACTGCTTTGTATGGAGTAGTACTTTTTTTCTTATGGGAAGTTGCTATTTTTCTCTTAATCAGGCTGTCACCAGTCTATGCTGGCAAAGATCAAAGCCTATCATTGTAAATGAAAACAACTGCACTGCAGAGACAGCTCTTTTGGGCACTGCTGTGGAGGATTCAATTTTAATGCCTGATCCGCTTCCTGCTGTGACATCATCAAGCCTTTCAACGTCCACGACAGTATCAGGTTCACGAAATACTGGTCGTACAGGTCCTTCTGTGGACTCATTATCTTTTTTATCAGGGGGTAGTGGATCCACATCAGGAACACGATTTACATCAGAGGAAACACCAATTAGAAATGAATTGTGGAAAGGTGGAGCTTTGGGAAGATTAAATGCACCTCGTTATAACTTCAAGGATGATATGGAAGTATTTTCCCCACTTGTTGATGTTCAACCAATTACACCCTCACTTGATAAGTTGTGGGATGATCATGACGCTGCAAAGAAGGACCATGAGAAGAAATCATCGTTTTTATTACCTTCTAGAAGGTTCCCTCTTCTAGATGAAGGTGCAAGTGAAAACCTGTCAGTATTTGATTGGAAATCTAGTACAGTATCCAAGCAGGTTTGTGCATTGCCTTCCATGATGTACTTTCGCATTTATTTTCCTTAGAATGAAATGATTCTTTATGAGAGAATATTTGGAATAGATTTATAGTTGTGCACAGGTCCCTTTGTGAAGTAAATTTGACTAGTGCCTTTTTCTTTAACTGCAAAGATTTTAACATCTTGAGTTCTTTATGCTTTGTATAGGACCTTGTCTAAAGTAGGAACACCCTGGGTATGGAAATGAAATAGTTGTTTAGGTACTGTTGTAGTGTTGTTTGCATACGCTTCAGTCAGAATAGGGTTCAGGTTGCAATTTTTCTTTACAACAGCTGCTATGTGTCACAAACTGTTTCAGTTGAGATAACTGGTGGGAATAGATGATGGTGAAGCGGATCTTGATGATGCCTAACCCAATTGCCTTGTCAAGGATTTGCACTTCCACTTAGATGCAAGATGTATCTTTTACTATCCTAGATACCTAGTGCCATGAATAATACTGGCACTTATGTACAGATCATAGGTTCTTCTCAGCTGATACCATAAAATTAGAAAAGAAAAAATAAAAATAGCCCTTTGCTTACCACAAAAGATGAAATTTAATTTTTTAAAGCCCTACAAGTATTCTGAAATGTATGCTATTCTTGCAGGATGACATCCGTTCTTCTCTTTCACAAATGGCTTCTACTCCTAGTGCATCTTCCCGCAGTGATGACTCTTCATCCATAACTCCTCCAGAAGCTTGGGGTGGTGAGAGATTTTCTGATAGGTTAGCTCACCTCCGTCAATCCCGGTTTGCAATGTCTACTTCCAGTAGCCTTGCATCAGGAACAATGTTCTCTGGATTGCAAGATACTTTTCCAGCAAGTCACAGCATGAGCTCTCTAACCAGTTCCAGCCTGAGCTTGGAAAATTTGCGTGTCAGAGAAACTTCAAACGAAGAAACTTCATTGGGATCCTCAGATCATGTTCCCTTAAGTTCCACATCTCTTTCCCTTGGCACAAAAGGCTTAACTGGACAGGGTAATCTGGACTCTCTTGGTACTGCATTAGCCCTCCCTCGAAAATTTTCCAGTTATGCTGAGAGAATAAGCACTACATCATCCTTCAGTGATGGAACTTTGTCAGTTGGTTCACCCAAAACTAAGAAAACTGGGGCTGAAACTAGGGAAGAGCTTTTAAATAGCTTGTTGTCAAGGTCTGATACTGCATCACCCAAAGCACCTGGTGCTTTCCAGTCAATGAATGTAAGCAACAATCCATAGGCTGTTCTCTTCTATGCTTTTAACTTTACTGGTCTGTTTTTTGTTTGTGATGATTAGTTCTAGAATTATTCACTTTGTTTTCCTAATGAGAATTTTGGTGGTGGCTGAAGTGGTCAATAGTGTTGTATAATGGTTTACAGAAATAGTATGAATTGCTAGAAATCCTTGACTTGATATTCCACTGTACCAATCTGAACTTGATCTGTAATTTTGTGACAGGGAGATGTCAAGCAACCTATGAAAAACAGTTCTCAGTCTGACTCACAGCAGGGAAGTTCCTTTACACTTCAATTGTATCAACGTACTCTTGAAGAAACACTTGCATCATTTCAGAAATCCATTCATGAAGATATGAGGAATCTTCACATTGAAATTTTAAGACAATTTCATATGCAGGAGGTATAATGCTATCTAAATTAATGTATTTATTCTTATTATTTAAAGTGCAGTCCTTGAGATTTTAAAATGTCTGCAGGTGGAAACATCTAGCGTCATGAAGTCAATCCTGGAAAATCAGGCCGAGCTTATGAGAGAAATTCAATTACTTAGGAAAGAAACACAACAACTCCGGCAATTATTATGATGAACAGAGATGTATTTTCCTTTAGTATCAGTTAGCCATTTGTGATGGTGTTGTTGTAGGGTGTTTGAATGGATACAAAAATTTTTAGCTATTGAAGTCTTATTGTTGTTTGTTTATCCTTTTGGATAAAAGAGAGAAGACAGAGGAAAGGGATTTGATATTTTAACATTGTGATCTCCAGCATGATTGTGTATAGAGTTGTCTTGTGTCAAACCTTGTTTGATGGTTATGGACAGGCAATCCACTTCATAGTTTTTGCAATGATTACTGAACTTTTCTCCATCTACTTGTAGCAGATTACCAATTTTATTCTTAGATTTTATATTTACTATGCTTTCTGAATACCTGTTTTGGGTTATTACGCATGATTTACATGACCAGGCTAGTGGACGACGCTTGTTTTGCCTGAGCAGGTTCAACAAGCACGACTAGGTTAGTGGACGACTGTTTTGCATGAGCAGGTTCAACAAGCACGACCAGGTTAGTGGACGACGCTTGTTTTGGGTTATTACGCATGATTTACAGGTTAGTGAATGACAGCTTGTTGAAGGATAAAAGGGACAGTTATAATTCTTTTCAGTTTGATTAATTATCTAGGAAACTAAGCTGCTTTTATTACAGCCTTTTTGACCTAACACAAACACAAGTACACAACTCTCATGCTTCTGAATCTGTCATTTCAGGGTCATGATGATCTCCTTCCTCCACAGCTCCCTGCAGAACACTCTTATATGTGTATCTCTTTGCCAGAAGCACATATATGCAGAGATCCAGTGCAGCCATGGCTGTGATCAACCAGTAGAATTTGTCCGTGCGGCTGTGGTTCAAATCTACGCCAAACCAGCTACCCCCATTCTTCGTAGTTATGCGATCAACAATGGTTATTAGGAAGCTACTCAGGAAGCTTCCGACTCCAAGCACACTAAGGTAAAACGCCAATCCTAAACTCCTCATTGAATCAGGAACTTGGTGGTAGAAGAACTCTTGCAGGCCGACGAGGCTGAATCCGTCGCCTACAGCAAGAATCATGTACTGAGGTGTTAGCCAGAAGACACTCATGGAAGTAGGTTGATGAAAATTTTCTCTCTCTGCAATACTTAGCCTCTTCCTTTCTACCATTGCTGCAACAGCGATGCCTAGAATGTTGAGAGCCAGGCCGATGCCAATCCTCTGGAGAATGCTGATGCCTCTTTCATTCCCTGTCTGTTTTCTTAGTACAGGTACTAGGATTTTCTCATATGCAATGACAGATAACAACAGCCCGATGGCTGAGAGTGCGAAAACGCTTGCTGGAGGGATTTCGAAATGGCCTATGCGCCTGTACATTGTAGCGCTTTGCTTGACAAAGAAAGTCGAGCCGAAAGACATGCACACTCCCAACATTAAGGAAGCCAGCCAGATAGGAACCATGTTGAGGACAAGTTTGGCTTCCTCCACCTGAGTAACTGTTGCCAGTCTCCATGGACCCTCCAGTTTACCAGCTTGAACATCATGGTCTTCAATGATTGCAGCTTTGTCAAGAAACCTGCACATTACCAGTCATCATCATCAGAAATCAGTCATCACCAAGTTGTTTTAAGGCTGCTGTCAAGAATTTTTGAAGTTTTCGTTTTGGGTGACCAGGGAAACCTGCAGCCAGTACCCGAGGGTGTGCACTTAGTAAACCCCGCTTTGTGACCCTAGTCGACAAAAGATCACAAGGAGGTAAGCCAACCTAGTTTGTCATAGCTGACCGGCTCAAATTAAGAAGGCCAATATGCCGCTCTTGCTGGGAATCGAACTTGTAACCTTGTGGTTACTAGATCAACAACCTTAACCAACTTGGTTGAGGTTGCCCCCATTTTTGAAGTTTTCTGTTATTACCTGAGGTTGTTTGTGTGACAGAGCAGCCTGGATTTTGATTTCGGAACTTCATACAACAGCTCGGGTTTTGAAGGATGATCCAAATTCCTCTTTGCAATGGCTGCAACAAGAACCTGAAACAATGGTGTTAAGGGACTACCCACTGAAACTCTGTACCTGAAAAATGGCCTTCCAAAGTACAAAACTAGGGTTGAAACCCCCATAATTGCAGTGAGAATGATAGCAGCAACACCCCAGGCAACATAATCTTCTACATAAGCAATCAGAGTGACACCAAACAGCAGCCCACAGCAGAGTGAAACATTCCACCAGTTGAAGAAAGACATCTTCTGCTTCCTCTCCTCCGGGTGATCATCATCAAACTGATCAGCTCCAAAGCTTTCCAGGCATGGCTTGAACCCCCCGGTCGCCAGCGAAATGAGATAAATCGCGAGGTTGAATGTGACCTCATGAACCCTTCTTGGGGCTTGACATTTTGGCACACCACATGCTTTGAGGCTCGGGATGAACTGAGACATTGTCAGAAGACTCAACCCCTGAAACATTCGTTAAAAAGGTTAGACTAACAGTGAGACTGCACATATTTTATACATTATTTGCCCTACAGGGACAACGCGGGTACCATAAGGTATAGGATGGAAGAAAACATGATCATGAAGAAGCGGCCGGTGTAGGAGTCTGCAAGGAATCCTCCCACCATAGGCATAATTGCAGTGACTCCTGACCAGTAGTTTGCATTCTTAGCAGCTGTTTTGAGGTTCTGGTGCATAACTTTGGTCAGGTATGTGATCAGATTTGATGCAATCCCAAAGAAGCTAAGTCTTTCAGCGAACTCAATTGCTGAATCCATGCAAAGATCAACAAAGGAAAGAAATTCATTACATTATCCAAGAAAATTAAAAAACAGTTAACAGAGTTTAAGGAAGGAAATCAGCCCTTACTATCGAGGGTATGCATTGAGTAAACTTAGCTTAGCTAACAAAGGATCACAAAGAGGTGAACTAACCTAGGTTATTAGTAGCTAACCTGCTCAAACTAAGGCCAATAAGCTATTTGTAGGAATCTCACTGGGAGTTGAATTTATAACTGTTGGGTTATAATGTTTGTGTAGCTCTAATGGTTCAAATATTGTTTGTGTAGGTCTAATGGTTAAGACAAAAATGTCGCAACTCAGTTGTTGCGGCGTAATAGTCTGCTAATCACATAGAAGAGATAAATCGTATTAAGAAGACATCATGCGACGAATTTAACAAAAAAGTGTTAGGTAAATATTAAATTTATAATCTTTAAGTAAGAAAATAATGTTACATCTACTCCATGTATCTTGGGTAGTGGGTGCAAACATAATATAGCTGACATGACCAAAACTTGAATGCAACGAGGTTGGGATAGTTGATTGTTGAATGGTTAATTTTGTGGGAAAATGTGCCACTAATACATATAATGCTGGGATAGTGAGGAAGTGATGAAATATCAGAATACAATAAATGTCTGAAGAAACAGATACATCTACCAATAATAAATGACAATACCACAGTACTAAATATTTAAAGTTTTGAAAAGTTTTGAATTTTATTGGAAAGTCATACTTGCCATTTAAAAAAAAAAATCTTGTTTATTTTTTTTATGTTTTGGTTTTAAGACTAGTATACTGTAATTACTGTCGTTGCTGTCTCTTTTCTTTTCTTTTTATTTTATGTTTTTTTGGGGTCAAAGATTCTCATAATTAGTAAATGACCAAAAATAACAATTTTTTTAATATAGATTTAGGGTAGTATATAAATTATGTCACCTAATGCACATTTTAAGAGACTATTTAGTGTTTTCATGTCAATTAAATTTATGAGAAATAGTCTAGAGAAGTAAAGAATATATTTATTGGGAAAAATTTTGTATGAAAAAAATTGGTTGATGGGGATTAGTCTCTTAAGACCATAAAAAGTAATTAGATGAATTTTATAAATCCCCACATATCAAGGAAAAAAGTATATTCCTCCAGATTTACTTAATTTCCTTAATTTTAAAGTATTGTATTTTATTACCAAGTCCGCTTTAATTCCCCACTAATGAAAATACAGTAGACAAAAAAAAATCATATATAGTATATTGATTCAAACTTTTCTTATAAGAATTTGGATGACTAGAGAAATATCTCAGTCTCCTTCTCAAAAAAAAAAGAAAAAAAAAAAGAGAAATATCTCAGTCACTATTGCAACCAGTTTAAAGAGATAAATTACACTAGAAAAATTTTATGTGATCGGTTTCATCGAAAAAGTGTTAGTTTCTGGTATAAAAATCATACCACATACACTGGCCACTTTTTTTTTTTTTTTTTTTTTTTTTTTTTTTTTTTTTTTTGGTGCTATAAGCAAGACAGGAGAAGTGCTAAAACGCAGAGGGAATATATATATATATATATATATGAATGATGGAGTAGTTGGAAGCCAAGAATAGTGTGAACACAAACACTCCGACGGCAAACAAACAGAATCTCCGGCGGCCGGCGGTGGTGAATTTCTTAAACTTTAAACATGCATGAAATGAAAGGATATGATGAACCCTAATTAAGCTACTTACTTATGATGAAGAAAGAAGCTTTCCAGACACCAGTGGAAGCCCGGAGAGGGACTCTCCCTCTGTGATCCACCGAAGAATCATGCACCCACTTTTCCCGATCACCGTCTCCGGTGGCTTCACCATTGTTTCTGCTCTCCGTTTTCATGGCTCAGCTCGATCTACTGAGCCAACTAGACTCTTTACTTATAAATGGTTAGATTAGTATGGTAGATAGTGAAATGAAAACTCAATTAATACGTATATATATTGTGTTTGCGAAGAAAGCTTGTGGTGGGTCACGCAAAGATTCTTACCGCCAAGGTTACCCAATTTTAAGTAATTAATTATATGCATATATGTATGTAGTATGTACATATTGGTAAATTCAGCATAACCCATGCTTTATGTGCTTGTACTCTTCTCAATAATTAGGTTTTCGGGATTCGCCGGACTATATCATGAACTCAATAATCAATCTAGTTTTGAGATTCAACCTTAGACAATATTTGTGACAGGGACTGAACCCACATCTTATATTGATAACATTATAACAAGCCTTAACTGAGAGTACTTTTTATCCACTAGACCAATACCTTAAAGGCCCACAATTATAATTATACTCCACATGTCCCGAAAGGGGACAACCAACCGAGTGGGTATAATATGATTCTCACGGGGTGATGTTTGGGAGAAGAGACCAGGGATCGAGTCTCACCAGCGGCAATGTAGGAGCAACCTCTCAGCGTGAGGGAGCAAAAAAAGGTACATCCTCCTAGATGCTTTGTCAGGCCGAGGCATGGGGCCTCTTGGGATTGGGGATTCAACCTTTTGGGAGAAGGAGCTGATGTATTACCAACACCATCTTAGTAGAACCTGTACTAGTAAAATTTGTAGATTATTACACGAGAGATAATTATGCAAGGTATCCCTTTCAAGTAATAGCACAGTCATTAATACTACAACAGTACAATAACATGACATATAACAAGGTGTATGATACAATGTATGACATAAATGGAGATAAGATTATAAGAATGCTATGCGTGGGATTACACTATCATTTTTTCGGAAAAACAGGGAATAAATGAGATGGGGTCAAAGATGAGTAAATACAGCTTAGCTTGTAAGTCCCCAATTTTCCACTACGGTGGTCAAAGAGTGGAAGCAAATTTTCAAATACTTAAAAGGTGGATATATATATGACATATATGTAGGTATATTTCCTTAATAATCAAATACTGTAAAATTCAATAAGATAGCACCACACCAAGAGAGAAAGATTTGAGGAAAAAATTTAAGAGACTGGACTTATAGCATTACATAATGTTTTAGGAAAGAAATAGACTTTCTATTTTTATTTTTTTTAAAATTTCGATACACACCATGACTTCTTCATTTCTAATAGTTAACTAATTATACCGGTATAATACATGTTAATGCGTGCATGTGTTTTTTTTTGAATGCTATTGACTCTGTTACACTGGGGAACGAACCTGTGACATCTCACTTGGGAAGACCACAGCTATGCCGCTTGACCACAATGTGCATGTGTTGATATATATATATTGGCATAACATAATGTACTAAAATAAGATTAACACTATCATTAATTTTTCTCAAAAAGTAAGGTATTTAAGGTATTTATTGAGATGGGGTCAAAGGTGAAGAGGGGTTTAATGTAGCTGCCAACAAAATGAGTAATTACTACAGCTTATACCTCCCCACCAATTTCATAGAAAAGGCTTAGGTCATACTAGATGTCGTAAAAAGAGTAGTTGAGTGAATGTACAATATGTTATTAAATTTTATGAGTGAAACATGGCACTTAGTTTGTATCTAAATATCACGAGATACGATATGTTATTAATATTTGTTTTTTATAAACATTGCTCGTATGTAATAAATCAGACTGTAAGGTAAAAAGGAAAGGAAAATTGCGCTAATTAAAAAGCTTAGCTAGTCTTGTATTACGGTTCAATTAAGAAAATAATTACAAAAATTAAATTTGTGACATTCTGATGCGAAAATCATGCTCTACCCACTCGTCACTCTTTTTTAACTCATTATTAGATTCTAGAAGACAAAGACAAATGGAATCGTTGGGTGATCTGTGCATTTCTCAAATAAAGCGGCGCAACAAACTTCGTGTATATGTCAATTACTAGTCCACTAGTTTCTACCTAAATATCGTTGTCTCAATTGGAGGATTAAGACAAAAAAGCTAAGTAAAATGGAATGGGGATAACATAATCTCAATTGGAGGATTAAAACAAACAGGTAATATGGAATGGGGATAACATAATCCGATGATCCCTTTACAACTTTCTTGATAATAAGGTTTGACTATTCTTATTAATTAAGATGTTGACATCAAGATAATCTATTAGTTTTGGTAGCCAATTGATTTATAGATTCAATTTTTTAATTACATTTTTTAAATCATAAATTTTCTCAATCATGATATGCTAGGATCTCACACGTTAAACTAATTATGATCGTATCGAGTAAAATTTTAAAGAATGATAAAATACTCTCTCATAGATTTTAAGGCGATTGTAATTTATATATTTTTTGGATTGCTATATATAATTTAAAATTCTAACCTCTTATGGAAATATCTAACGTGTGGAATTAAAATGTCCACTTTGTGCTTCCTTTTAAGTTCTAACTAATCTTTGCAGAAAAAATTGAAAGATGGATACGCATTTTTAAACGGAAAAAAGTAGTTCTGATCCTATTTGTGATGAGTTGATTTTGTCTATGTACTGTTAATAGTTGTAAAATATACCTTCAAGTCTTCAACTCTACAAGATTGTGAAGATTTTGTTCCTATGACGAGTATTAAGGTTATACTTGTATAAAAAAATTGAATTATATCCTAGTCTCCAAAACTCATGAGTTGGTATTAAACAAATTTTGTAGTTCTAACGATTATTAAGGTTATATTTGTACGGATATTAAAGTCAAGATATATCCTAGTCCCCATACACTTCTACGCACAAAGAGCTTATCCCAAATTCAACATTCCAATGCTGATGAGAGGAGCCGAATCCATATCCCACCATTAAAAACAAATCTTAAATAAGCATTCTCAGCCACTAAACCAATGTCAGGACAAAACAATTAAAATGTGATATAACATTAACCTCTCATGGAAATATGTAACGTGTGGAATTAAAATGTCCAATTTTTTCTTCCTAGCTTCTGACTAATCTTTGTGTGTGTGTGTGGGGGGGGGGGGGGGGGCTTTGGGGGAGTAGATTTGGTCTCTTAATTATTTGTGACGAGTTGTTTTAATTTGGACCTCTATTGTGAAAAGTTGTAATATACCTTCAATTTTACAAGATTGTGAAGATTTTTTTTTTTTTTTTTACGAATATTAAGGTTGTATTTGTATGGGTGTTTTAATATTTTGGGGGTTTGATTTTATATAAAATGACAAAATCAGGTTCAGGTTCAAATACTTGCATGGATGTATTAATATTGTGGGTGTTTGATCTTGGATAAAATGACAAAACCTTACATTTAGTTCCCTAAATATATGATTAAAATCGTCGTAGGTTTCTCATCTTTGTTGGAATATATCATGGACTCCATGAACTTGCATCAAGCCCATAAGAAGGTTAATCAAGCCAAGCCAGCAATCAAGCTTTGAGACACGATCAACACCAAACTATACGCTTTTGGACACAATGAGTCCATCCCAAACCTAAACTTCCCATATTCGTAGCTGGATAAGCCCCACTGCCGCTAAAAACAAGTCTCAAGCTAAATAATCCACTACTAGCCAATACCCTAGAAGCAAAACTTTTATAGCTTGTTTGGTTGGATGTAGTTTGGAGGGAATTGTAATTCATTGAATTGCAATTCAGTGAATTCCCAAACTACAGTGTTTGGTTGGAGGGAATTGCAATTCCGCAGAATTACAATTCCCTCCAAATGATGAATTGCAATTCATGGGGTACCCCCCATGAATTGCAATTTGGTGGAAAGGAGGGGCAATTTGTTGGTGTAAAGACAATTTTGCCCCTCCTCCCATACCCTTTGTCTTTTTTTTTTTTTCCTTTTTTTTTAATTCGAAATAATAATAATAATAATTATTATTATTATTATTATTATTATTATTATTATTATTATTATTATTATTTTGAAAGAATTATTATTATTATTATTATTTTTGAATGAATTATTATTATTATTATTATTATTATTATTACTACTACTACTATTACAACATCTACCACAATATAAGGACATTTTTGTCATTTTGTCAATTCTTACCTTTCAATTCCCTGTACTTTTATTTTGCATACCAAACACTGTAATTTCAATTCCTACTTTATTCATTGAATTGCAATTCCACCGAATTACAATTCTTTTCCACTCTAATTCCCTCCTCCCAACCAAACGCCCTGTATGTTAACATCAAAGATCAAAACAACTAATCACAATTCACAAATAACTCATTAAAAGAGAAAAAAACGATTTTTTCCTCTTTTGTTTCGTTTCTTTGGACTTTGGAGAGTGCTATTTGTTCAATGTATGGATTATTGTGTTGGTGATTGGTGGTTGGGAGAAGAAGATAAACCAATCATTTGACAACAATCTCGCCAGCAAAGGATTGAAAAATCCACATTTTAGATATATGCCATTTTGCAGCTGCTAATTAGACTTAGGCAAATGGTGAAAGTGAAATTGTTGCATTTTTTTTTTCACGTTTAAATAGAGAGAGTCTTGGTGATATTGTGATTGAGGCATTAACAACACCAAATCGGTTGACAAATTCAATTGTGAATTGTGATTGCCATTATTAGGTTAGAATATTCAACTTGAATTGATGTTGAAATTATTCATTATAATTAAGACTATTATTCATTTTATTCATTTTTTTTTCTTCCATATATGAGATTATAAATCCCCTCATAAGATCATATAAGTATTATATATTGTGTAGAGTATTTTGCGATTTTGCGCGACACTGTACGTGGGTAATTTGATCTAATATGAAGACGAGAATTATTGGACGGTTTGAAAATATAGCATGTACTTTAATTAGAATTATATTCTTTTTTATTATACTCTAAAATTATATTCTTAAATCTAAGTAAAAACATGTTCTTATATTAAGCAAACGCAACTTTTATCTCAAGTCTAAATGTAAAGTAAAGGCATCATTTGAATAGCATAAAGTTTCAAAAGGACAAAACAAGAAATGTCTTTTCATCAATTAAATAATATACTAATATATTGGCATCTACACATTCTTTAATTGGTTCACTTACTGAATTTTTCTTTAATCTCTAATTAATATACTGTATTTCCATAAATTAAAGTGTTTTAATATTCCATTACTAAGCTACTAGTGCTATATATAGTTTAGCATAATCCATAAAGCAAGAGTAATTATTCTCAACGTTAATTTATTATTTCTTTTTATCTCTAGCTTATATGGGTGGGTTGATGACTTGATGGGCTAAAGAGGGCTTCTTTCCCATTTATATTGCTTGCAACAAGAAGCTAAGGAAAAAGTCAAAGGGTCTAGTGGTCTGGCGTAAATCGAGTCTATTTAATTTTGAGTCTCACATTAAATTTGTACCATTTTGGCACAAGGACTTCAATTCAACCCAATTCCAGATCAAATTGTTATAGCTAGCTTATCTTCATGGTCCTGTAAGAGAAAAGAATTTCAAGTACAACTGCTCATCCACTACACTATTGTCTGAGAGTTGGTCGGTGTTTATGGCATATTTAGTAATGGTAGTAGATACGATTTTTAATGTAAAATGCATCTTATCATTTGCCGGACACATTACACATTGATTCTTCACAGTCAACAAAGTGGCGGGGCCGGGGGAGGAATATGTACTCCAGAAAATTTGCAAATTTCATGATACATATATGCATATATCTTATAAAATGAATATGCCTGCATTGATCACAAGAAATGAATATATACTGAAACAAATAAAATAAAATATATGCAGAAAATAAATAAACAATTAAATTGCACGAAGAACTGCAAACATCTATATAACTGTTTGGACATCATTCTTGATACCTGGAATGTGGAAACCTTAAACGACATACATACACACATACCATAAATAGAAAGTAATTAGTTTATTCCTTATTAATACGCACGCAATTTTAATAGTATATATCACGCCTCACATCGATCAAAAGTAATTTGCAGTTCGATGCGTATTCTGAGATTGTGTTCCCATGCAAAAGCAACAAGTTAGGTGAATGATTCTCGCATCTGAATGATGGTGATCACGAGTTTTATTTTTGTTAACATTTTTTTCATCAAATTTCTTATACATAGCCTGTATATCTTCAAGTAGTGTCTGCATTCGCGGAAAAGGTATTCTGAAGGTAATAAACATCTTCTCACGGATCTTTGTCTATGAGACAGGTCGGGTCAATATGAAATATAATACTAGTATTGTATTTGCTAGTATAAGTATTATATTTCATCTTGACCCGATCCGTCTCACGAATACACACGTTTTTGCCTATATTATATTTAAGACAAGAACTTGTGTGAGACAGTCTCACAAATCTTTTTTCGTGAGACGAGTCAGACTAAGATGAAATGTAATACTTATACTAGCAAATGCATGCAATACTAAATCATGAATAAAGTATTACATTTTATCTTGATCTGACTCGTCTCACAGATAAAAATAGTGAGACGGTCTCAAACAAGTGTGACCCTATATTTAGAGATGATCTGAGAGATACGTAGTATGTTGGTTACGATGTTTCATGGTGGACCCAAAACTTCAATTTGGTTGGGTCAAAAGCCATTAGTTAAACTAACCAAATACTGAGATTTGTTGGCTATCCTGACAAGGCCCGTGCAATTGGTGCTTATCCATTACCCAGCCCACTTCAATTTATCTTATGAAAATAAGCATTTGTTATACATCTCATTATCTCAAACACTATATATAAAGTTATAAAGAGACACTATATATAAATTTTAAAAAATTCTTAATTGATTAAAAAAAATCAATAATGCATAAAAATCAGTTTCAAATGTTAGTTTGTTCCATACTCCTAATAGTAAAATTAGAAAAGATGTGTCTTCTTGTTCAAGAAACATACATAATATGCTATTATTGATGTTTGTTGGGCACAAAGTTTACCTTATTTGGTATGTCTTGAATGATTATACGTATATCGTTTCCATATGTAATTTTCAACACTAGATGAACATTTTTAAAATCAAAATTAGGTATACATTATTAGATTTACATAGGATTAAGGTTTTTACCCAATGTTAGCTCAAATGCGGTCGTGTCTTAATGTGCAACCGGTGCAATTACACCATTAGTTATGCAAAAACAAACATCAACAGTGTTAACAAATGCACAACAAATGAATGCACCAATGCACTAAAAAACTCGCCATTAGTTATGTATCACAACAAAACACACCATTAGGTACGCCTAAACGCATCACACAGTATTTGAAAATGCATCATTAAGTGAGGTGAGATACGATGCACTTCTTTTATGTGTGTGGTGCTTTTTGTGGTATTTTTTTTATTGTAAATTTCTTAACAATATTGATATTTTTTTCATAACTAATAGCTGGATCGCACAAGCTACACGTTAACACATGATAGCACTGAAACTTGAGTGATCAGTCAATATAATGTAAGTCTGTAAGAAATTTTGAAGACGTAATGAAACCCATGCTCTTATATATATATATATATATATATATATATATATATATATATATATATTAGTCCTTATCACTATTGATGATGATACAACCACCTCCCATGTTCAGTCACCTTAAAGGCCATTTCAGGTTATAATCACCTCTGCAGTTGCAGATCAGAACAACTGCAAATTAAAGAACAAAAAGCTTCAAACTTTGAGCTTCAATGGCGGCCACTTCTTTTCTTTTTCTTCTGTTATTTCTCTCTCTCGGCCCTCACCGGGCTCTCTCCGCCGCCGGCGCCTCTCCCTACCTCTACCCCGCCACCTTTTTCAAGAATTACGAACGGATGCTCACAAGTTTTAAGATTTTCATTTACACCCCAAACAACCCAATCGCGTTCACGGCCCCGCCGGCGTCTTTCTTTTACGATTCTCTTCTTCGCAGCCGGTTTGTGACCGCCGACGCCGATGAGGCCCACCTCTTCTTCGTGCCGTTTTCTCCCGACGCGTCTACGCGATCTCTGGCGCGTCTGGTTCGGGAGCTCCGGGGGAATTTCCCGTACTGGAATCGCACGCTCGGAGCTGACCATTTCTTTGTTCACCCCACCGGGTTTGACTTCACCGCCGACCGGAATGTTCTTGAGCTGAAGAAGAATTCCGTGCAAATATCCGTTTTCCCGACGACCTCCGGGTACTTCATCCCCCACAAGGATGTTACGTTGCCGCCTGTCAGCCCACGCGCACTAACGCTCCCTCACGCGCCGCTGGGGTCGTTGCTTGGATATCTGAGGTGGGACGGCGAGACCGAGTCGGTCATGGTCAACGAATTGAAACTGGACGAGGAGTTCGCGGTTGAATCTCAGCCGTCGGATGATCTCGGTGGGGGTGGTGGGGTCCAGAGCAGCAAGTTCTGCCTGTTTCTTTACGGCGCTGACGTGGCATGGCTGCCGGCGGCGATGGCTTCCGGCTGCGTGCCGGTGATAATCGTGGACCGTCCAATTCAGGACCTGCCCCTGATGGACGTCCTGAGATGGTCCGAGATGGCGATCTTGGTGGGGTCCACGCGAGGGGCCGCCGGACTGAAGGAGTTGTTGCGTGGCGTGAAGGAGGAAGATTACGAGAGGATGAGGGGATTGTGTGTGGCGGCGGCCCAGCACTTAATGTGGAACTCGGAAGCTAAACCGTACGATGCTTTTCACATGCTGATTTATCAGCTGTGGCTGCGACGACACACCATCAGATACGCCCGAAGGGAGATGTAGACATTTTGGAATTTTGACTTTGTCTTGGAGAATAATATATTGTTTGATAATTATTTTATTCCGAATAATACTTATGTAAATTTATTAATTTGAATAATAATAATAATACAATAGTTTCTTATAAACGGTTGAATATGATTGATTACGATTTATCAAAGCCTAAGGTTTCTTACTTTCTCCATTCATTTTTAAACAAGTGACCATTTTGTTTGCTCATGCATGGTCAGCTAGAAAATTATACATACATATAATGTTTTCTAGGGCTTTCGTAAGTGTTGAACATAGAATATATAAAATATAAATGTGTAGTTTATCTAATTGAATAATGTGTTTTGTCTCAACTAAAAATCTAAACTTATAGTTGGGCTACACATTTATGGCTTATATGATATATATAAGCCATACATCTATCAGTTTATATGGAAAGCATCTGTACTGTGAGGAAATCCAATTGTTTTTCATTTTACTTTTATTGGTCTGATGGTTTTTACAAGGTAGCTAGACTTCTATTGATTGATATTTCCTAATTAGGAGGGTCTCAGAGTCCTAGCTAGCTATATATTAGCTGGTTTGTTTGTATGTTTGGGGTTTTGTTTCCCTTGATCTTTTTGTTCATATTATGTTGCATGTTTATGTATTAACTTCTGCAATTTGCAAATGCCATTGCGTATTGGATTTGATCATCTCTAAATATATTCCAGATCATTACACATTGGATTTGGTAATTTCCATATACTACTTGCCTTTTCAAGTGCCAAACTAGCTCACCTATTTCTTCAATAAGCAATAAGCAATACCCTCCGTGTAGTTTAAGGAAAAAAAGTAGTTTTCATCCTAGGTCATACATCGGAGTGGAGTTTACGGGTTTACCTAGTATACACCATACGCATGAATACTTGCATGTAGAGGATTTTAACCCATTTGGAAGCTAGATAAGTACATGCAAGTCGTGTGACTTGCGAGCTATTACATGAGAATGATGTTTAATTTATCTGTGCAAATTCTCAAATATTTGCATAGAGAGGTTTTTAATCCATTTGGAGACTCCATAAGGAAATGCAAACCGCGAGGAGAAGACAATATGATTGCACTGTCATCAATTAACGATTCAATCCACACATTGGTTTTGGCTGCTTTGTAGGTAGGCATACATGACTAGTACGTTTTGTAAGTTCGGTCTCTCCTAAGAAGTTCTTGAATAGTTGATACTATATTCTTATTATTATCATGGAACATTGAGTCATCATAGTTCTCTAAATAGCAATTACTTTGATAATCACTTTCCAACATGATTTTCTGATCTTAACCCATTATCTCATATTCCCATCAATAGTTAAGACCATGGTACAAAACCCATGATTTTGCAATGAAGGTACAAGCAATACCCGTTCAATAATACACAAAACCTTATTGCCAACTTTAACAAGCTAGGATAGCCTTCTCTCCATAGTCTCTCTTGGCTATCTAAGTTATTGTTGCCCTCAATATTAATCTACAAAAACTTCACAAACCAAGCGGGAAGGCCATTTCACATGGAACCCTTCAGAATATCTTGCACTATCAAGAACCAAATCTCTTAAACGCGCATATATATTTCAACACGGTTGAACTTGATATAACTTGACAAGCAATCGACACTACTTTTTTGTTCATTCCTACATTGTATCTGCTACTACAAATGCAAATTTGAATTTAAATATAAGATTTGAGTAAATTTTGTAGTGTAGTTAGGGTTTGGATTTGTATAATAATATTATGTTTTTTTTTTTTTCAGTAAAAAAATTTACAAGCGTTGAACTGCGTATAGTATGAGTACATTGTTTGAAGAGCTGTCACAAAGTGTCTGGGTGGTGTAGTTGGTTATCACGCTAGTCTCACACACTAGAGGTCCCCGGTTCGAACCCGGGCTCAGACATTATTCATTCTGTTTTTCCCCAATGTCTTATCCATAGACCATAGGCCATAAATTTTAACTAAGAGCAGTCATAAAGTGTCTGGGTGGTGTAGTTGGTTATCACGCTAGTCTCACACACTAGAGGTCCCCAGTTCGAACCTGGGCTCAGACATTGTTTAGTATCTTTTTCCCCTTTGTCTTATTCACAGGACCATTACCATAACATGTTAACTAAGAGCATTAATTAAATGCCCGACAAGGTGATTTGTGATTACAAACGTATAGTCGGTATAGAAATGGCAATTAGTCCCTTTTATTCACAACAGGTAGCATTGTTTTTTTGTCTTATTCATACCATGTTAACTAGGAGGATTAATTAAATGGCCAAAGATTATTAAGGTGATTACATACGTACAGACCTAGGGCAATCTTAAGGCTAATTGATCTTCTTGATTTGAGATGATCAGTTATGGACAACCTAAGCTAAGGTGGAGTTAGAAAATCATGTTCGAGGGTCAAAATTATTGCAAAAAGTTATAAGCCAAAATTGTGCGGTGGAAGAAAGGGTCGTGGAAAGTTAAGTTCGTTTGTTTTAACCGCATCCCTTTTGTTTAAAAAGGGCCGGAGTTTCTTATTCAGTTAGTTACAATTTTGCCGCCGAACATGATCATTTAAAAGGTAGTGAAAAGTAAGTCTCTTTTGTTCTTTTTGTTACTAGTGTGCAAAGAGTTAGTTGACTTTTTCCAAATTATTATTGCATATTGTGTTAAGTAAGTTAGCAATACAAAGAAGCAAATTACTTGTTATTCAATCTTAAGAACAACTCGAGGTGGAGAAGATTATTATCACACTTCTCATTTTTTGTTTTTTCATATATTGTTTCTTTCATTTACTTTATTTTCAAAATATTTGTACTCAATTTTGTGTTTCATCACCCAAGAACAAAAAACCATCAAGTATATATTACTCCGTATTGGCAGCCTTGATAATCTATAACTTTAAGAAAGAAACATTAAATATATTAATCAAATGGTTTGAGACTAATTAATTGATTATGTATGGGTATATGTCAATTTAAGTAGCAAAACACAACTTCACTACGTAGTTGACATTGACTTAGTCGTTGTAATCCACAAGTTGTATATTTAACTATAAGACAACTATTAATATAATGTTTGTATTGATGATTATCAAACATGGTCCAAATAATGCATTTGCGACTACAACTAACACAGGTGTCCATTCTATTAATTTTGAATTGAATTAATAACTGAAATTTCATTTTAATTTGCTAAAACCATTTATCAAATCAATATATAATTTCTGATTCCCATTTTTAGTAGTAATATTTTTCTGGTAATTTTAAACTTATTTTTGATATTCTTTAATGTCATTAATAAGAATCGAATTTGATCATTTGAATAATAATTAAAAATTTTATCCATTATACTATAATACTAATTTGTAAATTTTATCATCATTTTATTTAATATTAACATCAATATGAATGAAACTCTTGAAACATCTAACTCTTTTCAAAATAAAATTATTAAACCTTTCAAAATTTTTAAAAATAATTTTATAATTTCATCTTCCTATAAAAATTGTAGATTAATATATGCCGTTGATTTGAGATAACCAATGACTTTAAAGTTTAAAAAAAAAAAAAAACCGATATGGCCTGGGAATTAAGTAAATATTATAATCTTTTAAACACTAAAAATACACAATGCAAAATTATAAACTTTTAAACACTAAAAATACACTGTGCAAAATTACAAAGTACACCTTATGATATTAAACGTGCAACCATTTTGAGTGTATTTTTACATATTTACGGTGCTTTTGTAGAGTCGCATATCTTAATTTAGTTCATTTTCACATGTAATTAGGTGCACTTTTTCAACTTTACTTGATGCACATGCAGTTTTTATAGAAAGACATGCCTAAGATTCTACATAATCCATAAAATTAAACAAATATATATTCACATAGGCATATACCATGCACCTAGAAGGTTAGATTCATTGAACAAATTTACATATGAAAATTTTATACCTTAGATTTCCGCCCCACCACTTTATGTCCGTTTCTCTATTTTCTCTTGATTGCAATTGACAATTGACATGACTATATGTACGTGTGCATTATTCAATACTCAAGAGATTTAGGTCCTCGCAAAATAATCAGCTTTATCAGTCATTTTTGACTTATTTAACCACTATTTAGGGATGTAAATAAGAAAAATGAACTTTGCGATAGTCAACAAACATACAAATAAACTGTACTATGAAGATCCTGTGTGATGACACGGTCGAAAGGATAAATAAAAAAATCATGCTTTATTCAGCCGGTAACTTATTTTGTGGCCATAGATCTTTAAAATGTGGACAGTATAGTGTAGTAGGTTAGGGAAATTTGTTGTCTAATGCATGGCTGGTCTTCTCCTTTATCTAAATCCTATGAAAATCTGTGGTGATGCAGAAACTCTGCGAAGCACAGACCAAAGAACATGATCAGATTCCGCATGGGAATAAGACAAAGCAGCGCCTCGTCGTGGATCGACCTGTGACTCGTACGCGTGACCCCTTGAACTACCTAGTTTAAATGACCGCTGGGGAACCTCGACAACCTCAAAATCGACGCCACGTTATACTTCAATAATAAGCTGTGGTCAACAAAACACAATGATCACAAATAGTACACTGTCGAATAAGCACCGTGCCAAATTATACAACCAGTAACGCAGTCATTTAATTAGTTGTAATATTTAATTTTAATGTAACACTTATCAACAAAGAATGTCTAATTGTTACAATGAAACATACATTATTTGTTTTTAATAAGAAGTCTTGATTCAGCATAAATATGGTACGGAATTAAAGACACATCTTATCATTGTGTGTGTGTTTTTCCGTAAAACTTCTTCATTGCATTATCCATTATGAAAGACTAGCTATGATAACAAAATGAAAGTCAAGAATGTAACAGGAGCTTCTTCATTATTTTATTGGGTTTATGCGTCGGTCAATTATTATTTTCAAACAAAAATAATGCATCGGTCAATTGTAATCAACTTTCAAGTAGTGATCGTGAGTATAACTAATTATTACGGAGTATTTTTTTTTTACAAAAGAAGGTAAATATGCATCATTTTTTTTTGTTAAAAATAATACTCCATCTGTCCCATTTTATCTGTCATATTTACTATTTATTGGTCAAATCAACTATTTCTTCAATGCTTATTTTCTTTAATAACTTTTTATTATTTTTAAATTTAATTATTTGTGCTTAATAGTACTTTTAATATAGTTTCTAAATATATAAATTTTATATATTAATGCTAAACATAATATTATAAAAAATTGTATTAAAAATAATTTCAGTCAAACCTCGTTAAACGAATCAGACAATAAAAATGAGACGGTGGTAGTACTTTTTTTTTTTCACAAAATTATTTAGAACTTAGAATATTTAAAATAGTATATCTCTGAGTTAGAAATATAACGTGACAATTAAATGTGGCAAAAATAATTATAATAATTGCAGGAATTATGATAAAGAAATGATAGGATATGAAATTGTGAAAAAAAAATTCTGTTGTAGTCCGTATTATTTTCGGCGTGTGCTTTAGTGCTTTACCACTCCTAAAAAGTGTGTTGAGTAAAGCTTGGCCGCCGCTCCTCCGTTTCGCGAGAGTGGCGGAGCTCACAGATATATACCCGTAACCGTATCCCTCTCACCTTTCTATCCTTTCATCAATCAATCTCTCAGATACATATCACAATCACTCTGCTACTCAAAACCCTACGCCTTGATATTCTCCGGTCGTTTCCGAGTCTCCTCATTTCACAAGCCGCCGCCTCGTCGGCTTTTGCCTCTCTCTGCTCTCGCTCTACTGCTCTACAATGGATTCCGTTGACTCAACGCGAGCATTCGTCAGAGATGTTAAACGTATCGTCGTTAAGGTAATTGCTCCTTCCTTAGCTCGCTGTAGATGCTTATTAGATGAATCTTAAAGCGCATTGTTAATCTTATGCATGCTTTAACTATTTTATCAAGTTTGGCGAATTATTCTTAAATTCCAATGCGAACTGATAAATCTACCTCCCTGTTTTATTTTGGTAGCTGAATTAGGCTCAATTTGTTAATGTCATTCAAAATGATTGGTAATCAGATATTCAGATGCATATATTTTCGTCCATATGACACTCCTGCTTGGTGTCTTATTTACTCTTAAAGCCAATTAGATATCTTTGGACCGGATGTAGCGTTTTCCTGATTTTTTTTTATTTTTTATTTTTTATTTTTTTTATTATTGAAGGTTGGGACTGCAGTTGTCACTAGATCGGATGGGAGACTGGCACTGGGAAGGTTGGGAGCACTCTGCGAGCAGGCAATTTCTTTAACTCGATACTCTTGTGATGTGTTAATAATACTCTGTATTATTGGCATCATGATGCTAAATTGTTAGCTTTAAATGAGTGCAGATCCAGGAGCTCAATTCGCAGGGCTATGAGGTTATTTTAGTTACCTCAGGTGCTGTAGGTGCTGGCCGACAACGGCTTAGATATAGGAGATTGATTCACAGCAGGTTTTGACATTCCCCTTGATCTCTCACGATCTTTCTTGTGACATATTTTGTATGACATTTAACCAGAAGTTAGTTACTTTTACCTGTGACATGAAGAGACTATTTGGATGCAATTATGCTAATATCTCTTAGTCAAGATTATTAAATGCTTAGTGACTGTAGCAAGAGGTTAAGAATGTAGCAGGAAAAGGCCTTTTGTTAAGCATGTCTTACAGCTGAACATTTGGATACGAGTAACTTGTGAAAGTCTCATTAAACACATTGGTGATCACAAAATGCAGTTTTGCGGATCTGCAAAAGCCACAACGTGAGCTTGATGGCAAGGCATGTGCAGCTGTTGGGCAAAACGGCCTAATGGCTTTGTATGATTCCTTGTTCAGTCAGGTGAGAAATCACTGGTTTTACATATTTGTTTAGCATTACTTTATGTGGCTCACTATATGCTGAAAAAATGATATTTCTTGGCCAATGGGTTATCTGCTTACTTTGTATTATTACGTGCTTGCAGCTGGATGTTACATCAGCTCAACTTCTTGTGACGGATAATGACTTCAGAGACCCAGACTTTAGGAATCAACTTAATGAGACAGTTAATCAATTGCTGTCTCTGAAAGTTATACCTATATTTAATGAAAATGATGCTATTAGTACACGGAGAGCTCCATATGAGGTATGCATCTGATTTTAATTGTGAAGGTTCCTGCATCCTCTTTTTGTATAATTGCATTAAGACTTGAAGTGGGCTGATCTAGTTCAGTTGTGAGTGTGCACATGTCCATTAACCCTTCATGCATGAGTGCTACAGGTATGTAATCCTACACACTCTGGCACAATAAAGGGAGGCTCAAGAAGCCTCTGGGAATGTGCTTACATCTGTTTCAAGTATTCATTCTTCTCAGAACTATCCTTTCATGTTATGTGCTCAAATGCATGGATATGTTCTGGTTCCTTTACTTTTTTCTCGGTGTGCGATTGGAGCTCTTTGGTGAATTTGTGACTCTTTTTTTTGGAATACTTGGGATTTCTTCCTTGACACTTGGGTGTAATCTGGCCTCTAAAATCATCCTAGCACCTTTGCGTTTTATTTATGAGGTTAAAATCCTTTTTTAGCCCTAGGTTCAAAACTTTGTCCTAACCATGGGAATCTTTTGTAGGACTCTTCTGGTATATTTTGGGATAATGACAGTCTAGCAGCTCTACTAGCTTTGGAGCTAAAAGCTGATCTTCTTGTTCTTTTAAGTGATGTAGAGGGCCTCTACAGTGGCCCTCCCAGTGATCCTCACTCAAAGTTAATTCACACATACATCAAGGAGAGGCATGAAAAAGAGATTACTTTCGGTGACAAGTCTAGAGTGGGAAGGGGGGGTATGACTGCCAAAGTAAAAGCTGCAGTTTACGCAGCTTATGCCGGAATCCCTGTTGTCATCACAAGGTTTTATTTTTATTTCCTGTGAAACTTTTGATATATGAAGTATGTATCTCTGCTTGCATCATATGTGTGTGCGTGTTTTGTACATCTGAGCGTAAATTTGATTAAATTTCACACCTCTTACATAGATATGAGGGTAGGGGGTGTTGGATTCTTTAAGGGAGCCAAAATTGAAAATAGGTGTTCAGTTGCATAATATTTTTAAACAAACCCACCAATATTGTACTTCGCACTTAGTATTTGATCTTGGCACTATTTGCTCCACTTTTATATTATTGTTTGCTGACTCCTGTCTCACCCTTTGTGGATTTAGTGGCTTTGCTGTTGACAATATTATTAAAGTACTACATGGGAAGCGTATTGGTACTCTCTTTCATCGGGATGCTAACGAGTTGGATCCAGCTATAGATGCTAGTGCGTGTGAGATGGCAGTTGCAGCAAGGGAATGTTCCAGACGGCTTCAGGTATCTTCTTTGTTGGGCATGTTCCTTGAGTAGCTGGACATGGCTAATTGCTCATTTCTTCTATAGGCTCTTGCTCCACAAGAAAGGAGAAACATTTTGCTGGATATAGCTGATGCACTGGAAGCAAATGAAAAAGAAATACTTACCGAGAATGAAGCTGATGTAGATGCTGCCCAGCAGGCTGGTTATGATCCATCTCTGGTAGCTCGGCTGGCCCTAAAGCCAGGAAAAGTATGGCATTTCTTAATTATGCTATATGCTGTTTTGTTTTGCATTGTTTTACAGAAGGGGTAATCCTTGTTCCTTGTGGTTTTCACTCCCATGTTTTTATAGATCTCAAGTCTTGCAAAATCAGTTCGTGTGCTTGCAGAGATGGATGAGCCAATTGGTCGTATTTTAAAGAGAACAGAGGCAAGTAAATCAATTACTTTGTACTTATGTGGTTTGTTTCACAGTTTTGCTTCTTTCAAATAACATTTTAACGGTATACAAATTGACCATCTTGATTGTTTTCATTGCTTCCAGATTTTAGATGGCTTCATCTTGGAGAAGACATCATCTCCATTGGGTGTTCTGTTGATTATTTTCGAGTCACGGCCTGATGCACTTGTTCAGGTATATAAAATAGGGGAGGTTCTTGTGTGCTGCTTCCTCTTTGGCTCTTTTCTTTGCTATTGTTAATTAGTTGTCCTGTTCTTTGTTTCCTTTTAATGAGTTTCCTCTGATGTATTGTAATGTTATTTTATGCATGTAAGGATGTGATGTTTTGGGTTTGTGTACATAAATGAATGTATTTATTAAAAAAATGAGTGTATTTATTAAAAAAAGGATTTACATGTACATCTATGGCTGTTATAGACATTGGTTATACAAAGTGATCTACAAGCTTGGAGTAACAAGTTTTTGTATTTTGATTTTTCCAATGTAAATAGATTGCTTCACTGGCAATCCGAAGTGGGAATGGACTCTTACTGAAAGGTGGAAAAGAGGCCAAAAGATCAAATGCAATCTTGCACAAGGTTTAGTCAATATCCTTATTCACTTTAAACTTTTGTTTCTTATTTCTTTTTTGCGAACCTTACATTAACCAAAATCACACTTCTGCCGCATTCCTGTTTATTGTCAGGTTATTACCTCAGTCATCCCAGAAAATGTTGGTGAACGGCTTATTGGGCTTATTACTTCTAGAGAGGAGGTCCCTGAATTGCTCAAGGTGCATTGACCAGAGCAATTGGACTAGAATTTAATGTTTTTATTCTTGGTTTACCCCATCTGCTAGCATATATGACCTGAATGAGGCATAAACCGGCGTTGATTGTTAATTGTTTAATCCCTTTTGCAGCTTGATCATGTAATTGATCTTGTTATCCCAAGAGGCAGCAATAAACTTGTTTCCCAAATCAAGGCTTCAACAAAAATCCCAGTTCTTGGTCATGCTGGTAATTATACTTCGTCCTGGATTAGATTTTATGTTAAGTTTGTGCCTCTATTCTACATTGGTGAAGCTTATCATTTTTCTTGCAGATGGAATTTGCCATGTTTATGTTGATAAGTCTGCTAACTTGGATGTAGCAAAGCACATTGTGTTGGATGCAAAAACAGATTATCCCGCAGCATGTAATGCAATGGTAATTCTTTAGTGTTTTAAATTTTAAATTTTATTTTAAATGTTCCCAATCATTGCTGATACAGCTGAGTAATCATCTCTTGCTCTGTGGTAATTCTTTCATTTTAAATTTTTATGTGTTGATCATCACTGGAATAGTTGAGTGATCATCTCTTGCTTTGTGGTATCCTTACCTTGTAAATGTTTTCCTCTATAGGAAACGCTTCTTGTGCATGATGACTTGGTGAAGAAAGGCGGTCTAAATGACCTAATCATGGAACTTCAGATAAAAGGTGCAGCTTCTTTTGCTATGTGCAATGTTCTAAAATTATTAATTTGATCCCTCAAGGTGAATCAAGGGACAAGACTCTGAGGCTAGGTTTGATTCCTGAATATGCCCATAGCATAGAACTTGTAATAGTAACAAAATACTTATGTTTATTGCTAACCTGCACCAATGGCACTTCCCTAGAAGTCTAAGAAAAACAGTTCTTTAGTCAATCTTTTTTTAGTGAAGGAGCATTCTACAATATTCATGTTTTCCTGTTTTTGGCATGGGTTATTACAGTGTTTCTCTGTTTTATCCTTGTTTAACTTAATTTTCAGGAAACAAAGTCGTAATAAATTTATCAAATATTATCTACAGCTGTTTACTGCTTCATTCCTAATTCAACTTAACTTTTCAACTTGGTCCTGCATGTTCATCAATGTAGATGTAGTTCCATTGTGGTGGTTTTGTAATATTTCACTACTCATATTAGGATGTTGGCCTTCATTGACATCTTCTTGTTCATTGTAAAATTCCTTGTTATCAGCATAGCAACTGTGTCGATGAGCCAAGAACTTATACAATTTACTTGACCTTCAGGTGTTACTATATTTGGAGGACCCAAGGCAAGCTCCCTGCTCAATATTCCAGAAGCTAATTCATTGCATCATGAATATAGTTCTCTGGCTTGCACTGTGGAAATTGTTGATGATGTATATGCTGCAATTGATCATATACATCAGCATGGAAGGCATGCACCCTTTCTCTAGATGGTCATTTTTATTTTTGTGCTTTTCTGCATGTTCTTTACTTCAGGCTACAATGATACATATAATGCTTGGGGTTTCACTTTTATTGGCAGTTCTCATACTGACTGCATTATCACTGAAGACAAGGAAGTTGCAGATATATTTTTACGCCAAGTTGACAGGTTTTCTACTTTGCTTGAAATCTGAGTTTCTATTTTCACTAGACTTTTCTTCCCCATCACCAATTCCTGGAAGTTTGGAATATGTACTTATACCATATTTTTGTTTTCCTTAATTATAACCAAACATTCTTCAGTGCTGCCGTATTTCACAATGCTAGCACACGATTTTGTGATGGCTTCCGCTTTGGACTTGGTGCAGAGGTAGATAATTTGTTGCCCATTTTTTTAAAAAAAAAATAAATTTCAGCTGTGAGTTTATGAAAGCTGATACTTTTGTGCTAAACAGGTGGGGATAAGTACAAGTAGGATTCATGCCCGTGGTCCTGTAGGAGTTGAAGGGTTGCTAACAACTCGATGGTATGCTTGATATATAATATTTCTTTTGAATCAAGATTTCATTAACTTTACACTATCTAGTCTGGTACGGAGTATTATTTCCAAATTGCATGCATAAAAATTTGAAGCCGAATTTACCCACAGTGAATCATTTACCAAAATTGGAATTATGATTGTTATTATTATTTATGGCAGGGTTGGAAGGGGAAGTGGGCATGTGGTGAATGGTGATAAAGGAATCAACTACACTCACAAGGAGCTTAGTTAAGTTTGGAGGGTGAGAGGTTGTAAACCAACGCATGGAATGGCTCGTCTTCTGGAAATTATTATTTTGCCCGGAAGTCAGATAGTGCATATCCATGACAGAAGAAGAGTTGCGAGGAGAAGCCATGCAGCAGCCAGCCAATGGGATGTGTATGTTTTTTTAGGGTTTAGGTTCGCATGACGATGTTAAGCAAAACAGTATTTAGTAGGAGTAAGGTTTTACAGTATGTAATGTTAGTATGTCAATAAACATTGGCGTTAGTTTTCTTCCTCCCATACATACAGATATTGCAGGCAGGCAGTTAATTAGTTTTAGTAAGGCAATAAATCTTTTGGTTTCATCCAACTATTTATGACTTCAGTTCACCTAGTAAAACCCAGCCGCCTTAGTAGCTTTCTCCGCTGCTGCCTGCTGGTTTTATTGCAGTGCTCTTCTTGACATGGCAATATATAAGTTTGAACCCCTAACTTATAGAGTTTCACTTAAGGAGGCAAGTTGTGAATGTTCCTTAACTAGTCTTTAGGCTTCTAAATGCTTAATATGACAATATATATATATATATATATATATATATTATTATTGGTAGTAGGGTTCGTATTTCATTTTCATTTGTTCCTCCCTTTTGTCCAAATCAGTGAGGGAAAGTTGCACTTCCATATGGCTGTCAACTATGAGTTCTTTTCCTTGTCAACAGCAGCCATTGACTTAGTTCGAACTGTTGAGTAATAACTGCATTGAGTAATAACTGCAGGTTTTCTTAAGAACTGTTGAGTAATATCTGCAGGTTTTCTTAAGAATGGAAGATAAGGAGTTATAACCCATAACTTAAGCCACTCATTAAAATATTTGTAACTACTCATGAAGTTTGATCATTCCACAGCAACAACAAATGTCCCTAAGGATGCTTCTACGTGCATGGCACTCTTAGTCTTATTTTTACTTGTTGAACCCATTTGCAAGATTAGCAACGAAATTTTAAGTCCACGTTTCTTGAGATGTCATCCACGTGATCCACTGTATTTTTCTTTATTTTTTATTATACGTGTCTTATACGATAACTTTTAATAACATATTTAAACGGTTGCTTGTTTAGTAGATAATCTTGAAGTCATTTTTGCGTTTGTCAAACTCTTAAACTCTATTCTTGATGAGTAAAAGGAAGGTTAAAAGAAAAAGATGTACTTGCTTGATAACGAAACTACCTAAAAAAATGATACTTGAAGAAAATAAGATAGTGTTACACAAAACTTACTCAAAGTGAGAACTAATACATTATTCATTTCATCCTATTATTTTCATAGATAGATATTTATAAATGATCATGGAGAAATAGCTATCAACAGGATATGTTATTGGCTATTGTAAGATTAGTGAGCAAAGATTTGTCCACAGTATGACTTGGAATCATTGACAAACAATCATCAAAACCTTTATTCATGGTTCGAACAAGTAAAAGACTCGCATAGCCGACAATTTGACTCTTCTTCCGCTAAAATGTTACATAGAATGATAGAATTGTACCAATTTCTACCAACACAAATAGTATCATCCTCTACCTTTCATTAAAACCAACATTAACAGTGTATTGTCAGGCAAAAAAATAACATAGTAAAAGCTACCTCACTACACCTTCCAAAGAGGTAAGCAAGTTTCAAAAGAGGTAGCCAAACATCTAACTATCTATCAATCAAGCCTCAACGAACTTCTTGAGGTTTTTAAGCCACATCAAGTACTCCCTCCCATCCTTGTTTATCATGTACTCATGCAAAAAGTTGGTCGTGCTCGGCTTGATGCCCCTGATCTCAAGATACTTGTGGAAAGCTTTCTGAAGATTCTCATCCAAATCCCTAACACCAAAAGAGAGATAGATGGCATTAGTGTGAATGCAATTGCAAACAGGGTTAATCACAGCAAAAAACAAAGCTCAAACTCACGTGAAATCAGGGCCTTCATATGCAATTTGGTCCTCGGCACTATTGGGGTCCCTAATTGACAAGCTGTCTATGGAAATTTCATCAGGATAAGCTGTGCAGCCGAACTCCAGTGCAGGTCCATTCTTCTTGGAAACTCTTACAACAAGAGGAATTTGGGACTCACTGCCCTGTTCATTGTCCTCATCCCCGGATGCTACTTCCTGATTCTCTTCCCCAGTAACAAGGTCAGGCATGTGCACTTCAACACAGATGGTTTCACCTTGATACTCTCTTGTCAGTGTTATAGTCTGATATCCAGGATTATCTTCAATTTTAAATGGAAAACCAGCAGGAACATCCTCAACCTGAATGACAAACAAAGTGATAGAAACTTCATGGATGCTCAATTCACAAGCTAAAAACAACAAATGGACAAAAACTAATTCAATCCTTGAACTAGAACAATCCTATTCCTTTTTGAGTAACAAGTGGAACCCTAGTAAACCAGCCCTAGGTCACTAATAGGAGACAGCTCAAACTAAGAAACAATCCCCTATTCTGAAACTAGAACAAATAAATATAATCATATATATGCAAATTAAGCCTCCAGAATAATCAATTCTTGAACTAAGCTACGAAAGCTCAAAACTTGAGATCAACTTCAACATGAATAAGCATTAACCAAGCAGAAAAAAAATGAAAAAGAAAGGAAAAAGTGGAGGGATGTGAAACCTTGTCAATTCCTTCGGTTTCTACGGCACATCCGATCTCAGACTCGATGACTTTGAGAAGGGCCTCATCAGATTTGGTGGAGAAGTGGTGTAATCCAGGGACTGCGCTGCGGAAAAAGCTTCCAGAAACACCCACGCGATTGGCGGCGGAGGAGGAGAAGAGGGGAGAAGAGCAGTGGTGGTTATACCTCTGAGCTCTTCCAATGAATCGAGCGGCGACAGGCGCGATTTGCACAGCCGTTCTTCTGACGATGTTGCTGAACGCCATTGCCAGAGCTTTAGGGTTTTAGGAAAGAGATGAAACGCAGCGAAGAGTATAGTTTGTAGGGTTTTAGGATTTTATGAGGTGTTTATAATGCTGGGTTTTTGAGATATTATCAGGTGTCCGCGACTCCATAGACGTCCACTGCTCCGTCAATATTGGGCTTGGAACGGCCCAAACGTGACCCAGATAGCAAATTATATCATTGACCCCGGTCTATCTTGTATTGTGAATCTTGGTTAAAAAATAATCTTCAAATTATATATCTGTAATTGACACATTCTGTATTTATAGTTGACAATTTGGGTACTTATAATTATTATATTATGTGTCAACAACTATCAAGTTATTTGTTTACATGTACAAAAATTGTTAATTATTATAAGTATAAAATGTATTAACAGACTCTATTACAATGTAGTATCTGTTCATAACTGCTTTCTCAATTTAATGAAGTTAACAGTCTTTTTCACTAAGGCTTAATCCCACTCCTATTCATATGGGAGTACAAATCAGGTGTCACAATAATACAAGGTTTTTCGTTTGGAGATTTATCTAATGCTAATGTAACTCACGAGTAGAGTTCCCTTATTATAATTCATAAATAATACTCCGTAATCAATTGGAGATTTATCTAATCCTAATGTATACTCCTAATTGAAATGGAAAACACCATAAAAGAACACAACTTTTTCGATTTCTTCCCATTTTACTTTAGGGTTTACTATAATCTACGTCTGTTGTAGAATCCCAATAACAGCAGCATTGAAAGATCTGAAGAAACATTCTTTGTCATTCTTCCTTGTTCAAAGCACCCTTTGAAGAAAGGTTCAATTTTGGTACACATACAAGAGAGAGAGAGAGAGAGAGAGAGAGAGAGAGATATGAAGGTGATGTTTGGAAGGCCAGGAAAGGCAAGTGGACTGGTGCTGAGAATAGGGCAGTGTGGGTTTGCAGCTGCTTCACTTGGAGTTATGGCTTCTGCTTCTGGATTTTCTATTGCCACTGCTTTCTGGTACCTTTCTTCTTCTCTTTCTTTATTATTATATAAATATTATAGTCTGTCTTTTTCTTCCAACCTTTCATTTTTAGAAAATATATAAAATCCCTGCCTATATTCACACATTGAGGTTCCTCATTTACCCAGAATCTTTTTTTTTTTTTTTTTTTTTGGGTTTGCTTTGCATATGAATATTCTTTTCACTGCATTTGAATGGAAATTAGCATGGTTATGAATGTGTATGTTACATATCTAGTTGCTTTTTATTCTTTATCCTTTGTTGGAGAAGATTAGTCTCTAAATAGAGTTGAATGGCAGGCTGAGGTTGGAAACAAAGTTTTACAATGGACATTATATAATACTCTGTAAGTGGAATAGGTTCTGTAAAGCTATTTGAACTGCAAGAGAGTATTGCTTTGGACCTTTGAGCTTGTTGGATTAGGTGAACTGAACTAGGTCAATTGATCAAACCATGCCTTTCACAGTCGGTTGCATATCGCGTTTTCAAGAAATGGTCTTAAGGTAGTCCTGTCCTCGCTATTGGTTAGTGCAAAAGAATGAACGTTTTTACTTTCTTGAAGTTGTAGCAAAGTTATTTCCTTATTGTTTTACTTGGGAACTTTTATCGGTTTGTCCTTTTAGTCCAGATGGTAATGTTTCAGTGTGGTTTTTGAGCTTTCGTTAGGTGTTGGGGTTTTAGTCAAGTTTCGAGCTGCATATATATATTGATGCTTGTTACGTTTGTAAGGCTTAAGAAATTTCGTTCTTCAAATTGCATGATTGTGACTGCATTTGCTTAAGCTCACTATCGGGTGTCTCCTGGTTCAGCTATTTGATTGCGTCAATGGGGCTTCAAGTTATATGGAGTTTTATACTTGCCTGCAATGATATTCATGCCCTGAGGGTTAAGAGAGATCTGCGTAATCATATCTTCATGAGCCTGTCTGTTGTTGGCGATTGGGTACCTTTCTCTGCTCGTTCACTTTTAATTTACGGGACTTCTGGGTGATATTGTGTTGAATATTTGAATACAATGAACGATATAAAGAGGGGAAGGGGGAAAGATATTTTTTTCTAATGATCAAGCGCTATGCAAAAACCGAGTAGACAGATTTTCATAAATGAACAAATGCTGTTAGTCTTATAAAAAGAACAGATCTTGGTTGCGGGATTTCTGATTGTAACCACGCGGTGGTGTGTGCGTGCTTGTAATGCAGGTGACAGCGACACTATCCCTTGGCGCTGCGTGCTCGTCGGCTGGCGTGATGGTTCTGCTTGCTCGGGACACAACCTTCTGCAGAGCTGAGGCCAATATCGACTGCAACATGTTCCAGATTTCGATTGCATTGGCTTTTATATCCTGGTTTTTTCTCGCTATCTCTTCTCTTGTCACGTTTTGTCTTGCAGCCTCGAGTTAGATGAGTTGGTTTTAGGCCGCTCGGCTGCAAACTCACCGCAGCTTTCTATCTGTGAATATGCTCGATTTTGACAGTATCTGTATAACAAACATTCAACCTTCTAACAACACACATTTCACATCGCTATATCTGATCTGCCTTCAATATGCTGCGTTTGATGTAAATTAGGGTTCAAAATGATGCATTACAGTAACCTCTGATAAACTCGAAAAGACAAAAACTAGGAAACAGTATGTCTGGTTGGGAAACAATGTAAAACACACACAATCTTAAAGTTGGGAAAACATATCACATATGCTGTCTAAATACTTTAATTTCTGCATTGCTGCTTACTTCTCATCCTTGGCCATTGCTATACTAATTATATACTCGATTTCCTCGACTACTTCTTTCATGGAAGGCCTGTTTTGTCGGCGCTCCTCCAAGCACCCGGTTGCTAGGAACCCTAATGCCTTCATAGTCTCGAGCTCCAAGTTGCTTGCGCCTTCCTTCAACATGGGATCTACAGCGTCCATTATCCTTTCCTCCTCGACCAGCCTTTGCACGTAAACTGCCAAGTTTACGTCGTCTTGATCTCGGTTAAAGTCTATTGCTTTCTGGGATGTCAGGAGCTCTAGCAGCACGACCCCGAAACTGTAGACATCACTCTTGTCAGTGAGCTGATAGTTCCTGTAGTACTCGGGGTCGAGGTACCCTAAGGTGCCCTGGGCACAAGTGGATATGTGGCTCATGTCGGTGTGAGCGAGACGCGAGAGACCGAAATCGGAGACCTTAGCGTTTAACTTCTCGTCCAACAAAATGTTGCTGGACTTCACGTCGCGATGGTAGATCGGAGGAACCGCGGAGAAATGGAGGTAAGCCAGCCCCTCTGCGGTCGCCTGTGCAATGTTGAGCCGGTGGCTCCACGCCAGATGCTTGCGTGTATCGCCCTGTAGATGGTCGAGCAGAGTTCCGTTCGGGATGTACTCGTACACCATCAACGGCTGCTCGAGCTCGACACAACAGCCCAGAAGGCGCACCAGGCTCTTGTGGTTCACTTGACACAAAATCCTCACCTCATTCAAAACTTGGTCAGTGCCCTTAGTGTTACCCAGTTTGGCACATTTCACAGCCACCACTCTCCCATCATCAAGAACTCCTTTGTACACTTCACCATATCCACCCACACCAAGCAGCCTGTCTCGGGAAAAGTTATTCGTCGCCCCCTTGATCTCCTTCCCGCTAAAAAGCTTCGCAGTCTTGACACCACCCGCGTTGAGTATGGCCTCACGCTCGCTCGCTAGGCGCTCTCGCGCCTCCCTGATGCGCTGATATCGCTTGTACACCAAGAATCCTATCACTGCAGCTACAAGTGCCACCCCCAAACCTGATGTTAATCCTGCAAGAATCAAGAGTCCCCAATTATGTCAACACAGTGACTTTAACTAAAATCTTATTCTTACCTCGGCCCCGACAGGATAATGAAGAGGCAAATCAGGTGACTCAGCAACCCATTAAGTGGCGGACCAGTTTCTGGTTCCCACTAAACATTAAGTGTAACTCTCACACTGCAAAAGACTCGATCCCATGTTGTTGCCCACAATCTAGGGCTTATGCCTATGTGGGCAACTAAAATATTATCCTAATAGTTAGATATGTACCTGCTATAAGGGCAGTTTTATCACTTCCACAACCATCCTGGCATACATCTGAACAATTTTAAGGATTAAATCATGTTAGATAGAAATTTGAAAGGTTTCGGAGATTTTAAGGAAGTTTACTATGTTAAAGATTGAATCTTTACTGCGAACACAAGATCCAACAATGGCGTCCCAGTGTAACCCTGAGTTACAGAAACATCTGCTGACGGCGCCACCGGAATTCCCGTCCGTTCCGCAAGTCGAATCGGAATCACAGTCAGATTGGGAGCGACACAGAGGCTCCGGCGGCGACACCCACTGCAATTCCATCGCCGGCGCCGGCCACCGGCTCACCGGCAAAGATTCATCCAGGTTTACAAAGCTCCGGTACGCGCTGCAACCCGAACTCCGTACCCGCATCTTGTCCGACGTGGACGAGCCGCCGGCCCGGAAAGTGCAGCAAATCGGCGCGTTGGTGCACGCGCCGCCGCCAAGGCTGCTATTTATGTAAGTATGGCAGAGGCTGGAGGCGGTGCAATTGAGGGGCGAGTTCAGCAGATTTTCCGTACAGTTGAGATACAGAACGGTGTTGCTGCTGGTGATGTTGAACGGCAACGAGGAATTAAGCAAAATTCCGCCGGTGGAGATATCGTCGGTGACACACGCGCCGGGGATAAAGGACGACGGCGCGATCGTCAGGCGCTGAGACTCCGGGGTAATTGAGGTGATCGGGTACGTATTATTGAGCGTATCGAACACCAGGCCGCCATTGTTGTCGCAGCGGACCTTGTACGAGGGATCGCCGCAGTCGGGGCCGGTGCTGAGTGGGTACGGCACCGGAGAAGAGCCGCAGTCGGCGCACTTCCGAGCAGATAGTGCGCTCCCCGCGCACGATAGCAGCAGCAACGCGGCCACAAAGAGGTGGCGCCGCCGCAGTAGAGAGGTATAAGGCGCTGTTGTCATTTTGGAGCGAAGGGAACCGGAAAACTACGCCGAGAAGCCACTCATTCCTCCATTTATAGGTCAAAAGAAAGGACAGTTTTCACTTCTCTCAGGATGTTTATCTGATAAAGAGAAATGAAAAATCCTTTGACTTCTAAAATTTTAAATTTAAAGATAAAATATTAGTTTATTGGTATCAAATTAATAAATATTTATATATCATGATATAATTATATAAACTTTAGAGATTTTTTAAGGTTGTAATTGATTGGGTCGGATTTTAATGAGAACTAGAGTATCTTAATAGATGATTAAAGGCTGAAAATTAAGAATAAAAAGATACAGTGACATTTTCATAATTACAATAGTGCATTTAAAAACGCTTGGTATTGCATACATAAATAATTAATAGTATACATATGTTAGTGCACTCAGTTATTCAAGAATTTACTATTAAACATTTGTAAATATATTATAGTAATCACATAATTTTTACAATATATTTTTTTTTATTTTTAGTCATTGATTATCTTAGATACGTTCTCACGGGATTACTATTTTTCATCTAATTACATATTATGAAGATTTCTTTAGTCACAAAATTTGAGTTTTTTTTTTCCAATAAAAATGTGAAATATTAAATACATTTTTTCGAATTTTCTGCACATTGAGATTGGGAAAAAAACTTTTCTTTTTCTTTATTTAGTCAAACAAATATTATTTTGTACCAAACAAGCGGCGACAACTGGACAAATAAATATGGAAGGTTCTTTAAGTTATTGTCTTTGACTTTTGTGGGCTTCTACCCTAGTTTAGTATATTACCTCGTAATATATTTTTGAGATGTAAACAATGACCATTTTGGATGTGAGTAGTTAAATTTTCAACTCCAAAATATCTCCACATTTTGGTTTAGTAGACATTGCCAAATGTAGAGTATAAGGGATTTGTTCACGTTGAGCATAATACATGTACAACCGTTATCGTGTTTCAAATCTTATTCCCATCTCTAAATATTGCCTACTGAATAAGTGAGCTAAGCTTGCGCAAGCAAATCACGTTTTGTTTAGTTTATCTCTTCGATTGCTTATTCTTTCAGTTTATTGAAAAATATAAGCAATAAGCAAGATACCACAGTTCATTATCTAATCTAATTGTAATAAATTCTTGATAATGCTAGATGATAATTTAAGGATGTATATTTCTTTTTTATAATATTTTTGTTTTACATTCAATGATTTAATTTTCTCCATGAATAGCATACATCTATAACTATTTAAGAGTGTTAGTCGCATGGGGTAACTATAAGCCAAGTTGGTCAACCGTTAGTTTGATAATTACAATTCACAAAGATTTAAATTCGACCCTTAAATTAATTTATCTCAATATAATCTTTTGTGTGTTAGTATTACCTTTCTTGTAAATCATGTGATTAATACCAAAATGATGTAAAAGGTGGCAATGGCATAGGTACTTTTTAAGGATGGTCAACTTTCATCTTTAATGGCGAGGGTTGACAAACACAAATAAAAATCGTAGCAGCCATGTGACTCTCTGTCTCTCTGAACATGCAGTGGTTGGTTGGGTTAGTTGGGACGACAATAGGATAACAATGATAAACTTATTAAACATTAAATATTATTTGCTCTGAAAGGATAGTGGAATGAATGAAAAATAAATAAAGTTAATTCCAGCAATGGTCCCCGACTATGTTGATTTTCCAAAATTGGTCCTTGTCTTTTAATAGATAAGTCAGACTTGCCAACAATAATGTTGCCCCGTGAGTCGAGAGAATATAAATATATGTTCACCTTTATTCCAATTCTTAATTCTTAAGAGTGGAGAACTCTATAATTAAATACATGCATCAGTTCATATAGTCAAACTTAGCTGCCAAACATCCACCAATCTAGAAGGCTTGGTCTGCGGCTGATTAGCTTATTTACACGTTTGAACATAAGTATATATATATATATAATCAGGTTGAAGTTGGCAACACTTTCAAAGTCTTGAGTTCAACCTAAATACTATAAACTGATAATGGCTCTGCATTATAATACCAGATTTGCAGTAACATATTCATACACTATTATAGACACTTAATCCGAGACCTTAACTTTAAATACTACTTCTCCATTCCTAAAGGAGTCGATGTGAGATCCTATCACACTATAAACCTGAAGCATCGATGAGGCTAGTACACTGTAGGCTACAATCATAACTCATTGGATTTTGACATCACTAATGCAAGCTTATTTTTGTGCCATAATGTATACAAGCTATATATTTTATGTACATGAACATACATATATATATATATATATATGACTTAACTGCTAACCTAGCAAAACTGTGCCTGGAGCATACAGGAGATTGAAGGGCATTCATGTGGGTGATTCTGCTAGTAGAAGGGTGTGCCACCATCCACATGACACCTTTTTCGGGACACATCCATCGATTGACATTTGCGTGGGAATGTTGCGATCTATTACATCGCCCAAACCAAGCTGCAAATCGCGTAAATAATCATTAGTATTCGGGCAAATAACTTGACTGTATGTTGTGGAAAATGTTTGCAGAGAGTACCTGGCCATACTTGTTCCAGCCCCAGCAGAACACTTTGCTGTCCTCTTCAGAAACGTAAGAAAGGAAAATCAAACGGAGAAAAGTAGTTAGGCGTGCGTGAGATAAATGTAGCCAATTATACGAGGATTTTCTTAACCAATTTCAGCATTTGTTAAACATAACCTCCATACCGTGGTGTACTACTACAGCAATATTTTCAGTGTGTCCCGGAGAAAATAGTTAACATACCTGTAACTATAGCGCTATGGCGTGCTCCACACGATACAACTTTCGCATTCACATTTTCCAAACTAGGAGCATCAAGAAGCCGGGGAAGAGTCTGCCATGTAAAAAAGGTCAAGAAAAGGTTAGGCGGTCTTCAACCTTAATAACTCTTGTGCTATGATCTATTTGTCGTTCACATGTTCAACGTTCAAAATAAAAGATCTATAGTTGAATGGTTGCAAGAAAGCTTCATTACCAAAGAATAAATTGCCTTTTTACATTAATCTATGCTAAACAATATCCCAAGGATAGAATTCAGTGTTTATACCTCTGCTTGATCCCCTCCCGTTCCCAACTGTCCAAATTGGTTGCCACCAAATGCATATACATCACCGTCAGCAGAAATGCATAGTGTGTGCCATAGTCCAGCAGCAACACCTTCAATCCTGATTCCAAGTAACGAAGATACACACGCAGGACTTAGCTCATCATCAGTACTTCCTTGGCCACACTACAGATATGGCAAGACAACTTTATTTAATGTCTTAATAGAGCAGAATCAACAAGGAAGTACAAAGTACATTGACATCATACCGGATGTGAAAGCACAAATTAGTAATACAATTATATTAACATCTTGATGACATATGCATAAATGTTTATACTCACCGAAACAATTTTACAAACCACAGATATTTGAAAAATTGTACAGACTCTGTTTAATGCAGAAGAATTCTTCATTTTGTGAGAGTTAGTTTTATTAAGGAATTAATTAGTCCAAAGAGATTCACCTGTCCGTAGAGTCCCCAACCAAAAGTAAGTAGTGCTCCAGCATCTGCAAACAAATTGGTAGAAGAAAAGAGCTTGTTGAAATAGCTTTATACCAATATAACAGTACCGTATGACAGGGCATTTACACAACGGTATACAGAGCAGACCATTCAAAGAGCGGGGAATGATAAACCAACGAAGAAATTAAAAGGAAATGATACATCATCCACAGATGTAGTAGTGCATAAATCCCCAATTACTATTCGAAGATACCTGTTACAACGGCACTATGGCGACCACCACAGGCAATTCCTTTCACATAACTCCCCGGAGCTATATGTCCTAGTCCCTCTGAACCCATGCTTCCATGAGAAACACCCACAGCTCTATCCTTTGCCATGGGAGAGGAGCTGATGCAAGGAATGGGGTGCGGAGAAGATACCATGCGAATCCGTGACCCTAAGCCAAGCTGCCCTTCACCTCCATACCCCCAACCCCAGACTTGTCCTATATCTGGAAACTTCGCGGAAAAAGATAAATCAAGTGTCTTGCTTTAAATAGCTTGAAATCATTAACATCATTCAAAATCCACAGTGCTTATGATCCATAGATCTAGGCATTATCCACAACTTGGAGAAGATAGTCCAAAATATGAGGAATTCACCTGACAGGGCAAGTGTGTGCCTGCCACCAGCTGCAACACTAACGACTCTTACTCCTGGGTTCAATGTGACCAAACATGGAAGTGCAGAAAGACTTTCATCGTTTGACGAAGAGCTCTCTGCCGCTTGTCTAGATGATGATACGCGTCTTCTTTTTGCACCATCCTCTACACCTCTGCTAACAGACACAGCACCAGCAGTTGATCCTGAGCCCTGGAAGCGAGGGCTTACTGTGATAATGTAAACCTTCAGCATATTACATCGTAAAAAAGCAAACGGGAAACTGCATCTTGCTGATCCTAAATACAATGCAAAATTGCAAAGTACCTTGTTCTGTAAAGAGCATAGTCTGTTTTTCAGTTTCACTGTTCTCAATGTTTAATCCCACAGATGGATCCCCAATAACCTTTCCAGAAGGGATGCACTCTTTCCATCCCCACGTGAAAACCTCTCCATTCTCTGCATTTGAGATTGATTCTTTCAGTCCTCTTCAGTGGTATGATTGAATAAAAGGAGATGAAGAGGACACATTTAACAGCATTAAAACATACAACTGACTTGACAAACAGAATAGACATTGTAGTGGAAAGATTTTAGCCATTAAGTAAAACAAACAGTAAAAGGCTATCATTAAACCATCTCTGAAGTACAGAGTACAAAATTTTGTTTTCAGTGGTAGGGTCAAAACTTTGTCCGGAGTACCTGTAACAACAACACAATGAGCCCAACCTGCAGAAGCTTTTGCTACTGAAACTCCATCAGGAAGGGGAAAGGGCTCTGGCGTTTCCTTACAAAAATCAATTCCAACAAAATGCAACTTAGTTTGGCACAGAATTAAAGAATACAAGAACACGTTTAATCAAAATACAGCCTTACAGCCCCTTACCCCATGCTTCCCTGACGTTACATAGCTTTGACCCAAATCATCTGCTGAACCCCAGGTAATAAGCTTTCCAGAGTCTAATTAAACCATATATACAAACACCATAAGTACATAATATACAAACTGCACAATATGATGAAAATATCATGATTTAGTTTATACAGATTACAGCACTTGAGAAACCATAATTCAAACAGTAGAACTCCTGATATTATAGAATGGTTCTATTTTTATTTTTTTTTCTAAAAAGGAATAATTTAGGGTTTATATGCTACAAGCCACGTCAAATTAAACTATAATTGATTCCAAGCTTTCCTACTGCCACTCGCTCTGAAAATGAAACAGTGAGACTTCAACCAAAGAAGAAAAAGAAAGTCCATTCGCGAATGCATAAAAGACTAACGGATTCTGGCTTTCATAAAATACGGTCGCAGAAGAATTTAGCGAAAATGGCAGAGAGGAAGCTTTGAGAAAAAGAATAGAGTTACCTGAAATGGCCATGGCAAAGCCACAACCCCCGCCGGAAACGTCCTTCCATGAAGTGCCGGCGGCAACAGACGGCGGCAGTTTCACCACCACCGGCGAGAGTAACGGCGAGCGTTTCTGTAAAGCCCCCGGCAAATACCCCCACATATACACTACTCTCTCCATCTTACCTTCTCCGCCACTCCCCTCGCCATTCCCATTCATTCCGAGCAAATCTCCTCTCCGAAACTCACAGAATTATTTTTAAAAAAATGAGAAAAAAAAACACCAATAAAGTTGTGAGCTTTGAAAAGTTTCTTTGGAGTGTTTGCGTTTGTGGAAGCGAAAGAGAGTGCTGTGAGCGTTTTGAGTTTTTTAATTTTTAATTTTTAATATTTTTGGTTTTGGCGTTGTGAGAAAATTCGGAAAAGTATCGTAAAGCATTAAAAAAGGGGGGCGTATCATTTTCCTGCCAAAGAGGGGTGCCACGTCGGATGCTCACGTGGTTGGCAGCCGACGTGGTGCGTTTCTAACCATCAGATGTTTTGGCGATTTACAGCCAGGTGTTGGGGGGAAGTTTCTGGAAGGTCGTCATGTCTCAAGTCTCAACCAGATTATTCTTACTGGTAGCACCTCACGACATGCTTACATATACAATCGAGAAATGGTGACCAATGCTTTTTGCCTTTATAACGAATTTTAACTGTTTCCTACCACATTATAACATAGCCAAATTTCAAAATACAGCATCAAAATAAGTAGTGAGTGTGTGAAACATGATTCTCAACTCGCAACTAAAAGTCACTAATTCAACTCTAATATATACCATCAAGTAGTAGTAATTATAGATTTCTCTCGTCATCTAAACAAACAAAATATATACTTTTAATTTATTGTAAACATATATAATGTATAATCAATTATTTTGAGTTCATTTTGATTATACTTTATGAGTTGTGTTTTTTGTTCATACTATTCGAGACGTTCTTTTCTTTGGAGATTAGATGTTACAATATTTTTTTTGTTTATGAAGGAAAGTCACAGTTACTAATGGATCATTGGATGGTATACATTGGGTTAATTATGTCCTACAAACTACATAGGAGAGGTAATCTACGTTTAAAAAAACATCTTATGAAACAAATTCAACCAAGAGAGTGTTGGCATATTGAACTTGTGATCGTCATGTACAAGAATTATATTTCACTTATATTACGGGTTGATACAAGAATTATATTTCACTTATATTACGGGTTGATATATTTTGGTTGGATGAATTCTGTTGCAGACAGACACATTAATATTAGTCTTTTCTCTTGATTCATGAGTGTGGCTAGTGTACTTATTGGTTGTTAAATTTATTGTTAAAAGTAAATGTTTTAATCATATGATAGGTAGCAAATTCATTATGTATATGGTCACTTCATTAAGTTTAAATTGTATTATGCAATAATTTTAGGAAGCTTGTATATCGAATTGAATCTTATTTTAGACTAACGGGTTAATTGAGCACTTGCGAGTAATAGATGTGCCTATTTGACCTTTTGCCTTTTTTTTTTTAATTCAAAATTACTCCGTATAATTAAGTATTCTCAAATTATTCGAGCTATTCGCTAAATAAAAAATAAAAAATTATGAGAGTTTGTGTTCTCAGATGAAACCAAGCTGCCTAATTATTGCCTGTGTCCTCATTTTTTCTCCAAGAGTTATGGGGAATTTCGTCATTTATTGCCACGTTGCATGTGTTTTCTGTTTTCATTGTCATCATCACTCCTGCTCGAATTACAAAGTGTTTATTTATCTTACACTAAAATACACAATATTTTGAATCTTTTAGGCAATTTATCATCTGATTATATTATATATTTTCATAAATATTACAATGAATTTAATTTTTTAACATATAAATTAACCGATGTGGTAAATAATCTAGTTCTCACAAAGTGATCCTTTGCTGGTCTGCTCGTTTGTTTAATGCTTAAGCTTGAGTAACCGTATAAGTGTTAGAGAGTTCCGAACATATATGTGGTAGGTAAGAATGTCGAAAGTCCCCTCCTCTCTCCCCCCCCCCCCCCACACACACACAAAATAAATGCGATAAAGAAGGGTCACATACTGAGCACTCGGAATGACTAACAGTGTTGCGCATGCAGTGGGTAGGCTCGAAAACAGCGTCTTAATGACTACGTGTACTCATATTCCTGACTACTAGGTCCAAATCCCTAAGTTGCCCTGCTCGGGATATTCGTCCTGACCTGATATTACTGTAGTTCTTAGTTGTGGTCGGTTATGGCATTCAGGTCGGCAAGGTCAAGCGTATGGTCAGTCTTAGTCGAAAACAATTCATCTTTATGGTCTGATCGGATACTAAACGAGTGTACAATACGTATAGGAAGGTATACTAAAAAATATTCTCTATCAAATTTCATTATTATCAAAGCACATACCAAATAATTTTAATTTAAACACTCGAACCCATATCAAACCTATCATCCTAGGATCTACCTAACTTCTTGTTATCAAACCTTATCACTACGACGTAATGTCACGTTTCCAAATAACGAATTCGGGTCGGGGCCGGTCGTTGGCCCATAACGCCAGACAAACTTCACGGCTCAAACGTTGCCCATTCTTAAAGCCACTTGTTATCAAGTGGTGTTGCGTGTACGGATCCGTGAAGCCACACGTTTCTCAATCATTCGATGGGCTCGGATCCGTATATCGGATAAGCGATCGGGTGGCTGAGAATGCGAGTCCAATGATTGTGCATTGGTAGCCCAACCATGGCCTCGAGTTTCGAGGGGCACAATAGTTTTAGGGAATGGACCTATGTATAAGGAATCATTGGGATGTTGGGTGGTCGTAGTCTCATGGGCCAGTATGGTGTGTCTTATAATGCAAATCATTTGAAGGGCCCGTAGTTGATATGATAAGGTTTGGAACCAGCCCAAAATTATTTGGTCGGAAAATATCCCATTTTTGTTGAGAATTCACCTTAGGCCCCTAATTTATTGTTGGTGCCAATTTGATCCCTACTTTCGTATTGATACCCCGATAAAACTAATTCAGATTCAGCTCGATTCGCCTTTGTAAAAATTGACTATTGCTCATAAGCATGGTTGAAAAAATCACTAGGCATTCTTCTGGCGCTCGAGGGACGCCTAGGGCTTAGGTGGTGATTAATCAGTACTTAGTTAAGCGCCCATGTATTTTTTATTTTATTTTTTAAAAAAAAAATTCTTTAATTTTTTTTAAATTTTTTAAGACTTGATAATTATAAATTACGGAGTATTTAATACTTTAATAGTTAATACTAAAATTTAAATATTAACCTAAAAAACATATACAGTTTGAAAATTTTAAGATTATTTCGCTCAAAACGATATCATTTTGAGTGAAACAACTCATTTACAAAAAAGGAGAACAATAGCTAATTAGCCGACTAAGCGACCTAGTTAGTGCCTAAGCAACAGTGCCTAGGCAACCAACTAGCTAGTCAGCGGCCAAGACTACCGATTATGGTGATGTGCTAGCAGGTGGCCGGCCAACACCTAGCGCCTAGACAACGATTAATCAGTGCTAATCGGCGCTTAAACTGAATTTTTGTAACACTAGTCATAAGATCTCTAAGTTTTGCGCTAGAGTGCTAGTCAAGTTTGATTCTTACTTGGAGGTAAGACATAACTTAGAAGTTCGACTCTTAAAAACGAAATTAGATTTGGTTCGAAATATAGTCCTACAAAGTCAGAAATTTGAGTTATAATAAAAAGAAGAATTGAAGCACACACATGAACATACACCAAAAAGCTATGTATGTATGCATGGCATGGGAACCCAAGAAGGTGTAACATTCCATTTTCATGATATTTCACATGCTTATATACCCCACTTTTCAACTAACCAACCAAAAAAAGGACAAATTAAAGAGAGTGATGGAGAAGGAGAAGAAGAGCAACGTCACCACCTACTTTGAGATGCCTCTGCACTACCCAAAGTACACCATGGAGGACTACAAAGAAATGCCAGAATGGAAGGTCGATAAGCTTCTAGCTGACTATGGATTACCCTCTAATGGCGACTTGGACTACAAGAGGGCGTTTGCAATGGGCGCATTCCTCTGGCCACCCACTTCACAGAATAAGAAGAAGAAAAACGTCAGCCATTAATGGCGGCTGTAGATTGCAAATCTTCATTACTTTTTAATAATATATACATAAACAGTACAAAAGACTCCATCTTTTCAATGATAACATGCATCCTATCCAGTTTTAATTAAACAGCACGTGAATTAGAGCTTTGGGCAGCAACAAATTAAAGCTATGATGAACTTTTAAACCTTAACTGCAGAATTGCAAACCCTAATTTTTAAAGCAAATGGACATATCACCACCACCATTAATGAAACACTAGAAAGGTTAGTGCAGTAGCTAAAGAGTCGAGTCTAACATTCTGCAAGTGGCATTGATTACTATTATATAGTCTAGTCTAACATCCTGTTATCAAATGTGGCCTTGATTACTGCCATATAGTGGAGTCTAACATTTTACCATCAAAGGCGGCCTTAACTACATTTTACCATCAAAGGCCGCCTTAACTACTGCTATATAGTCAAGTCTATCATCCTACCATCAAACGGTGATTACTTTTATATAGTCGACTCTAACATCCTGTCATCAATCGTGGTGTTGATTACTGCTATATAGTCGAGTTTAACAATTTGGTACAGAACAGTCAGATAGGATCAAATATTATTGACTGTTTTATTACTATAGTGATAAGCATTTGATCTGACAAAAAAAAAAAGTGAAAAGAAAGGTAGCCGGAGTTGATATTGGAAGAGGTTAATGGGAGTGGGGGAAGCAAAAAATTTTTCCGGTTGTTTTCCGAGGGTGTCGGTGGTGGCGCAACCATGTCGCCAGCTCAGATCAGCAACCTAAGATACAACTAACACTACAGACAAGCTTTCGTTTTAAAAATCCTCAGAATCAAGAACCAGAACAGACAAAACGACACGCCATTCGTCATTAAGCTAAGCAATCAAGAATTCTCACTTTTACAGAGATATATGCGTGCTTGTGTGTGTATGTGCGTATTTCTGAATTGAATAGCGAGAGATGAAGGGGGAGATCGCCGGGGAGGTTTCGAGATTCTCGACGGCGATCAAGATCGCCGCTTTCCTGTTCGTAGCCGTCGTTTTCTTCTACGCCGGAACTCTTTGGTCTAATGGCCCGCCACAGCAGCTACTCTTCTTCGGTTCCCGCCAAAACTCTTCTTCTTCTCCCGGCGCCGGCGCCGGCGTCCTCTCCCCTAACTCCGTTAATTCATCTGACACGGCCACCGCCGACGACCAGCAGGAAGAAAAAGTTTCCGCTGCAATTCCGCCGGCGACAGTCAATTTGCCGCCTCCACCGCCGCCGCAAACGCCTCCGCCGCCGCCGCCGCAGGCGGTGCTGATGACCGGCGTGGTGGACGATGACGGGGTTATGACGGATGAATTTAAGGTGGGGAAGATTGAAGGGGATTGGGTGGATAATTGGGAGGAAGAAGATGAAATTAAAGGTGAAAAGATTGTGGTTAAGAAGTTTGAGGTGTGCCCTAACAATATGAGTGAATACATACCTTGCTTAGACAACATGGAGGCTATAAAAACCCTAAATTCCACAGAGAAAGGCGAAGAATTCGAGCGCCATTGCCCGGGCAAGGGCTTGAACTGCTTGGTACCTACACCCGCAGACTACAAGCCTCGGATACCATGGCCACAGAGTCGGGATGAGGTACCCTCAGTTACTATCTAAGAGTGTGCACCGAGTAAACTCCGTCTTGTGATCTGACAAAGGATCACAAGGATCAGACCAGTTCAAACTTCAAACCAAGAAGGCCAGTAGGCTAGTGACCTTCTGGTTATAAGTCAGCAGCGTGACTAACTTGGCTGGGTTGCCTGCCCCTATAGTTGCTTTAATTTATTCTTGAAATATATATGTTGTGCTAAACTGCAGGTTTGGTTCAGCAATGTCCCCCATGAACGCCTTGTTGAGGATAAAGGAGGCCAGAATTGGATAACAAGAGACAATGACAAGTTCAGGTTTCCAGGAGGTGGCACAGAGTTCATCCATGGGGCAAATGAGTACTTGGATCAGATTCAAAAGGTGACCAATAATTCTCTGAACATAAGTATGAATTGCAGAAATTTTTGTGTTCTGACATTCCATCTGGTGCATATGTGTTAGATGGTGCCTGAAATTGCATTTGGTAATCGGACCCGAGTTGTGTTGGATGTTGGTTGTGGTGTGGCAAGCTTTGGTGCCTATTTACTGTCGCGAAATGTGCTCCCCCTCTCAATTTCCCCGAAAGATCAGCACGAAAACCAGATCCAATTTGCACTCGAGCGTGGCGTTCCTGCAATGGTGGCTACTTTTGCAACTAGGCGCTTGTTTTATCCTAGTCAGGCCTTCGACTTAATCCATTGTTCAAGGTGCCAGATAAACTGGACTCGCGATGGTAAACTTCTTAGCTTTTTAAGTCAGTGGCTTTTGCTCATTTCAATGGAATCAACATAGAATTCTATCTAATGCTGAGAATTTCTTAGTTTTTTTAGTGTCGTTCGTAGTTTATGAGTGTCTCTAATTGCACGTCCCTCTGATTCGTTTTAATCAAGATGGCATACTGCTTCTCGAGGCCAACCGGATGCTTCGTGCAGGAGGGTATTTTGTTTGGTCTGCACAGCCTGTTTATAAGCACGAAACAGCCCTGGAAGTGCATTGGGAAGGTATTTTAGTACTGATTATCATTGCTTTTTTGCTCGAAAAAGAATGAAAAGTATTTGTTGGAAAAGTTGCTGTGTGAATTGACATTTGATCTCGGTTTTCTTATATCCAGAGATGGTTAATCTCACCACGAGTATTTGCTGGAAACTTGTGAAGAAAGAGGGCACCATTGCAATATGGCAGAAGCCTTTAAACAACAGCTGCTATTTAAGTCGCGGGGAAGGAAGCCAGCCACCATTGTGTGATCCAAATGACGATCCTGACAACATCTGGTACGCCTTCTCGGCCAATCTCGTTCGTTAGACCTGTTGTGCTTCTCGCTTGTCAAGATTTCGATTCCATGATCGTTTGCTGTCCTGTTCTGCAACTTGTGCTCGTTCGTTGTCGTTCTTAGGTATGTTGATCTGAAGGCTTGTATCACGCAGCTGCCCGAGGAAGGGTATGCTGCGAATGTGTCCACGGGGCCAGAACGCCTCCATTATCCTTCGGACAGGCTGAAAACCATACAGCTCGATGCTCACATATCGAGAGAGGAGCTAGTTAGGGCAGAGTCGAGATACTGGAGGGATATAGTTAAGAGCTACATTCAGAGACTGGGTTGGGACAAATTCCAACTTCGAAACGTGCTGGACATGAGAGCCGGTTTTGGAGGGTATATTTTCGATTTTCGCCATTTCGATCACTGCACTGTATGTACTGTTTAGTTCATAAGACTGCAAAAATGAACTGCTGTCATCATGACAGGTTTGCTGAAGCACTGATTAACAATAAGCTGGACTGTTGGGTTCTGAATGTTGTTCCCGTGAGTGGACCGAACACGTTGCCTGTTATATATGATCGCGGTCTCATTGGAGTTATGCACGACTGGTAAGAACCCCGAGAAGGCGGGAACTTATTATCTGCAGCTTTCGCTATACTAATCATATGTTGTTGAGCCAATGATCTTGTGGTCTAGTGGCACCCGGTTGCACCCCCATATGGAAGGGGAAGCGATGCTGACTCTTTGTGCTTCAGTAGATTGAGAAAATAGTTATGAACAGACACAAAATCATATGTTGTTGATGTTTTCCTGCTACATTATATTGTCTTCTAGGTGTGAACCATTTGACACCTATCCAAGAACATATGACTTGCTGCATGCTAATGGCCTCTTCTCCATTGAAAGGAAAAGGTAAATCTTTACTTTTCCCTTTTAATTTGCACTGCAGATTTCTCTAGGAATGAGAACTGTACTGATTGATCTGTATATATTATCAGATGCAATGTATCAACCATCATGCTTGAAATGGATCGCGTTTTGAGGCCTGGTGGGAAGGTATATGTTCGCGATGTTCTTCGTGTTATGGATGAGCTTGAAGAGGTTGGGAAAGCTGTGGGTTGGGAAGTATCAGTGGAACAAACCTCTGAAGGTCTTCATGCAAGTTATAGGGTCTTAACAGCTGAGAAGAAACTGAAGTAGTAATGAAATAGTAAACTATGAAACCAAGAGAAATCAAATGAATTTCTTGTTGGAAACAAAGAACTTGTGTGAATGATTTGTTTTTTTGCATCATTGTTGTAATAGGATTGGAACTTGTTGTGGAATGGAAGATTATTTGCATGCAATGTTTGAATTTGATGCATAAATTAATTGTATCATTCGCGTAATATTTTTTCTTTTTTTAAGAAGTTATTTTCCTGATTTTCAAACACAGCTTAAGTTTGAGTTCATTGGCAGTATCATCTGCACTAAATAACATAATTAGGTTGTCTGTATCAACTTATAGAAAAAAAAGTATAATGTTAAGATACAATTAATGGATGGAGCATATGAGATTTGAGGATCTGATGCCATGTTTAGATATATTGACTCCAATTATATTATTCTCTTCAGCCTTAGCTTTGCATGCATTCATCACCATTATCCAAATGCCATTTTCAATGAGAATATGGAAGGATAAAGAGAATATATGTTATATGTATAATTAGATTTGAATATTTTGACCTGTTTCAGCTTAGACCACTAAAAAATGTGGCTGGAAACCATCTTGTATGTGTTGGATGACTTGTAGTTTTTGTTCTTTAATTTTTTTTTTCTTCTTTTACTTAATATTCATTTTGTTTATTTGCGTCAAATAGGACATCTTGTAAATAAAAATATATAGTATATGATGAGATTATTGGGCAGTTTAACTGATTTACTAACCTAACTCAAAGAACAAGTCTAAAGAAATGGATGAAACCAAGGATGGCGAACCTACAATGAGGACAGTTGAGAATATGTTTAGAGTATAATTAAAACAATACAAATTAAAATAATTTCAGTCAAACCTCGTTAAACGAACTAGACACTGCACATAAAACAAGACGGAGGGAGAATATGTTTAGAGTATAATTAAAACAATATAGATAAAAATAAATAAAAGATAAGTTAGGCAAGTTGGTAAATCATCTATTATTTAACATAAGAAAGGCAATCTTCTATATCATCTATTGTGTCGCATAATTTTGTTATGAATACTTTTTATAAACTTTTGATGTATTTTATTTTTGCCTCTATCCAACAATTAGCCTTCTTTTATATAAAGTTTTGACGTATTTTATTTTTCGTCAATATTCAACAATTATCATTCTTTTATATATTAATAATGACATGCGTGATTTATAATATCTTTCCTACTCGAATTATTTTATCATAATAATTATATTTCATATTTTATTATGAATATTTTTTTATAATGTTTTGATGCATTTTATTTTTTGTCTATATTCGATAATATTTATAACTATACTTCTAAATGTTTTATTTTATTTTTTCAAATTATCTTCTTTTATTTTAATAGTTTGTACCTACCCAATGGACCAACGTAGACATGACTGATTGAGAGGCGTCTATGATTTAGGATTAACATGCTGCCTATAAGGTTTTGTCAAACAATTAGTTGACCGTCTATCTCCACCAATGAGAACACGCCACATCAAATCAATTTGCTACTATCATTTCATTTGTCAAAGCCTCAATATATGATGTTATAATTTTGATGAGGTATTGGACTAAAAAAATTCCTCATAATAATGTTATTTTAGGCAATACATACTAACAAAAAAAATGTACCAGGATCATTTGAGTTATTATATGGGCATGGATACCATGTAGTCCTGTCCTGAACTCTTAAAGTGGGCGGGCGGGATGTATTATTTAAAAAGACTTCAGCGGTCCAAACGTATAGAGATTTTAACTTCAGCTCCATATCACTTGATGAAATGTGCCGGGTAAACCTTTCAGATATTATATAATCATCAGTTGACGTTGAAATGTAGTCTTCACTTCGTCAGTCGTCACCTCATCGCCGCATTTTTCTATTTATAAGCATTACTTATGCATGTGTTTTCAACACGCGTCGATGTGGTCCTTACTTCGCCAGTCGTCACCCCATCGCCGCATTTTTCTATTTATAAGCCTTACTTTTCAACACAACACCCCCCACCACCTTATTTTAATTTTTCAATTCCCTTTTTCCACGCGCGTCGATGTGGTCCCCGCTTCGTCATTCGTCACCCCATCGCCGCGTTTTTCTATTTATAAGCCTTACTTATGCATATGTTTTCAACACAACACCCTCCCCCACCCTTTTTAAATTTTCAATTCCCTTTTTTCACGCGCGTTACTCATGCCTCTATATAAAAAATTTAAAAAAAAATTATTAAATAATTTGACTATACTTTTAAAACATAAAAATGCATAGTAAATTTCTATTAAAAAAATTGCACTCCACAATTAGAATATGTTGTGTATAGATATGCTTTTATTTCTCTTTACTTTTCGATATATTGATTGATTATTAATTTTAACGGGGTGATCAATTAATTTCTATACCAAATTAATATATTTCATATGATGGGTGTTGTCATTGTTGAATTTGAAATCTTAAGCAAATTGTCACGATAAGATTAAATAAGGTAAGGGTACGAGATAACAAGTCATCATGCCCCATTATACCCTAGGCGACACATGTAATGCAATAACTAATATAAATGGTATTGGCCCTATGAAGATGAGTCAATCCAAAAGTTTATCATCATATTGCAAGTTGTAGCTCACTTGCATGTATAAAATGTCAAAGATATGACCATAAAGAGGAGGAAGAAGAAGAAGAAGAAGAAGAAGAAGAAGAAGAAGAAGAAGAAGAAGAAGAAGAAGAAGAAGAATAAAGGATGTCAACGAGGCATTATGCCCCTTATAACTTGTGCAACACAAGTATTGCAATGGTTGAGATAAATGATTGCAATTCTAATGAGTGTGAGCTAAGCCGAAAAAGGCCTCTACATTTTGCAAAGTTGTAGTTCACTTGCATGAACATATTGTCAGTGATAAGATAAAAGAAGGTAAAAATGACAAGTCATCATGTTCTTTATGTGCTAAGCAACACACATAATACATGTGTAAGATAAATGATTGTGATTCTATTAGAGTGAGTTAAATTAAAAATTCATCCTCGATTTGAAAAGTTGTAGTTCACTTATATCAGTTATATGAACAAATCAATTATAAGATAGAAAAAAAAAAAGTAAATATGATGATAAATCGTCATGCATTTTATGCTAACAACACATGATCAAGATAAATGAGTATGATTCATCCTTAAATTGCAAGGTGGAGTTCATTTGCATGAAGCCCAAATCATTAGTAATTTCTTGTTAGCCATATAAGTATTAATTTATTTTCTTAGCCTTTATAAATATTGAGTTTAATACTCCATAAAAAGTACACTTAATATTCTTAATTAGTTAATTTTTGTGAAGGTGACAATCACACGCTACAAGGAGCGTGAAGGGACAAGCAAGCAACAAATCTCGCATTCCATGATTCCGCCGCGTGGTGAAATCCTGCGATGAAACGCACTTGTATTAATCGCGGCCGAAAAGGAGAATAATCGGCGAGGTCGCCCCCGAGGACCACATGCGTGTCAGAAAAGGAAATTTGGTCACTCCCTGCGTGGTGAATTCCCATTGGTCCACGCGTCCACCCTCAGTCTGCTTTCCACGTGTCCGGACCATTTTCCCACCAAAAAAGATCACGAAAGCGATTTGGACGGCCAGGATCGGCCCAGGCAAGTCCAACGCCACACCTACTGTACGTCGCCATCTGCCCGGGGCGGTGACGGGCAGCTGCCCGCCCTGCCCCATCATCCTCAGGTGCAATGCCTTCAATCCTCCCATGTATTCAAAAGGCGTCTGTTTTCATGGGACCTCTCTCCACTCTCTGCTTTTAAGATTTCTCTTATCTCTTATGCTTTCTTTCGGATTTCAGAATTTCTAACCTTTTCTGTTGCTTGAATGGCTGCGGTGTGCGGTGGCGAAACGGAAGCTACGACTCCGGTTGAGCCGAGTTCCGAGGGCGCCAGGAGACGGCGGATGGAGATTCACAAGTTCCGATTCGTGGCCGCCGACGTCGCGGTGGCGCCGCCGCTGGACAACGAGAGGAAGCGACACAATAATATCTTCCCTGCTTCTCCGCCGGCGTCGGAGAGCTGCGACGTGAGTGAGAAATGTAAAAAGCGGCGGAAATTGGAGGGAAACGATGTCTGTTATGTTTCCAAGGCGTGCGAGGATGAAGGATTTGTTGTTGAGGGTGAAATTAGGGCAAAGGTTAGTAGCGAAGATCCGACTGAGGATCCGGACCGGCCTGAATCTGCTACGTGCTCTGGAACCGAACCGGATTGCCCTAAATTCGGGATGACTTCTGTTTGCGGGAGGAGGAGGGATATGGAAGACGCGGTGGCGATTCATCCTTTTTTCCGGCGTAATACTGAGAATTCCACGAGCTCCTCGCACTTTTTCGGCGTGTACGACGGCCACGGTTGCTCACATGTAAGTTTATTTACTCCGTAATTAACAAGTTTGCACGCCATGTGTTTGATATTTGGAGTTTTCTCTAATTTCTGTGCGGGGAATTTGTAGGTGGCGATGAAGTGCAGAGATCGAATGCACGAGATCGTCCAAAGCGAGGTCGGCGGCGAGGAGCCGGAATGGAAGGAGGTGATGTCCCGGAGCTTCTCCAAAATGGACCAGGAAATTACCGACTGGTCAAGCGGAGCCAACGCCGCCGCCGCCGCCGCCCGCTCCAGTTGCCGCTGCGAGCTGCAGACTCCGCAATGCGATGCCGTCGGATCCACCGCCGTAGTCGCCGTGGTAACACCGGAAAGTATCGTTGTGTCCAATTGCGGCGATTCTCGCGCCGTTCTTTGCCGGAATGGAGTCGCCATCCCACTCTCCATCGATCACAAGGTAAATACAAAATTCAAATCCCGACTAGGTTAATTTCTCTCATGTTAATTCATTTCTAGAGAGATTGAAATCATGTTCCAATTTAACCTTTGTGTAGCCGGATCGACCCGACGAAGTAAATCGGATCGAAGCCGCCGGCGGGCGAGTCATCTACTGGGACGGACCTCGAGTTCTCGGAGTCCTCGCAATGTCTCGAGCTATCGGTATGTTCTATATCCCAAATCGTTTCTAAATTTAAATATTTTCACTTTTCCGTCCAATTATAGCTAAAACGTTTCATCTTCTCAGGTGACAATTACCTGAAACCCTACGTGATATCGGAACCGGAGGTAACCGTTACGGAGAGGACGGCGGAGGACGAGTGTTTGATATTAGCAAGCGACGGCCTATGGGACGTCGTATCAAACGAGACAGCCTGCGGCGTCGCCCGCATGTGCTTGCGACAAGGCAAGCCTCCATCGCCGCCGCGATCACCGGGACGGGACGACGCAGTCACGGCCGCCGCCGGCGAAAGCTCGGACAAGGCCTGCTCAGATGCGTCAATCCTCTTGACCAAGCTGGCCTTAGCACGCTACAGCAGCGATAACATAAGCGTCGTCGTCGTCGATCTGAGAAGAAATCCATAGCCACACTAACATCAATCTTCTATTCTCTATATATATATATACCTTAAAATTTTCTCATTATACACCATTGTAGTACTCTGAAACTCCAGTGTACAGGGCCGGTTTTTTGATTTGCTGGGCCCTGTGCTAATAACTAAGTGATGCCCTATCAAAGTATAAATAAACTGTGAATTGAAGAAAAATTGCAAAGAGAAAAATGCAAAAAAAAAACCTAATTTTGAACCAATATATTCACAAATACATATACTAACTATTAGGCCAGGGCTGGACTAGGGGCCCCAAAAATTTTTTGGGCCCTGTGCGGTCGCACGTCTTGCACGCCCTAAAATCCGGCCCTGCCAGTGTATACAAGAATCCATGGCTTCCTTGAAGAAGGTGACCTGGATATAATGAATCTCAGATTCCGATCTGGTTTGTACATCGAGAATTGTTCTTATTTGCTAATATTAAAAATAGTCATGGTTTAAGTATTAATTTAACTACATTTAACCGATTGTGTTTAATTCTACTAACATTTTATTTATTATTGTCTAAGAACTCAAGTAACATTAATCTTTGCCCCATTGTAATCCCAATTACCAAGAATTACAATTCATCTTTGCCCCATTGTGATTTACTTTGTGGTGGTGGTAAAAAGCGGTTATAGTAGTGTGTTACTGTCTCACTTATTTTTATTCGCGACACGGTATTAGATTAATATGAAAATATATCTTACATTAAGTTTAAGGAAAAATTGGTGTAGGCATCACATTACGTGGAACGTACGAGTAAGAATTTAAGGTAGTGTACTTATGTTGCACATTGAAACACTGACACGTAGAAGATAAGGAAAATGGTGAATAATAATGAAGGGAGGAGATGATGATGGGAGAGGGAGAGGGTGGATAAATGTCAACTCCTTAAAGGAGAAGTGGGGGAGGGCAGGTCGGGTATTTGTTAAATATTGCGGGATCCACCAAAGATACGAATCTACTTCTGCCAATTGCCACACTACCATGGGACGTGATAGCATACCAGCACTACCCATTTAGATGCCTCCACGTAACCTCACCTTTTTTGTTTTTCTTTTTTGTCACAATAGAAATTTACAAACCATAATTATTATCTAGGTGTTCATTTGATAAATTTTATTTGTGAATAATAGTTAACAAGTTATATATATGGGCCATTTCCGTTGGAGTTTTAACATAAATGACATGTAAGTGACTATTTTGTGATAAAAATATATGTAGATCTGTTTTCAGTTTGGGCCGAGTCAAAGTGAATTTGCACTCTTCGACGCAGAAATTGATATATTATACGCTCAAAACATATAATAGGTGAATGAAAAATTGAATCTCAAAGTATACTTATTTGAGTTAGAAAGGAAGGTGGAAAGGTTTGCACTTGTCCCACGTTAGTTTGGTAAGTGGTTTGCACCACTATATATACCAGAGCCTTCTAAAATATGTTTCAACTCTATAGCATAAAAGCTCTCTCTAGCACTTTAAGGAGTAAATTTATTCTATCCATTCTGTTTTAAATTCCAGATTAAATTATCGATTACCTACGTTACATATCTGAAATTATTTAAAATGTTAGGCAAAAACTTGTGTGAGGCTGTCTCACCATGAGACGGGTCGGACCAAGATGCAAATGTAACACTTATATGCACAAATGTCATACTTATATGCTCAAATGTAATACTAATCAGGAATAAATTTTTTGTAACTTATTAGGGTAAATGTAATACTTTTAAGGGAAAATACAATACTTTTACATTTCGATTTTAAAGTATTACATTTTTCCTAAGAAGTATTATATTTGCCCTTATAAGTGAGAGGCACTTGTCAACATTACTTATTATGAAAAATGTATTCATTTTTCTCTTATAAGTAACAAAAATTGTATTTTTGATTAGTGTTATATTTGAGCATATAAGTGTGAGATTTGCACATATAAGTATGACATTTGCATGGTGTTTTGACCCGACCCGACCCGTCTCACGAATAAGGATCAGTGAGACGGTCTCACACAAGTGTGACCCAAAATGTTAATTGTTTGCTAGCCATGGCTTCTTCATTATCTAAGCCATGACAAAGAGGTCATGGCTTACTCTCACATTATTTAAAATGTTAATGTTTGTTGGCTATGGCCTCTTCATTATCTAAGCCATGACATCTTTGTCATGGCTTACTCTCACATCATCACCTCCATCTAGATCTAGAAGAGGCAACTCTGTTGCATTCTTCTAGAAGAAAATCGATAGAGGCGATTGTGTTATCAAATTTATAGTCATAATTTTTTATTTTTGATGAAGAAGAAATAAGATAAATTTTTTAAAAATAATATCAATAATTATAATGTCAAATAAGCAATACCGATATGATTTGGCCAAAAAAAAAAAAAAAAAAGATCAAAAGAAGTTAGTTGTACAATTTTACGTAAATTCAAGTATATAATTGATTTTTAAATTACCGTTTTATAGCTTAATTATTATTTTATAAATACTTTGAAAGCATTTTTAACAATTAAAAAAAAACAAATTATTAAATTAACTAATCACAATATATATAATATAAAGAGAAATTTTTACGAATACTTATAGTACTTAGATTTTATCACATATTAAGTAATAAACGAATATGGTGTCATCCATTATAATTAGTTAATTACTAAATTACAAAACTTTTTATCAGACACCATTTAATCACAACATGTTACATTAAACAAAAATTATATTGCTACAATACACAGATTGATAGATTATTGTGACCAAAACCCAAAGGGCCCAACCTGTTGCAATCCCTCTTGACATGAAATCTAGCTGGGGAAAAATGGTCCTTGTTTGGACCACCTAGTTTTTTAAGTAGAAAGGATGAAGATAAACATATATGAGAAGATAATATTGTGCATATGCCTTATTAATACTCCATAGTCCATACTTTTACAGAGAAAGCCATGGGAATTGTCCTCAAAACACTCTCAATTTCATTCACAGCTAGAACTGGTTCACAAAGAAACAAACAGAACTGCAAATGGCACATCAAAGACACTAAAACCAGTTTTTGATTCTCATTCAAAACCATTCACTGTGAAACCACCATCAACAGCTATAATCTGCCCAGTCACATAAGAAGCTGAAGGAAGACACAGGAAAGCAACCACTGATGAAACCTCTTCCGGTTCCCCGACCCTCCTGAAAGGAGTCCTGGATATCACCTTATCCATAAACTCCTTCTTCTCAAGAACCTGCAACAATCAAGTTCCCACAATGCCACAATTACATCAACCAACAACCTTACAGACTAGAATACAAACGCAAGTCAGGTTGGAACGTCTGCACAAGGTCCCCAGTGCATACCCTTAAGTAGTGGCTACAGGTTTCCTCATCACTCAAATAATAAATAATATTAGGAAAGCACAAGAAGAAAAGAGTACTTTACAGGTTGCACAAGCGAGGTTTTGATAAACCAGGGGGCAACAGAATTGACCCTAATGTTGTCTTTTGCCCATTCGCAAGCCAAATTCTTGGTAAGTTGATTCATAGCCCCTGTAAGTAGGCAATAGAAACCAAAGACTCAAAGGGCCATAAATTTAGTCAAGAAAGCTAATTTGCCACATATATGTAAAGAAACTTTATTGTGATTATAGCCTGCCTTTGGTTGCTCCATAGATTGATCCAGTATATGTGTGTACCAAGCCAGCAACAGACGAAACAAAGACGATGCATCCAGCTCCAGATGCTTTCAAGAGAGGGTAAGCAAGCTGAGATAGATGGTAAGAAGACTCTAAGTTGGTAGCCATGATAAAAGAGTATTCTTCCATAGTGTACTCAGCTGTGGCCTTCTTGATGTTTGTCCCAACATTGTTAATCTGTGGCCACAATAATGAACAGCAAGTCAAAAGCCCACGCAGAAATATAACAATGCTTGTAAGGTGAACCATGATCCACACACAAAGTACATTATTTCTGTGCATATGTTACATTTTTTTTTTTTTTTTTTGCATATGGTACCATACATTATTTTTACAATGTTTATTATTTGAATGTGTACAAAATAGTATGAAAACAACTTCAAGGTTCACTATTTGTGTGCATAGTGTTCACTATTTGTACAAACTAATTGAATGTTGATTATTTAGGCTTGTATATTCTAGGGTGATTTCTGTTTTAAATAAGGTTTGTGTGAATGTGTTTTGATGAAATTTTCTAACCCCAACCCATAGGATAGTGGATAAGTAAAGTATAGTAACTCATCATCCCATTAGGTAAGTAAAGTATAGTAACTCATCATCCCATTAGGTAAGAGGACCAGTGCCCAGTGTCCACAAGTCCTTGCCTACAATCTACCACAAGGAACCAACTAAATCTTTCTCAACTTACTAAAGCACAAAAGCACAAAGAGTTACTACGGCCTCTACTGAGGTTCGAACCCCCAACCTTTCATATGGGGGTAGAAGTGCACCTTGGTGCCACCAGAGCACAAGGTCTATCCAACTACTTATTTACCTTCATTGGCAGATTGCCACTTACCAAGAGTTTTAAGGAATTGAAAGAGATAATGCATCTAAGGGTGAGTGTGACCATGACCCAAACAATCAAATCAAACCCTTAAGAGTACTCACAAGAATGTTGAGCTTGCCATCAAAGGTGGAGGAAACCTTCTGGGAGAGCAGCTGCCGCTGGTCTGCAGAGGATAAATCACAGACAGAACCGGAGACTTTGAGGCCTTTAAAAGCCCATTCTTGCAGGCACTGGTTCAGCTCTTCTTCCTTTCTTGAACAGGTGTAAACACTGGCGCCTAATCCAGCTAGCTCCTCCACTACTGCACGCCTAAACACAGAACAAAAAAGCATAAAATTTTGAAACCCAGAAATGATTCCTCAATGCGTTTAATAAAAACCAGAACTTGATAGACAATGGTGAGGGGCAGAGTAGATACCCGATTCCACGAGTTCCTCCGGTGACGAGGGCGGTCATCCCAGAAAGAGACCATCTTGAACTTGAACTACTGCTCTCTCCCACTTTCGCCATTCAATTCATCCACTGTGGGTGTAGTAAGCTCAAACCAAGCTGTAAAAGCTGAACCCAAGCTGTAAGCTAACGTACAGAGTCATCTTCTCATTTCACTATCATAATGACCCACACTCTAAAATTTAGGGCAAATTATTGTTTTGTGTGGACCATAATCCAAAACAACTTCGTTTTAATTTTACAAAAGGAAAAAGATCAAACAAGTTCTCAAATTTTATACAAAAGTACAATTATCTCATCAAACTTTTAAATAGTGCGATTAAACACTTCAACTAGCTATTTTAGTGGATTTAAATCTTAAAATTGATTAATGACTTACCATAGCATGCTTTGCAGGTCATTTAAATTTTAAAATTCCGGCGCCTGTCGCCAACCTCACCGAATTCGATCGTTCAATCACCCACCGAATACTCACAATCTCACCCCAAACAAATAAACCTAATTAAGTAAATAAAATAAAGATTTAAAAAAATTTACTTGTTGTCGAAATCTGAAATACCGATGGTTGCGAAGTCGGGGTGTGAGCAACGGCGGTAGCAGACTGGCTGAAAGAAATTTAGCATTTTCGTTGGCTGAATGGAAGCGGCGCTTTCTTTGGCTTTCTGCTTTTCCAATTCAAGACAACACAGAGAATGAATTCTACTAAATAAAAACACAAATTGAAAGAAATAATAAAAACACAAATTGAAAGAAATTTATTAGCATTTTGAATGGGCAGGGTAGGCTACCTGATAACAGTGTCTCCTCCATGATTGACATGCGCTTTGTTAACTCCACGTCACCATGTGTGTATATATATACACCTTCACACACTGCGTATAAATGGATTTGCTAACTTCGCCTTAATCAAGAAGGAAATAAGCAAAGAAATTGTGGCGACCGGTGATTTTTTCTCCGTTCAATGATATTCCACGGCAGTGGGTGATTTAAATGCCGGTAACCAACGGTAAATTAGGCTTATTAGATTTTTTTTTTTGAGTGCTACTGACTCTATTATAATGTAATATCTGTTCATAACTACTTTCTCAACCTACTTAAGTACAAAGAGTCAACAGTTGCCTCCAGGCTCGAACCCGCTCGAACTCACTCCCATTATCCATGTGAGAGTGTTTTTCGGGACACCGGGTGCTACTAACCACAAGGTCTTTGGCATTTAGGCTTATTAGATCTAATTTATATAGTTGAAGTGTTTAATTGTACAACACAATTTTTGAATCTATATGAAAAAGTTGTGAATATATAATTCAAAAATTGTGATATTAAGTAATGCAATTTTGTAAATTGAGATCTAAGATTGTAAAGATAGAATTTTAAGATTGTGAACATAGAGTTTTAAAATTGTAAATATGGACATGAGTCTACCTTACAAGATGGATCCGGATTCATAGCATAATTTGTCCATAGTTAGCTTATCAATTAATTTTGACTTTTTAACCACTATTAGTTGTTTGACTTGATTAAAATATCAATATAAGTGTTTGATTAATCAGCTTTTTATAACTTGAAAATGCTAAAATTCAAAAAACCGTTTAAGACAACTTCTTCAATTAGCTTTTTGAGAAAAAATAAATTATACAAAACAGCTATCAGCTAACAACTAATTTACCAAACAATATTCTACAATCAGCTAATGTTATCAATTAGTTGTACCCTCTAACCCAATCAGCTAACATTCATCTACCAAACAGGCCCCTCTAACCCAATCAGCTAACAAGTAACATCCATTTACCAAACAGGGTCATTGTCATATCATAAGGGGTGAATTGAAGAAAAAAATTATTAGAGGTCTCTAGCATTACTCGTAAATTTAATAGTTAAAATTAAACTAATACGAGTAGGACGGTTGTATATGATAGTTAATATCTTGTAGCAAATTCTATTTTTAGTCCTGGACTATTATGCTATTGTTACATTTATTTATATTCTTTTAATTTTGTCATATAATATCCATTACTTGTTGATTGCCACCATTAGTCTTTAGTTAAAAATTTCATTATTTTACGATTAGAAATATAAGCTACGATATTGCAACACAATGATATCATTAAATTAACATATAGCAAAAGAAAAAAAAAACTCCTTATACATATCAACTCATATTTTTATGAGTTACGATATTACCTTCTTTGATATTTACGATAATTTTAATGTGTTTAAAATATTAGTTATTTTTTTAATGATAAAATGAGGGGTAAAACCAAAAGAAGTAGAAGACAATTACATGACCCTTCCCCTAATACGGGGTATTAAACGCTAAAAACTAGCCCCAACTTGGTCCTCATTAAAATATTAGTTATGATATGTGTAAGAATTTTTTTCTTTGTTATTTGTCAATTCTAATAGTAAAATAATAAAATTTTTAACGACGTAATATGGAAAACTTAAAAATATAAGACCAAAAGTATAAGTTGCTCAAAGTCATTGATATCAAATGACTTTAATAGAACTAAAAATGACAATGACACAAATCCACAATAGTCGAAGACTATTAGTGTAAGTTGTTCAAAAGTCAATAATGTAATATGACAAAATTAAAACAATAGGATTAAATGGTAGTCTAGGACTTCTAGAAGTAAATGGAAAGTTATAACTAATAGCCTCGGAAATTAGAATTGATCATATAACTTCTTATTAGTAGGGAATTGTCCTCACAACACACTCAACTTGATTCACAAAGAAACAAACAGAACTACAAATGGCACATCAAAGACACTAAACACACATAATGAAGAATGGAAGTAAACCAGTTTTTGATTCTCATTCAAACCCATTCACTGTAAAACCACCATCAACAGCTATAACCTGCCCAGTCACATAAGAAGCTGAAGGAAGACACAGGAAAGCAACCACTGATGAAACCTCTTCCGGTTCCCCGACCCGCCTGAAAGGAGTCCTGGATATCACCTTCTCCATAAACTCCTTCTTCTCAAGAACCTGCAACAATCAAGTTCCCACAATGCCACAATTACTTCAACCAACAACCTTACCGACTAGAATACAAACGCAAGTCAAGTTATAACTGCATAAAGGTTGGAACGTCTGCATAAGGTCCCCAGTGCATACCCTCAGGTAGTGGCTGCTGGTTTCCCTCGTCACTCAAATAATATTAGGAAAGCATAAGAAGAGAAGGGCACATTACATGTTGCACAAGCGAGGTTTTGATATACCAGGGGGCGACGGAATTGACCCTAATGTTGTCTTTTGCCCATTCGCAAGCCAAATTCTTGGTAAGTTGATTCATAGCCCCTGTAAGTAGGCAGTAGAAAGCAAAGACTCAAAAAGCCATAAATTTAGTCAAGAAAGCTAATTTTCCACATATATCTAAACTCTAAAGAAATTTTATTGTGATTATATCCTGCCTTTGGTTGCTCCATAGATTGATCCAGTATATATGTGCAACAAGCCAGCAACAGAGGAAACAAAGACAATGCATCCAGCTCCAGATGCTTTCAAGAGAGGGTAAGCAAGCTGAGACAGATGGTAAGAAGACTCTAAGTTGGTAGCCATGATAAAAGAGTATTCTTCCATAGTGTACTCAGCTGTGGCCTTCTTGATGTTTGTCCCAACATTGTTGATCTGTGGCCACAATAATGAACAGCAAGTCAAGCCCAGGCAGAAATATAACAATGCTTATAAGGTGGACCATGATCGACACACACAGAGTACATTATTTCTATGCATATGTTACATTGTTTTTTTTATGCATATGGTACATTACTTTCATACGTGATGTTCATTATTTGGATGTGTACAAAATAGTATGAAAACACCTTGAAAGTTCACTATTTGTGTGTATAGCGTTCACTATTTGTACAAACTACAAACTAATTGAATGTTGATTATTTAGGCATGTATATTCTAGGCTGATTTCTGTTTTACATAAGGTTTGTGTGAATGTGTTTTGATGAAATTTTCTAACCCCCAACCCACAGGATAGTGGATAAGTAAATCAAAGTAACTCATCAGCCCATTAGGTAGGAGGACCAATGTCTAGTGCCCACAAGAAGCTTACGACATTGAGTGTAACTGTTGAGGTTCGACATCCTTGCCCAAAATCAACCAATGTTTATAACTACTTTCTCAACCTACTTAAGCACAAAGAGTCAATACCAACTAAGTTGTTCGTGTGATCTGTTTATAACTATTATAACTATTTTCTAAACCTACTGAAGCACAAAGAGTTAATTTCGCCTTCACTGATACGAGGGTGGGAGTGCAACTTGATGCCACTGGACTAGAGTTTCAAGGAATTGAAAGAGATAATGCATCAGATTTAAGGGTGAGTGTGACCATGACCCAAACAATCAAATCAAACCTTTAACAGTACTCACAAGAATGTTGAGCTTCCCATCAAAGGCAGAGGAAACCTTCTGGGAGAGCAGCTGCCGCTGATCTGCAGAGGATAAATCACAGACAGAACCAGAGACTTTGAGGCCTTTAGAAGCCCATTCTTGCAGGCACTGATTGAGCTCTTCTTCCTTTCTTGAACAGGTATAAACACTGGCGCCTAATCCAGCTAGTTCCTCCACTACTGCACGCCTAAACGCACAAGAAAAAAGCATAAAATTTTCAAACCCAGAAATGATTCCTCAATGGGTTTCATAAAAACCAGAACTTGATAGAAAATGGTGAGGGGCAGAGTAGATACCCGATTCCACGAGTTCCTCCGGTGACGAGGGCGGTCATCCCAGAAAGAGACCATCTTGAACCACTGCTCTCTCCCACTTTCGCCATTGAATTCATCCACTGTGGGTGTAATGACCTATACTCCAAAATACGACAGATTATATATGCAGAGAGGGGTTAAAAAATGTGAGCACGATTAATAAAATCCATGCCATCAATTTTATAAATCCGGGTGTTTTGCCAGATAATCATATACGTTTTTACATGAAAGGCCATTATTGATCGGGTAATTCTATTTGCACCACCCAAAATTCTATTTACACCACCATTTAATAGGTTTGATAGCTTTATAGGTGGTGTAAATAGCTTCATTAAAGTTGGTCAAATATGATGTTTTCTATTTAAAATATTTATTATTTATTTATTTATTTATTTATATTTTTAATTGTGATAGAATAATAATTTTGTCTATAATATTTTGTAATTAAATATTTAAACTATTTATTTTTATTATTATTTTAAATTGTGATTGTATACTAATTTTGTGTATAATAATTTTTAATTACTTTTTGTAGTATCTAATGTTTAATAAATTTTATAACTCAAATTTTTTGTATGCATTATTTTACTTTATTATAATAATATAATAAATAACTATTTAAAAATTTATAAAAAAAAAAAAAAAAAAAAAAAAACAGAAACAAAAACCGAGCAACCCCTTTGGGGAGGGGTTGCTCTGTTTTGTTTTTTGTTATATATATATATATATATATATGTATATGTTGTTTTTAAAATTTTAAATTGTTATTCAATTTAATTTTGTTTAAATAATATTCATTGTATTTCAATACCTTTTTTTCTGAAAACTCTAATTCCAACACCTTATTTTTTTTTGAAAACTCTAATTCCAACACCTTTTTCTTTGTGTAATTAATACAGTTGACCATGGTGGTGTAAATAGCCATATCTATATCTTATTTCTATTTATACCACCTATAAAGTTATTGAAATTTGTAATATTTTATAAATTTCAATGTTATTTGCACCATGGGTGATAGGAATAGCAACACCCTATTGATCTGTCAGAAAACCATTCAATAAAAAACGTTTTTTTTTTTTTTTTTTTTTGTTGAAAATAATAAAAAACGTTTCTTGTCATACGTTTTGTCCCACATTGATTTCACAAACGATCATTTTTCCTTTTATGATAAAGTATATCTTTCTAAATTCGGTGAAACCTTGTGGAGAAGGAAAGAAGAGAAACTACCTGCGCTGGCACATTTTAGTTGGCTGGTGTTCCTTTGTCAACCATGATTTAGTAGTAATGGTGTTTTCTCATCACTTTTAAATCATTGCGAGTTTTTCTCATCACTTAATTAATTATGAACAACCTAACTGGTTTATCTCATTGTGGTCTTTTGTCGGTTAGAGCCACAAAGCAAAATTACCCGTGCACACCCTTGAATAAGATCTGCCAAGTACCATCAACATAGTAATGCACATCAGACCTCAAGGTACTTGATAGACAATAGACTATTCATGGCCACTAATGGTGCAGTGGAAAGAATTGCATGCACATTTTAACTTCTTTCTCTCTCTCTCTCTTTTTGGAGAACAAAGAAACACAGTATCATTAAAGAAGATACTCAAACAGAGAATTACAAATGCAAGGAGGGTTAAAGAACCATTCCATACACTCTATAACCTAAAAAGGGACTCCCGAGCTAACAGATAGGTTATCCGATTCGCAGATCGTTTAACCATGGGAAGCCATACAAATATACAATCAGTTCCAAGTAAAGAAACCAGCAGTTGAATATGTCTTGTCAGACAAAACCATGCACTGTAAAACCTCCATCAACTGCAATAACCTGACCAGTCACATAAGAGGCTGAAGGAAGACAAAGGAAAGCAACCACTGATGAAACTTCTTGCGGTTCCCCCGGGCGCATGAGAGGCGTTCTAGATACCACCCTATCCAGAAACTCGTTGTTCCCAAGCAACTGCAAAACGAAGTTGCAAGAATAGGCACAATTAGTTCAATAAACAATCTGCCAAGGACCTTGTGGTCCAATGGCACCAAGTTGCTCCCTCATATGGGAGGTTGTGGGTTTGAGCCTCAGTGGAGGTGATATTGATGAACAATCTTATGGTGAATGCAGATCTCAAAAACCTTTCTGACAATAACTCATAGCGTTTCTTGGTAGGAAACAAATGCAATTGGCAATAGTGTCTAACCAACCATTAGACTTAGTTAGGCTACTTGCCAGATAATATGTACGGAGTAGTAATTTTGTAGAATTTTCGTCCCAATAGACATAAAAGACGGGTAAGGATGTTAGGTTTCCAATCCTAGTCCAATAGGCTTGCTAAGCCGCTCTAAAATCTCCATGAAACAAGAGAAAACAGAAAGAAGCTAAGAGCAGCACCGCTTTAGAAAAGGTTATCCTATCCTTCTACAAGTTTATCCCAACAATAAATGGAATTCACATCATATAATCTTAGGAAAGCACAAGGAGAAAAGGATATTACAGGTTCCGTCAGGGAGGTTTTGATATACCAGGGGGCCACACAATTGACCCTAATGTTGTCCTTTGCCCATTCACAAGCCAAATTCTTTGTAAGCTGATTCATAGCTCCTGCGAGTAGCGAATAGAAACCAAAGGGCTATAACTTTGGTAGAGCTTCCATTGTGTATTTATGTAAAGAAACCATTACTGTAATGATAGCATACCTTTGGATGCTCCATAAACTGATCCAGAAGAAATGTTTTCCATGCCAGCAACAGAGGAGATAAAGACAATGCATCCAGATCCAGATGCTTTCAAGAGAGGGTAAGAAATTTGAGTCAGATGGTAACAAGACTCTAAGTTGGTAGCCATGAGATAAGCATATTCTTCAGAAGTATACTCAGTTGTAGGCTTCCTGATGTTTGTCCCAACATTGTTAACCTGCAGATAGAATCACAGAAAGCAAGTCAAAAGCCCAGGCAGAAATATATTCACCCACAAAAGGCGAAATTCTTCACCCTCCACACCCTAGTCCGACAGGATTGTGGAGAGGTAAATCATAGTGACTCAGTGACCTAATAGTTGGGATCATGGGAGGACCAGTGCCTAGTGCCCACAAGGGACAACCCCACAAAAAGGTGAAACTCCCACACTCCAATGACCCCTACACGGCTATACCCCGACCTGACAGAGCATTTAGGAGGATGTAAATCATGGTAATTCAATGGCCCGGCAGATAGGGCCAAATCCTTGTCTACAATCTTACACCTAGAGACCAACTGAGCTACCCGTACAACCGTGCAGGCCAAAAGGTGAAGCTCCTACACTAGTGCTACAGCTTGATCTTGATCCTCCCGTATCCTTGTCCACAATCTACCACTCGGAAACAACTAAGCTAACAGGCAGAAATATCCTTGCTAAGTTAGGCAATGGCTCAACTGCCCATTGGGTGGGAGGACCAATGTCACTCCCACACTGCAAAAGCTAATTTTGTGTCCTTGTCCACAATCTGCCACCCCTAAAATCAATCAATCAATAAACCGAACTATCCGTGTGGGCCAAGCAGAAATATACTTGCTAAGATAGGTAATAGCCAGAATTAGCATAGAACCTCCCACATTTCTACTAGAATCAAACAACATTAAATTCAGATATCTGGGCAAGTGAACATTAAATTCTACTCCATATCAAAACAACAAACAAAACATAAGCATTGGGCACTCACAAGAATGTTAAGCTTGCCATCAAAGGCAGAAGAAACCTTCTGAGAGAGCAACACCCTCTGGTCTGCAGACGAAGCATCGCAGACGGAACCGGAGACTTTGAGGCCCTTAGCCACCCATTCTTGCAAGCGCTGATTCAGTTCTTCTTCCTTTCTCGAACAGGTGTACACAGTGGCGCCCAATTCAGCTAGTTCCTCCACGATCGCACGCCTAAAAGCATCGAAATCAAAGTTAATAAAAATCACAACTTTATAAATGCGGAGTGGGAGTAGTAGATACCCGATTCCGCGAGTTCCTCCGGTGACCAGAGCGGTCATCCCTGTAAGAGACCACCTTGAACTGCTGCCCTCTCCGGTCTTCGCCATTGAAATGCTGATTCTCTCGCAGTGAGAACTGAGGAGTGGATAATTGTTGCCGTTTTGGGTTTTCTTGAAAAGTTGAAAAGCAGGAATCTTTCAGATTCTTAGGAGCTTTTAGAATTTAGTTTCTTGTCGGGCCTTTATGTGCCCACCTGAAAACGAAAATGCTCTTAAGGCCTGATAATATTCAAGCCCATTAGAAAATACACCTCTTATTTTCCTTTTTTTTTTTTTTTTTGAAAACATTTATTTTCCTAATTATTCCAATCATCCTAATTCATTATTTCATGCCTTGTATAGTTGTATGGTGTTGGGGTTATAAAATTTAGACTCAATTGCACAAATATTAATAAGTAGTTTGTTTTGTTTTTTTAAGTAATACTCACTCTATTAATAAGAGTGAAATTTGGGAGAAGAGACCAGTGATCGAGTCTCACCAACGGCAGTGTAGGAGCAACCTCTCAAAGCGAAGGGCTCCTTGTGCGCAGTAAGCAAAGGTCTAGCCTCTGTGTTCAGTTAAGTTACCATGATTTACATCTTCTCAGAAGCTTTGTCGGACCGGGGCGTGAAGACCCTTGGGGTTGGGGATTCAACCTTTTGGGAGAAGTAGTTTATTTTACAAGAGAAGTCAAAATTTTGGTGATCTAATCTAGACATTAAAAAAACATTATCAGGCCAAAAAATCCCCTCTACCGGGCAGTTTAAGACTGGCTCATGGGTCTTCGACACTCTGATTAGTGGAGCAAGCGTACCACAAGCCTTTTGTAATACCATCTCAATTTGTAAATTTTGAACCTCGACGCAATATACTTGAAAATGTGGATATGATGCTTAACCACTACATACAACCTTAAAATCAACCTTCAAACATCATCCTTCTGCATCAAATTCAAACAAAAATTTCATTTGTTTTAGAAAGGAACTTCTAACCATTGCAAATTGACACTCAACCATTTATTCAAATTAGAGAACAATAAAGTCTTGCATCTAATGCATGCGACCGGCAAAGGGAGAATTGAAGCCACGCAAAGAGATTATCTTCACATATACCAAAAGTTTTGTAACTTTTTCTTCTAACTTTTCAAAAATGCAAATAGTATTAGAAAACTTTTGTTGAAAGCTTTCAAATAGTATTCATTTGCAAGTAAATGGTGAAGACTTTAAGTTGGTACATGGTACATGGCTAAGTTAGTTGATGTCATTGAGCAATATTATCAAAAGTCATAGGTGTCCATGCATGTGCATACACACTCCTACGTGAGCAACTTGTGATTTTATGACATCATTATATTTTTATTTTTTATAATAAATGTGTCAGATTAAAAAGTATGTAAGTTGTGGTTCGAGAGGTAGCAATTAAGACTTAGGGTACGTTTATTAATTAATGAAGAAATTTTTTACTACACACAAACATATATCTACACCTATAGAGACTATATATAAAAAAAGAATCATTAATTCATAATATCATCTACTTTAATTTCATTTTAAAAAATGGTGAGAAACCCAAAAATAGAAAGCTAGAAAGGAAATGGTGCCACATTCCATTTAATTAGTCATGTCATGCACCCCATTAACAATGAATTCTCCTTCCTCGAACCTAAATCTCTGCCATCACAATCGATCTGTCAATGAAGAAAAGAGAGTTCGGAGCTAGGCTGCAGTGCCATAAAAGACAGCCAAAAAGGAATCTAAGATGTGCGGAGTGACCACCTTATATTGCCATAATTTGTGTTGGGTAAACATCAATTTCCACCATATATAGCCATAGCTTCAATTATAAATATTCTCATCATCACTCAAAGTCAAAACCTATATGTATATATATATATATATATAGTATCAACTGTGTGTATAAATAAAGGATGAAGAAAACAACATGCGGGATATATAGCTTGTTGAGCTGTATAGTAGCCGCCGTGTCTTCCGCTCATCTCTGCAACAACCTTAGCTTTAATTTGCTTCATCAATCACACCATTATTACACTACTTAACGTGCTACTTATTAGGTTTTAGGTCAGCCGGATTGGTGTTTTTTTTTTTTTTTTTTGAAAACGGTTGGTATTTTATTTATATGTTTGATTCTCTAGCCAATTTTTCGTTATTCAGTAATAATTGTATTGAATTTTAATTAATATTCTAGAGTTGAACTGCTATCGAATTTATATGGAACAACTCTTTAATGGTTACATTATTTCTTCATTAACAATAACCTATACTACTTGAATCATTTCTAGTTTTGATCCCGATTAGGTCATTTCTATAGTAGGTCCCTAAGTGTTATTTTTGTAGCATTTGGTCCCTAAGTGTTATTTTTTTTTTACCAAATGTGAAAACATTTAGAATATGTCACACACATTTTTTGTTTACAATCATATAAACTTGAACACCTCCAACCCAAGTGATATATATGATGAAAATATATAGCTTTGGATATGTTTTTGTTGTTTTCTAATAAAAAAAATTGTCAAAATGATCACATGCATGCTGTAAAAAGATGAAAGACTTACACTAAATACGTGACAAAAATAATATTTAAGAACTAAAAATATGTGAGAATGGTCTAATAATCGTAACAACGAAAATAAAAATTATCCATGAAGGTTTTATTCAAGAAAATATAAGTTAAGTCTTTTCATTTATCCAGAAGGTTAGTGGGTGGGTTTGGTTTATTATCAAGTTTTAAATTATGTTTAATCTCATTGTATTAGGTGGTAGACTTGTAGTTGTAGCGCTGCAAAGAGACAATGGGCACAAAAGCTACTGCAATTAATGAGGTATTTTCACAGGGCGTTTGGTTGGGAGGAGGAAATTAGGGGGGAAAAGAATTGTAATTCGGTGGAATTGCAATTCAATGAATAAGGTAGGAATTGCAATTACAGTGTTTGGTATGCAGGAATAGGAGTACAGGGAATTGAAAGGTAAGAAACGACAAAATGTATTTATTTATATGTTTGATTCTCTAGCCAATTTTTTCGTTATTCAGTAATAATTGTATTGGATTTTAATAATCTAGAGTGAACTGCTATCGAATTTATATGGAACAACTCTTTAATGGTTACTTATTTCTTCATTAACATAACTATACTACCTTGAATCATTTCTAGTTTTGATCCCGAAAAGGCCATTTCTATAGTAGGTCCCTAAGTGTTTTTTTGTAGCATTTGTCCCTAAGTGTTATTTTTTTGACCAAATTTTCATAGAAACTAAAACAGTTTAGAATATGTCGCATACATTTTTGGTTTACAATCATATAAACTTGAACACCTCCAACCCAAGTGATATGATGAAAATATATAGCTTTGGATGTGTTTTCGTTGTTTTCTAATAAAAAAATTGTCAAAATGATCACATGCATGTTGTAAAAAGATGAAAGACTTACACTAAATACGTGACAAAAATAATAATTAAGAACTAAAAATATGTGAGAATGGTCTAATAATATCGTAACAACGAAAATAAAAATTATCCATGAAGGTTTTATTCAAGAAAATCTAAGTTAAGTCTTTTCATTTATCCAGAAGGTTAGTGGTGGGTTTGGTTTATTATCAAGTTTTAAATTATGTTTTGGAATCTCATTGTATTAGGTGGTAGACTTGTAGTTGTAGCGCTGCAAAGAGACAATGGGCACAAAAGCTACTGCAATTAATGAGGTATTTTCATTGTTTGTGCATTGAAAAAAAAAAAAAAACTACCTCGTGAGGTTGATTGATTATTAAGGTTTCATTTTCTAGAGATTTGGCATTTAATTGATGGATAACTCTACTAGTTATGTTAAACTTCTTTACATTATAATAAAAAGAATAGTTAATACAATTTGAGATCCTCTGAGTATAGTAATTTTGTCACGTTTAATCCTAAATTTTTAAATTAACTAGCTATGGTCCTTCGAGTTTCAAATTATTACCATTCAGGATCCAAGTTAACCACTCATGGTCCTTCAACTGTACTATCAAATTTTAACCACTCATGCTCGTTCAGCTGTACTATCAAATTTAAACACTCATGGTCCTTTCAGGAGGACTACGGCTGGTTAAATTTTGAAAGTCGAAGGACCATGGGTGGTAAACTTGGATCACGATGATAACAATTTGAAGGTCGAAGGATTATAGGTGATCAATTTGAAAATTTAAGACTAAACATATATATCAAAATCACTATACTCGAATGACCACATATGACATTAACTCTAAAAAAAATTAATTAAGTAGTATAATTTGAAAGTTGCACATATCAGTTAAGAAGTGTAACATTTTTCCCTTCATCCCATATATAAGTTAAAAGAGTGTTTTGATTTGTTCTAAACACTATGATCTCTCAATCAAGTTCGTTGCATAATGTCTTTCTAGTGCGATTTACATTTTCTGTGTGATGAGCATGTTTTAGCCATGCAGGAATGCACCCTCGGATAGTAGTTGCACCCCTGCTTATACCAAAGCAAACTAGTAGCATGAAAATCAAACCGAAACGAACTAGTATGATGAAAGTCGGATAGATTTTTTTGTTATAAGTAGTAGCATGAAAATTAGAATTTTGTATTAGATTACGAGGTGTAGTCTTGAGTGAGCTCTAATTATAAGTTTATAAGAGACACCTTTAACCCGTATTATACTTATATAAATCACCATTCGTACCGGACTGATCCAGTGACAAAATGCTGATCATATTATTTTTTCATACTAGATGAGATTTTGAACTCCGGTAGTACGTGCATTCACATTAACCATGAACACTAAATAAAAACAGATACATTAACATTACAATCCCAAAAAAGAAAAAGGAGTAAATACTACTACACTACATCACATGATCTTTAATTTCTCCTACCTAGCTCTCTCTAGCTCTACAGTGATATTGAGAGAGATGTTTTATTTCCATCCCCACCTTTCTTCTACTTCACGCCAACCCTAAGCTCAAGATCTATGTCTTCCATCGACGAATCCCTGCTAATTCTCATCCCTGCAACTACCTGCTGCACCTCATCATCCTCACTGTGCACCTGCACCGGCATAAACGACACCGTCTTACCACAGCCGCCGCCGATCCTTTGCCTCTTACACCCGCCCTTCTTCTGATCGCCGGAATTCCCTTGAAAAAATATGATAGCAGAAGAAGAAATGGGCGGCGGCGAAGAAGCCATGGTGTTGGTGTTATTAGAACGCTTGAGCTTTGCTCTATCCCTTCTATGGACATTCATGTGACCGCCCAGTGCCTGTGCTGACCTGAGCTCTCTTTTGCAGAAGCTGCAACTGTATGACTTGGGCGGCCATTCCGGCACCTTATCGTCGTCGTCGTCGTCTTCCATTAATGATTGCTTGAGCTTGGGTTTATATTCTGAGTATTTCTCCATGTGAGATGAGAATGAAGAGAGGAGAATACAATGAGTTGATACATACAGTACAGTGGTATTTATAGCGGAAAAGAAAGGAACAGGAGAGATCAAATTAAATGGATAAATCATAAGTACATTGTGTTAATTAATTATATTATTAAACAATAATAATAATAAATAAATAACAGAGAAGAGGTTTATCTAATTGTGGGACACAAGTTTTGTCTTATATGCGACCATAATATAATTTGTTATTTGTGTGTGTGTTTTTTTTACTAATGACTAGCTAGAGCCACCTAATTAAATTCCAAATAAAATTAAATATTGCTTAAGAAATCTAGGGAAGGGACAAGTAGCTAGCCAGCTTTTTTCAACATATCTAATATATTATGGACTAATCATTTATCCTTTAATTATCAAGACTATATATATAAATATAGGGGTTTTTTTTTTCAGAGTTAACCAACACCAATAACGATAATATTGAATACAACTAAATATAATATACTTGATCATGTTCAGAGATCAGTTAATCATCATGTGACTTATTTGTCAGCTCAGACTATGTGTTTTTAGTCTGGTCAAGAGGTATGAGTTCATTCCTCTGTGCTCTCGCCCTTTATTTAATTTGTGATGTTCCTATCATTAATGCAATTTTTCTTTATTGTCTAAAAAAAATGCCCCTAAGACATTGTCTAGTAGATGATAAGTCTCACTTAAGACTTTAATTTTAATGGTATAGTGAAAATTCAATGCCTCAAACATTAAGAGTTTAAGTTTGGGTTGGACTCTTTATACGTAAAAATGTACAATTTGGTGTTAAGTCTCAACACTAGATTAGCGCCATTTAGAGAGTCAATTGTTGTACCATGAACCAGGGTTCATATTGCATTGTGAATCCTGATACAAAAATTCTGTACATTCAATCTGTACATGTAAACAAATAACTTGATAATTGCTTACATGCATAATATGATAGCTACATATACAGAAACTGTCAACTACAAGTCCATGGTATAATTTGCCATTTAGAGCAGTCCATTTGTGTTAGCAAGCACGGGCCGTATAGAGGACAGTTAGGCCCAATCATGATTTGGGCTTCCAAATGAGTAGTTGAGCATTCTTTTTGAAGGCCTAATTACAGAAAATGTTTCCCGCCAGTCCAAAAACGGCATATATAGTTTTTTTTTTCAATAGAACTGACTCGGTTACAATGTAGTATTTGTTTATAGCTACGCACAAAGAGTCAACAGTTGCTTCCACTGAGGCTCGATCTCACTCCCACATAGACTCGAACTCACTCCCATCATCTATGTGGAAGTGTAAATCGGGACACCGGATGCCACTAGACCACAAGGTCTTTTTTTTTTTTTTTTGTTAAGAATAACGACATATATAGTTAAAGTTTAACTAATATACACTATCCTTAAATTTTTTTAATAAATCATTTTGCATGTAATCAGCTAACAGCTAATTTATCAAATATCTTTCTACAATTGATTAATGTATCAATTAGTCAAATCCACTAACCGAATCAACTGACACATTTTCAACCTCACTTATCAAAAACCCCCACATTCCTTAAAAAATTTAGGAATTAGGACTAATTAAGTTATCATGTAACCTCATTTGTATGTCAATCTTCCTTGATGTGCGTTCTTGCCCTAAATATACTTTCTTTGGACCGGCAACAAGTCAATATAATATAGGTACGTCCTCTTAATTAAGGAGTACTGAGTACATCATTATTTGCACAACTTCTTCCAACGCCTAATGAATACATTTATGAATTCTAAAGAGTATTCAAACCAATGAAAATTCAAATTTAAAACTCTTACTTAAAAAGTTAAAGAGAAAATTTCATTTTTCGTTCTTAAATTATAAGGTACTTGTAAGATTCGTCCATACTTGTTAGTCGTGCTTACTTTTTGTCCTAAACAATAACTGGCATTACAATTCGAATTTCGTCATTTTTCTGACAAAACATCAATAATGAAATTTGTAACGTTAATTATAGTTTGGGGACAAGAAGTGAGCAAGACCAAATAGGAAAAATACGAAATTTACAATATCAATTATAGCTTAGAGACAAGATCGAAATGAACACGATCAAGCAGGAACGAATCCTACAATTACGTACCTTAATTATAACTTACGGACGTTGCTATAAATAGTAACGAGGAACAAAGGGGGTGATAAGGACCATATATACCGAGAACATAGTCTTAGAAAAAACATGTGCTACATACATGGTTCTTTGATTGTGGAATATGATGAATATTGACACTATTAATAGTATGCATTGCATCATTACAATATAATCGGTAATAACTAAGATGTTGTAAGAAAAATCGCTTCCACTACGCTCCAAATATTGACAAAACATTAAGCAATTAATCATATTTAAAAGCATTAATTTTTATTAAATTTGAAAGTTTTGTATAATTCTATTGAATTTTACTAACAAAGAAAAGTTCCAGCCCCTACATATCATCATGAGTAAATGAGATGATAAATATGTTGTTGATTGATGTATCCATTAATTGTAAGAGTACACATAATTTGAAAGGTTCATCACTAACAAAGAAAAGTTACAACGCGTACATACCCGAACAAATTTGCGGGTTGAGTTTTTTGTTTTTGTTTTTTTTTTTTAAATTATTTAATTATATACTATTATATACTTTCTCAATTTACAAATTGTATCTCTTACACCGAGAATTAGGATAGCTACATTAAAAATAATTTAAAAATATAATGAATATAAAAATATTCTATTTGAATAAATAATATATAAGACATACAAAATGAGTATTTTTTTTTGTCTTGCTTTGTTATTGTGTTCAATTAATAAGAATTAACGGTAAATTATCTATAATCTAATTAATGTAATATATTACTAAATAAGGCTAGTCGGGACAATTCAAGTAGTCGTTCAATTAACATTTAGTCTTGCTTCAAAGAACAAATTAGAGGCCTCACTAGAAATCCTTGGATGAAGTGTACCGAAAATTTGGAATCACAATATCATTTAGGTTCATATGAATATAGTGAGTTTGCCACGTTTAGACTTAAACTTTCAAATTGTTACCGTTCGTAGTCCAAGTTAATCACCCATGTTCATTCCTTCAACTATCAAATTTTAATCAACCGTAGTCCTTCCACTATGACTATAGCTGGTTAAATTTTGAAAGTTGAAAGACATTGGTGGTTAACTTGGACCACGAACACTCGAACAGTAATAGTTTGAAAGTCGAGAGATCATGGGTGATCAATTTGAAAGTTTATAACTGAATGTAACAAAATTATTATACTTAGAAGTTAGAATACCCATATGACATGAACTCTAAAAAAAAACATATAAATTACTAAATAAGGATTAATATTTAGAAAATATATTTGAAAATTTAAACCAAGGAAAGAGAATAGGTTGTTTAAAAATAGTAAATAAGAAGCGATAAAATGGAGTAAGAAATACGGAGTAATTACATATTGGAAATTTGGAATCTGCCTTATATATCTATCAGTCATCGTCTTCCTTTGCCTAAAGGCTAAAGCTCTTTGCCTTTCCTCTACCTCTACTGTTGTGTTTATCCCGCCCTTCAACCTTAGCCTTACTTTCATCTTCTCCCATTCTTCAAAAGCTTCGCCTAAAACAAAACTTTTAACTTTTCGGATTCGAAATTCTCAATCCTGAGTTCTTAAGAATGTCTCAGACCCGGGTGTGTTCGGGTCACGAAGGCTTAAACCCGTTTAAATCATTTGTTTTGGATAACAAGAGTGATCGTCTCCGGTGGCGGCTGAAATTCGGAGTATTCGTTCTCTTCGCCGTCTCCGCTTTGTTAGTTATTTACTCCGCGTTTACCAGCGAGACTAGGTGGTTATTCCGTTGCGCCGAATGCCGCGATTTTCCCGCCGCGAAAATCGCGCCGGCTCCTGGATGCGCGCTCCCCGAACAGAATGTTACCGACGTTTCTCATATCGTTTTCGGCATCGGCGGCTCGATCAAGACGTGGAGGAATCGGAAGCATTACTCGGAGCTCTGGTGGAAACCGAACGTCACGCGAGGGTTTGTGTGGTTAGATGCGGAACCCGACCCGACCGAACCGTGGCCGGAAACCTCCCCGCCCTACCGGATTTCCTCCGACTGGAAGAAATTCAAGTTCATCCACTCGCAATCGGCGGTGCGATTATCGCGAATCGTGGTCGACTCGTTCCGGGAAGGATTACCGGACGCGCGGTGGTTCGTGATGGGGGACGACGACACGGTGTTCTTCCCGGAAAACCTAGCGGCGGTGCTGGAAAAGTACGACCACCGCGAGATGTACTATATCGGCGGGAACTCGGAGAGCGTGGAGCAGGACGCGCTGCATGCGTACGACATGGCGTTTGGCGGCGGCGGTTTCGCGATCAGTTACCCCTTGGCGGCGGAGCTGGTGAAAATAATGGACGGTTGTCTTAACCGGTATTTCTATTTCTACGGCTCTGATCAACGCGTGTGGGCCTGCGTCGGCGAACTTGGCGTTTCTCTCACCAGAGAACTGGGATTCCACCAGGTATTTTGTGTCGCAAATCTTTTTTTAAGCACAGTTTACAATTCGTATAATTGTACTTAATTACGTGTTTATCTTTGGTCTAACGTCATTAGACAAAATCATTACCGTCCGTACACGTTTCACGTATTCTTCACACCAATCCTCGACTTTACTTTCTTTAGTTTGGTTTCCTTTACCCCTTCTTTTTTTGGTTCTGAATACAATCCGGGCTCAGACTAATCCTTATTCGCATCGAGTAGGTCCAATTAAGAATAAAGTACTGACCATATTGATACTCTCTAGTCCGAGTTCTCTTAAGATCAAGGGACAAAAGTGCACGACTTATCCACGTTAATAAAGCTGGTTATCCTTTACCCCTTCTATGGCTCTGTCTTACTTCAATTCTCCAATTATTCTTTATTATTTTTTGCTCCCAAAAAATATTTAACTTACTCTCCAATTATTCTTTATTTTTTTTATTAGTAGTTGTAGTAAATATTTAAATTAACTCATGGCATATAATTACAATTCCAATAATGGTGAATCAAAAGGGGTTGAAAGGACTAAAAGTTGGGTGAGGAATTGATGAAAGTCGTATTAGTTGGAAGCTTGACACCGCCACATGCGTGTCGGTACCTATACGACGCCGTTGGCCGTACTTCATCACTTCTTTGACACGTCATTGATGACAACGTTGACCTTTCGTCTTTCTTCCTTTCTTTTTCTTTCCTTGCCCTCGCCCTCAAGGATACGTTTGGAAATGCATTTGGATTTTTGGAACACTGTTTAACGTTTCCCTGTCCTTTTATGGTTGCATCCAAAGAAACAACTTTACTTTTGTCTCCCTCCTTTATTTTCGAAAAAGATCTCAATCGCCGTTAAGAGTGCTCTCTAGGTGAAGTCTGTCTTGTGTGTCTTTTTTGTTTAGTAGCCCGCAGTCCGTATTATGTTTGGTTTATTAAGTTGAAAATACGTATTTTGTGTGTCTTGTGTGTCTCGTTTATTAAGTTTGGTTCATGAATTATAACATTATTGAATATTTAGTACTCCGTAATTTTTTTTTTGAAAGTTGATATATATCTAGTAATTATATGTATTTACTTTGTATGATTGTATACGTGTTATGGGGACAAAAACATGCAATCATGTTATTGGTGTGCCAACGTTTAGGACATCACCATCCAGCCTCTTGTGTCGTTATTGCCATAACAAGTACATTCTTATCTAGCACAGCCTGGATTTTCTTCTTGTTTTTACCTCAAGGGGTCGGTGTTTACCTTATGTAAAAGATAGGGATGATATAGAGCTCTTTTATATTTACTGATAAAGTATATATAATATTGACATTGTAAGGTCAAGTATAAGGTGGCCGGTAAAAATGCTAATAATGTGGGGTAATGGATTGGACCACTATGATTAGATACACTAATAGGCTTAAGTACAAGTAGTAAATATGTAGGATGCGGTGTAGTTTTCTAGTTGGCCGGCATGGTTGACTAGTTAGATATTTCGAGAGTGTTCAAAGTAATTATAAATGCCTATGTCTTTAGTATTGTAGGCTTTGGTCAATTAACTTAACTTTTGAAAGCTTAGTTGAGCTAACCGAGTTTTTTTACTAACCAGTCAGGTTGATCTATGTCTTTCATGTCATGGACATAGTTTGGCTAATTTAACTCTTGTTTGACTAGTTGAACTAATCTTTGAGTCGATTGTTCAAAAAGCCAATTTTTAAGCTTGAGAAGAGATGGAGGTCTTATTTGGTAAAATAGTTAGTTTATCAGTCAATTTTGACTTATTTGATCACTATTAGCTGTTTGATTTTGTGAAAAGATCAAAATAAATGTTTAATTAATCAATTTTTTAATTAAAAAATGTTAAAATTCATAAAGCTTCTCAAAGCAACTTTTTCAATTAATTATATCAAACAAGTATCAGCTAACAACTAATTTACCAAACACATTTATATAATCAACTAATTTTATCAACTAGTTATACCAACTAATCTAATCAACTAACAATCATTTACTAAAGACACCAGAATCTACTAATGGATTTATTGAATATCAACTTTGGGTTGGTGAGATGAATGGGGAGGAAAGTAGATTTGGAATCCTAAAATTAAGGTACAATAGTGTTGCGCAGTAACGGGGTTTCCTTTGGCACTAAGCTGACCATAAATTAGGATTGTGAAACATGATTTCTTTTGAACACTTTTGGTTTGTTCATAGAATCTGATACCTTTGTGCTCTGCCACACATCTTGGCGTGACAGTTAAGATTGGCACAGCCTGCCACGTACCCCTCATCTCCCTCGGTTATTGTATTCAATGCCCATGATGTTTTTGGCCCCTTTCATCAGGTGGGAAGACCCTTTTAATTAATATATATATCTTCTTTCTTTCAGCTCTGATAGTGTCCAATCTTTGAAAATTCACTGGCGTGGTCTTCACTTTCATCAGCACTGTTAACCAAGAAATTTATTAAAAGTTAGCCACACAGATTGCAGCACCTAGATAACCATCATCATCACCTTGTTTTTTTAGTAAGATTATTATTTTAAAGGTAAATATCAAATATTAATTTTAGGTTAAAAAAGACCGGAAATTTTATCTTACAATTATTCTTTTTCTTTCTAAAATCCATAGAATTGAAATACAAAGGGGACATAGTATTCTAATTCACGAAAATGAAGGAATTTCAATTCATTGGAATTTGTCTCCTTCAAAATTATGTGAGCATTAGGGTCCGTTTGAAAAGCAGGAAAATGACTTTCGGAAAATGACTCATTTTTCGGAAAACATTTTCTTTTCCAGTGTTTGGTTGCGTTATGAAAAACTATTTTGGTGTGTTTGGTTCATTTTGGCCGAGAACATGTGAAACGATCATTTTGGCCATTCTGAAAAAATGAACTAATTTTCCTTAGTCAACCGCATTTTCCGGATGTTGCCAAACACCGAAAACTCAGAAAATATTTTCTGAAAATCATTTTCCGAGTTACCAAACACACCATAGGTGAGAATAAAATTGTAATTTCCTCCAACCAAACACCCTTAAAAGTATTACATTTTCCTAAAAAATATTACATTTTCCTAAAAAATATTACATTTTCCTAAGTAACAAATGCTTGCCAAAACCCCATAACTTGCACCAAAGGGTACGGTGAACCAAGTTTTCTCCAAATAAGAGGTCTCACAATGCTGTAATACTAGATATCATATGCAAAAATATTTATTTTTTTTTAAAAAAAAAATTTGTGTATCACTTCTCGCTTTGCATGTTAATATATACTTTCACACCAGGTATTACTTACCTACAGACTACTACAGACTTTTTCTTATGTGGAATACCATGTTGATTGTTTTTTCTTGATTATTCATATTTACTGTTTTATGTTTATCCTTAAACTTTGATAATATTCTGGGAATAAATCGAAAAATAGGATCTAAAGAATTGCCTGGCAAGATTGCCAGAACATAAAGGTGCAATCTTTTTCACTTGATTAGATTGGCAGTGCATTATTTTCATTATTGTGACAAGGAATTTGTGTCTTTTTTCTAATGTGATGTCACAACTACTCAGATTGACATTAGAGGGGATCCATTTGGTCTGCTGGCAGCTCATCCTGTGGCACCTCTTGTATCCCTCCACCACCTTGATGATGTGAATCCATTGTTTCCAAACCAGACACAACTAGATTCCTTAAGAGCCATAACTGAAGCATACAAGATGAATCCCGCCCGAATAATGCAGCAAAGTTTCTGTTACTGGAAGCAAAAATGGTCAGTTTCTGTTTCTTGGGGCTATGCTGTGCAGATATACCCTCAGGTATTGACTCCCAAGGAGCTGGAGATGCCATTGCAGACCTTCCATACATGGAGGAGCTGGAGCAATGGGCCTTTTATATTCAATGTCAGACCTGTGAGCCCTAATCCATGCCAACAGCCAGTTGTGTTTTACTTGGACTCCATTGAAGGGGCCAGGAAGGGTGAGGTTGTGATGACTACTTATAAGAAGTTTGTGGGCAAAGTGCAAAACAAATGTCCCACAGGTGTAGTTGGTATAGAGAAAGTTGTAGTCTCTGCAGCGAAAATGGACCACAACGAGTGGAAACAGGTCCGTCTTTTCCCCTCATGCCTCTCTATCACTCTATCAGTCGCTTAAGCCTTCAGTATGACTTCAGAAGTTTGAACTCATGTGTATACAGCAACACCCTAATCCTGCGGGATGCATTAGTTCTAATCATATTTGGATGAATGATTATCTGCAGCTTCTTGTTTGCTTCATTCTTTTATGTTTCAGTATTTGACTTGTAAAATTTCGATGCAGATACCACGAAGACAATGCTGTGAGGTTAGCAAAGGTTTCTGGAGTAGCACAATGAATGTCAAGATTAGAAAATGTAAGCACCAGGAGGCTATCATTCCTGGAGGTTAATACTTAGAACACACTATTCCCAGTTAATGTAAATAACAATTTGTTTAGAGGGAGATGAATTCTCAAATAAGCAGAGAGAAGATTATATTTTTTTCCTTTCAGGATGCATTATTTATGTATCAAAATAGAGTAAACCACCTGTAATCTTCAATGCTGTTTTTGGCCACAAATGAAAGATGAACCATCTTCCCTTATATTCTCAGCTTCAATTCCCACCCAAGTAAATACGAAATAGAACTTCAGTTCACAGAATAGGTCTAAAATGGAATAGCATTCCCGAGATCAAGAATAGACTTGCTTTATTGTTAATGACGGTTTTGTTTTGGTGGTCATTGTCGCACTCCATCCCCACCCCATCCTCCATATTCTCACCTTTAATTCCCACCGAAATAAACATGAAAGAGATGTTCACGAAATAGGTCTGAAATGGAATAACTCCTGGAAACGGACATGTTTCGTTGTTAATGACGGTTTTGTTTTGGTGGTCATTGTGTCACTCCCTTTTGGGTCCCTGTCATGTGTTCTTTTCTTGGTTTTCTTTTCATGGAAGCTGGATTTTGAAGTGAATAATGCAATACAATATCTTTATTCAAAAAAGAGGTCATAATGGGAGAAAAAGTAAACAAATAAAGAGTGAAAACTGCTTCCATAATAGCAAAAATAATACGGAGTAATACTAAAGATTTCTTTAAAGCATTCAAGAAAAAAAGATTTCTTTAAAGGATATAACTAAACTTTTCTGGAAAAATAAATCTCAAGCAAGAAACTTTATATCAAAGGTTTAGCACTATATAGCAGTTGAGTATTCACTATCTGTATGATGAAACCTTGTGCATTTACAATAATGGACAGACTGACAGAGTCTAATGCTGTGTAGAAATTCTGAACCAGTGGAATCAAGAGGGTAGCACAGGGAAAATCTGATCAAATAAATGGAACCTTGCATGATCTGATGATAACACAACAATTCTAGACAGCGAACTCGTAAAATACAACATACAGAGATGAGTCACAAGATTATATATATATACATGCACATTCTTATTCATTTATATTGTAAGTACTCGCAAAAAATTATGCTCGAATACCTTCATCTGTCGCAGATACAAAATTCTAATTGCAGAGTAATGTATCTCGTGTTGCATTGCCAGTCACGGGATTTACCCTGATGCAAATATTAACTTTAGATGGACATACGATGCAGATAACTGGCAATCATATTATGAGAAAAGAATTTTCTTTTTTTACCCATCAGCGATCTTGCAGAGGTATTCCCTTTGATCGTCTCTTAGAGGAACATCTGTGAAATCTGAACAAATGCAATATGTGTCAGCAAAGTTTGTACATTTGGCCTTGGGAGAAATATCAATGATCATATATCAAATTTAAGAAATTTCACGGGAATGTTTATTGTATGGAAACAATATCATCTAGCATGGTTCAGCTATAATTCCACTTTCATACACAAATTATCCCATGAACATAAGCAAAATTACACTGGTTTTCATCAACCATAGTTGCTAAAAGATGCATTCAACACCATAGCAATGTGCGGTTGAAGAGAGAAATCAAAACAATGCTTTACCATTGTTTCTTTCGTACCTGCGCCTGTTATAATTGACCCTTTAAAAGATGTGTTGCCAGTTGCAGTCGCTCCTTCCAAGTTAGCGTTGCTTAAATTTGCCTGTGGAAAGAGTAGTCTTCAAAACCAAATTTGTTGTCCAAAGTTTTGGTAAACTCCTCAGAACATAGCCTATTATACCCTATGAAAGCTCATATATGTGTTCTATGTGCACAATATCAGAGCTTCAAACTCGATGCACACAAAATTATCTATACAAAAATCAAAGTTAACGCCAATGGTTTCATCACCTTTACTACATTTGCTAAGGAGAAGTCAGCGCCTCTAAGATCAGCCTCAGAGAGATCAGCGCCTGCAAAGTAAAAGAAAGATCAACAATGCACAACGACAAAATCAACCTTTACACATTAGTTTCTTCAGTTCTCGGGTGGAAATTGAAGTTTCAAGAGAAGAGCGTGAACTTCAACCAGCATCTCTTTGCTGGTTTACGAAGATAGAACTTCATCTCCACCAAGATAAACGAATAAAAACCAATGGAAGGGACAAGCAAACGACAAAAAGGTAACAAATTAACGATTTACCTGTCAAATCAGCATCAAAGAAGCTAGCTCCTAATAACTTTGCACCTTTAAAATTGGCTTGTCTTAATATAGACTGCAAAAAATTCACATATATGAAAGCTATATATTCAGTAACTTTGCACCTTTAAAATTCACATATCATTACCGTCTTGAAATCTTGCTTGATCAAACTTTTTCCACTAAAATCCTTCCCAGTAAGGTCCTGCCCTCTGGTCACCCCAGCACCATATGGACCTCCACCCTTTGTTTATCCACATGTTTCACACAACCTCATTAACATTAGCATAGCAATAAAATGCACCAATTTAAGATAGCTGATTTCAAGAAAAAAAAATAAGCCCAACTTGTATTAAGCAAAAGAAAGTGACTTTGCAACAGTAATGAATTTTAAAGGTGAAAAAAATGCAATCTTGAAATGGCTAAATTTAGTAAGAGTTAATTACGCATTTAGTCTTTTGACTATCACTCATTACCAATTTTAGTCATGACTTTAAAAACTACCAAATTTAGTACTTAGTATTGAATCCTTTCCAATTGTAATCCAATGTAAGCATTCTGTGTGTGAACAATTAACATTGATGACCTTTCAAAAAAAAATTAACATTGATGATAAAACTGAAAAATCATGACTATTTTTTTTTCCGAAAACATGACTATGATACCTTCAAAGGTTAAAAGTGTATGAACATTTAACATTGAGTTGTAAGGGAATCATTCCCTTCAAAATACAATGTGGAGGGAATGTTAAATTCCCTTTGAAAAGTAAGATAACTTGAACCAAACATGGAAAATTACATTTCAAATCTCACATTCCTTTGATTATGTTATATAACTTGAACCAAACGCCCCGAGTTCACACATCATTTCTACAGTTAACATTAAGGATAAAACTGTAAATCATGACTATTAAAACACTTATTATATTATTAACTAATAGACATGAATTTTCAATTTTACCCTCAATGGGAACCATTTGTCAATTCATGTACAGAAATACTAGCATAAATTATAATTAGAAATGATTCAATATTCATGGAATAATTAAATTCGGTAACTTTTAAAATCAATACTAAAATTGATAATGAGTGAGAATCAGATGACTAAATTTGGAATTAACTCAATACCTTAAAGGCCAATGCAGGATCAGAGGCAAAGAAGAGTGAAGCGGAGAGGAGAGCGATGAAGCCGGCGGTGGAGAGGGATTCACCCAAAGACAATAGCGGGTCTTTTCTCGGAGCCTGAGATTGCGGGCTCAAAGTCGCCGGAGACAGAGAATTGGCGGAGATGCGAAGAGGGCAGCGGAGGAGAGACTGCGAGACGGCGGGTTTGGGAGTACTGGAAGCTGTTTTGTGACAAGGATTGCCAAGTTTTGCGGAGCACAAGCAGCTGAGAACCGCCATTGTTGAAAGATAGAGAGCTTTTTTTGTAAATGGATAATCCGTACAATCATATTCTATATTTCTATTGGTCTGTTATTACCTTCTTATTTGCAGACAAGGACTCTTCCAGAAAGTATATGACATTAGCACCCTATATTATGAAGTACTGTAATTGTGCCCCCACTAATTATGGTTAGATGGTAATTTAACCCCGCCTTGCACAAAACATAAAATAATTTTTTTTTTGGAGTCTTAACTTTTGATCCAACGACTATAGAATCATTTCTATATTTAGTTTTTGATTATTAATTTTTTTTATATTTTGTTACAAAATTTTAAATTTTGAGCACATTTGATCTCTCCAACTTGATTTTCAGTCACCGATGACTTATCTTAAAGAGAAAATTTATCATTTTTATTACTTTTTTTTCTTAAACTCCTTGAAGAGGGCCAAAAAAAGATAATTTTATCATTCAAGATAAGTCACTTGCTTGAAATTTACATCGGTAACGGGGGATTATGTTGAAGGGACTAAATGTGGCAATGATTTAAAAGTTGTGAGGCTAAATGTAAAAAAAAAATAGCCTAGGGATTAAACGTAAAAATTATCTCATACTCATGGGATCAAAGTGGAAAAAACTCTTTATTATATTTTTCATTGTAGTTCCTTATTATGAAAATCTTTTTTTTTTTTATTTATAACTCAATTTTCTAATTTCGTTGCACTTCAGCGCACCACCAATGTTAGTGACTGAACTCCCACCCTATTACTATAAGCAAGTAAGTGAGACTTCTTATTTACTGAACCACATGCCTTGATGTTTGTTATGACATAACTTGTTCACTTGTTAATATAAGTTAGATAATATGACTTATACTTGAAGTACAAATGTTTATCTAAAATTATGAATTACAACAACAATAATAAATGTTTGATAAAGAGAGACGTACCACTACCCTTATCCTAAAGAATTTTATATAGTACACAATATTAATGAGGAATAATGTCACATAGCAAATAACTCACAAAATATATATGCACATCATATTATTGGCCTCTTCAATAAATAATGCTTCTCCAATTTTTTTAGTACTACTGACTCTGTTATAATGCAATATCTTTATTATATGTTTCAATATAGACAAATATTCCACCATTGAATTCTTAATATTTTTCTTGTTAAAATCATCATAGCATGAGTACTGCATTAGAAAAAACATTAAATTTACTCCTGAGAAAAATCAATATATTATCAATCTAAGGTGATATAGACCTTGTCAAAATCATTGCCTAGTGTCGTAACAATACGTGTATAACATGATCGAATAGTGTGCTTGAAAACATTAGAACTGCTTGTAATAAAAATCGTTTGTTTAATTTAATGCAACTTATTCCTTGTCAAAATCTTCATTTGGTGTCATAACGATGCATGTATAACATGTATAGTGTGTTTGAAAATATTAAATTAAAATTGCTAAAATAAAAATCATTTGGTTAATCTAATGTAATTTAGACCTTGTCAATTAAAATCATCGTTGATAGCTATAATGACACATGTATGCCATGAATAGTGGGTTAGAAAACACTAGAGTAGACTTGTAACATAGATTTGTTTGTCTGTATGTACATAATAACTACATTATTTATCAGAGTTTAGGTGTTCGTTAGGTTTAGGTATTCGTTGAATTATATACAATAATTATTATACATTAGGCCAACAACTTGGACTAATTAAGAATGAACCCAAGACATTGGTTTGTTACTCAACGGCAAATTAGTTCTTACCAACCAAACTTTATTTTTATTAACCAATCATAATAAAGTTGATTAATTTATAAATAATTTATGTGCATAAAAAATTATGGTACCGAGATGCCAGTTTTAATCTAAAATCAATGGGCTGGTTCGAAAAGATTGAAAAGTTGCCCTAACTAGTTAAAGTTGAACTAATTTATGTATGTGTATAAATTTGACCCGAATCTTATACATTAATCGGTATATTCATCCATAATAATCGATACGCTTCATACAGCATATTGTTAAATTAAAGATTCAACATAATATTTTTTTATAAAAATCTTAACTTAACATATAAATGGTCGCATTGTATTGTATTTCTTGCAACAAGCTAAGAAATCAATAGATTAAGATTCTCCTTGAGCCAACTCACATACCTTCTGAAATTAACAAAGATTAATCGAGTTGACCGGACTGTTAAACAACGGAGAAAGACCTGGAACACCTCATGGATTAAAAAAAAGAAAAGGTTAAGATTCACAAGCATGAAGACACATACAACCACATGGAACAGTGGACGAGGTGCTTGGCTGGCCGGCCGGCCGGCGAAACATGGGTGTCGGACGTCGAAAATTTTCAAAGTTTTGGATAAGGATGAAGTGATAAGAATAGGGGGCCGGGGGATTATTACAGTGGAACAAAGTAGAAACGATAACCAATCAAAATGAAGAGAATTGAAGGTAGCCATCTAGCTTAGCTAGGTACGTACGTGCTTAGTTACGTTAGTCAAATGATGTGAAAACTTTGCCTCACCAAGTAAAACAACATATATGATTCGTTAAAACTTATGAATTGAATTTGATTACACAATATCCTCTTAGTCCATTTTGTTGGCCTGGTTAAAACTTTTTAGTGTTGTTTATCTCTTTTGTATAATTTAATTTATAAACTATTGTATAAAAATTTTACCTTATGTATATCATATCTTCGGATAGTGTCTCAATTAATTAAAAAATCTTTAGAATTTATAAATGAGAAATTTTCAACTTATAGTTTTGCACCACAAAATAGTTATTATATCAATATATAAATAATAAAATAGAAAAAACTAACTAAACTAATAGTATCATATATGAATTGTATTATAAAAAAAAAAAAAAACACACACACACACACACACACATAACACAATTATGTTATCCGACACTTTCGAATTGAATTAACGGTTAATCAAAAATTTTTAAAAATCCTTAACCATTAACCGAACAGAAATATTTTGGTTAAAAATGGTTAATTATCGAAATTTATTGGTTCAATCAATTAACTAAATTTTCACCGAATTATGTAGTATGTACATTATACCAAGGTGCTCCGAAAAGAGAGCGAGTGATGAATCATGATTCTCGTATCACCAGAAAGTCACAATTTCAATTCTTACGGACAATCTTTCAGTCAAGGTAGCCCATTAAATAAAATCTTCATAATATAATTTATCACATTGAGTTAATATCATCTATACTAGGATCCTCCGGGCGAGTATATTGATTTTGCCACGTTTAGTCTTAAATTTTCAAATTGACCACCTGTGGTCCTTGACTTTCAAATTGTTACCATATATGGTCAAAGTTAACCACTCATGGTCCTTCAACTATCAAATTTTAACCAGTCGTGGGTCCTTCTAGGACAATCAGGATTGGTTAAATTTTAAAAGTTGAAAGATAATAGGTGGTTACTTAGACCACGGATGGAAACACTTTGAAAGTCAAAGGACCACAAATTATCAATTTGAAAACTTAGAATTAAATGTGACAAAATCACTATTCTCGGAGTGCCATACATGACATTAACTCTTTATCACATTTATCTTTGAGAAATGATTGGAAGCTTCATCCTGATCCAAACACAAACGGCAATAAACCAAGGTCGCATATATACAGCTAGCTATAGCTAGCTAGGTAGAATTGAATTGGTGAATTATTGGGAGATGTATAATGTATATATGCATGTAACTATACTATATATGTTTGATACTTGACAGTACAGTAACCTTTAATTTTGTCGCTACTTGCTGACAGTAACGTTTTTCTACTACTATGATCTGAGTTGTGTCCCCCATGCCTACATTAACCCGGCCACTCGCCAGGCCAATTGCCATGCATTCCCCATTCTCCCCTTCTCTCTCTTTCACAATACTCGCTATTTTCATTACTATACCACTAACTCCAAGAATCATTATATCATTTTTATTATTTTTATTTTTAATTTCACGATTATTATCTATCTGCCACATTAAGTTTGTGATTTTTATTATCTTTTTTTCACATTATATACATGACTAATAAATTCTTATTATATTTGATCATTTCGGTCAATTTTCTAGTCAATCTTTGTTCATGCATGTGAATTATTTGAAATGAAATTTTAATTATTTGGATTTGAATAGCATGTTGACAGTTATGAACTTATGATCGATTAAACGTTTACCACTGAATCAAAAGTATATCAGTTAACTTAACTAGCACTGATGTAATAAATACTCAAACATTTTTTTAAAAATACAACTGATCCCTATTACATTTGATTATATGAGAGATTTTAGTATTCTTTCCAGTACATATTAGATGACCGCGATAATGTCCTCTTGGTGGAGATAGGGTTTGTATGGGTGGGTGACGTGGACCGTGGTTGGAGGTGTCTGAGGGTTTGAAAATGGAAAAAATCCATCATACTAACAATTAACGAACCCTTAATAGGTGAAGCGGAGTGAACATAGCGGGCTGTTGACATGTTTGACATGAGTTAGTATAGATTGGACGATCATCATAGTTATTATGTCAAATGTTTGACGGGACTAAAAAATCTTATAGAGGATATGACGTGATTAATTAGTTGTTTCGGTTGGGGAGAGCCTTTAATATAATGTTGTTAAGAAGAAAAAAACTTGATGCAAGGTCAAAATAATAATGCTTCAATCAGGTCCGATCAAGAGAGCCAAAGACCTTATGGTCTAGTGGGACTCGTTTGCACCCATATGCTAAATAACTATCATTCTTGAGTCATATTTCAATAGCTTGACCCCTCTCGAGAATCATTCCCAATTTGAATTGATTGACTTATGAATTAATAAATGTAGGTTCAGGTGGCACCACGACCATTTGTCTCGACTTTGAGTGGAAAAGACGCACAAAAATCGAGTGCAGAAGATAAAACCCCAATTAAGGCAGTGGAAATCTAGGTTACCCACCGGCACCGGGAGCCGGTGGCGCACATAACAAAACCAAAACCCACACTCTCTGCAAAACCGTCCCACGTTAACATTCGCTGTCTGTCACTACAACACACCTTTCTAGTTATATCGTACTTCAACTTCAGAAACCCAATTCAAGAATCAAGCAATCTGCTAGCTATCTAGTACAACCATAATTAAAAAAACCCTAGCCCGTACCAACCGAATCTGCCAAGGTTCTGCAATTCTCATCATCATCTTCTTCTTCTCCTTCTCTTCCATACATATATTCTTGCTGACTTAGACATTAAAGTGTTTGATCTGCGTTTTTTTTTGTGTCTGTCTTTTAGCTAACGAATTGAAGAAGATGAGATGACTCCATGAAGACGAAGGTGAGCTCTTCTTCTTCTTCTTCTTCTTCTTCTTCAATTTGAGATTTTGCGAGTCTGGGTTTTCGTTTCTTGCCGCTCCAAACAAAGCTGGCAAATAAAGATTGGACCTTTTCCAAATTCCTGATAAGATCCGGTCAAACAGCGGCGGGGATTGAGTGCGGTCGAATTGGGGAAGGGTTCCAAGAAAGAGAGATTTTTCTTGTCTACTTGTTTGATTTTGGATGTTTCTTGAAATACCAAATTACCAGCTGCGAAGAAAAAAAAAAGCTTGGGGGTTTGTGTAATGGATGAGAGGTGGTTGGTGCGTTCAAGAGACTAATTTGTCTGTTTTCTAGATTTCTCGCCCACTATATATCAGGTTTTTCTTAGCTTACGCTAGACTAATTGATCTGGGTTTCTTAGCTTACGCTAATTTATCTGTTTCGATCTTGGTATATTAATTTATGTGTTTCTTCATATTAGAGTGGCTGGCGATTGAATATATTATATTATCTTGGAGAGAGAAGGGTACAGTGCAGTAGCGTTATCAGATTGGATAGATTTGTGGTGAATTGAAGGAATGGCGAATAGGTGGTGGACTGGGACTGGGACTTTAGCTATGAATCAAATGGAGATGAAAAGCCATCTTGGGTTGAGGAGGGAGCCGGAGTTTGGCGGTGGCGGCGCCGATGGCGCCGCCGCCACGACGACGAATAGTAGTGGGAGTCAAAGTCAGAACCCTAGTGAGGGTGGGACCCATGGGCAAGAAGAGGAGGTGAATAATGAGGGGCAAGAAGGGGAGGAGCAGAACGGAGGCGGGTCGGGTCGGCGGCCGAGGGGGAGGCCGCCGGGGTCGAAGAACAAGCCGAAGCCGCCGATTGTGGTGACGAAGGAGAGTCCCAACGCGCTGAGAAGCCACGTGATGGAGATAAGTAGTGGGAGTGATATCGTGGAGACTATCGCCGCCTTCGCGCGGCAGCGCCACCGCGGCGTCTCCGTCCTCAGCGGCAGCGGCATCGTCACCAACGTGAATCTCCGCCAGCCCGCCGTGGCCGGCGGGGTCATTACCCTCGAAGGAAGGTTCGAGATACTCTCCTTATCCGGCGCGTTTCTCCCACCGCCTTCCCCGCGGGGCGCCACGGGATTAACCGTCTACCTCGCCGGCGGCCAGGGCCAAGTCGTCGGCGGAAATGTGGTGGGCTCTCTGGTGGCTTCCGGCCCCGTGATGATCATCGCCGCCACCTTTACAAACGCAACTTACGAAAGATTGCCACTGCCGGAGGAAGAAACGCCGCCGCCGCCGGAGGCGGCGGCGGCGGCAATGCAACTGCAGCCACCGTCGGAAGTGGAAGTAGCCGCCGCAACAAATGGCGGTTTGGCTGCAGATCCACCGTCTTCTTCCTCGCTCCCTTTATACAACTTACCTCTCAACTTGTTCTCCAATGGCGGCCATATCCCTCATCATGAAGTGTTCTGGTCTCCTCCGCCGCGCCCGCCGCCGTCGAATTATTGAGCAAGAAAGAGAAATAAGTCAAAAAACCTGAAGGTGAGAAGGAGATAGGAGAAAGATCATATGAGACTTCACATTCTCTCTGATCCATCTGCAACTTTTTCGTGTTTAATTGCCTTTTTCTTCTTCCTCCCTGTAAATTAATCACTCTCTTGTTAGGTTTTCCCTTTCTGGGCTGTAACTTTGAAACTTGAATTAGAGCAATAAATCTCCTTTCCTTCCCCATCTATCTAAAGCTAGTAAGCTAGCAATGCATAACGGCATCTGAGGTTGTTCTTTGTGATAAATTGTGAGTAATGATTACATAGTCTAGCCTTAACAGTTTGTGGGGTTACACTCAATGTAATTAATCGGTTTATAAGTATAAAGTATTAGTACGGTGATCCTATTTAATAAGCTGTTGAGTCACTGTAATTTACTCATATACTATTATGTTATGTTGGGGTTTGTGGACAAGCAATACTTCATCATATGGTTCAAAATGGACAAAGTCTAAGGTTAATTAAAGGTAATGGTGGTTTTATCATTTTTAAAATACTAAAGTATATAGAAATTGAGGATTTTTCAGTAGTGATCTGGTCAAAAGGGACAATCAAGAAATGGTGATGCATGACTCAATTGATGAGCTTGATCAATCTACAATAAGTAAGGTATAGTATGAATGTATGATGCCATTTTTTATTGTATTGCCATTAATGTTACTTCATCCCTAGCTTGCATGTGATCTTCATGGAGATAATATAATGATATAAGTTGAACCCAATAATGGAATAGCTTAAGTGACAAGTGGACTCTCTTTGTGGGGAAGAACTCTAGAAGAAACTGGATTCGATTAGCTCCTGTGCCTCCCGTACCGTACCGTTAAACATACGGAGAAAAATCCGGTGAATTTACCAAAAAAAAATAATTGAAAGGACTTACTGCTAACCATTGTGGAATGTGGATGCTTAATTAATATATTCATGCCATCTTTCACTGTCAAATATGTCTTGCTTGCTTCAACTAATTGGAATATTTGAATGGCTGAATTTCTATTTCAGCAGTACAGGTATATATATAAGTATATTAAATTGTTTGTCAAATGGTATGAGCTGAAGTGTAGCTTTAGATTCAATCTCTTACTTACAGCAGTATATTCTTTGTCAGAAAGTTTAAGTTGGGCCAAACAAGCACTATATCAATTCAATGTGATTTTGGTATACATTTTTTTTTTTTAATTCCATATATAGTTCTTTTCAAATATATGGTATATATAGAGAAAAAACAATTAGCACTACTATATATATATCATGTGATTGTGCGAGTTCTAACCCGACCTATTACATACAATCTGAGAGTAGGGCTCCCAGAGTTGGATTAGGGTTGCATTGGGTTCCTTGTATAATTTGGTGTTAGATCTTGAAGTTAGATCGTACATGCTTGATTTATCTCTCATAGACCTTGGGAGAGATTTATTGAGTCCAAGGATTAGTTTAGTAAAGTTGAGATACATATTTAAGTCGTCAAAAAAAAATTGTTTGTGTTAGATTTGTCCTTTATGATTGGTTTACATTAAATGCATCAAGTGAAATCAATTTGACTTTCACAATTGATCAAAGTTCTTTAGTTAAGACTAATACTCATAAGTCGTCATAACCAATGATCCTTAACCTAGTAGGTTAGGTGTAATTCAATTCGATGTAAAATGTAAGAGTTTGAGTTTCATCAAAGTTTCTCTTTATAAATGATATATATGTAATCATTAATAATCATAATGTTGTAATAATTGATTATTGTTGATCGTAAATTAATGATTCTCAAACGCACTGATCAAAGAATAGAAAAAAGAAGCCCGCATGGACATACAGCTCAGCTCAGCTCAATTACGTACGTTGGTTACAAGGTAAAATTTGGAAAGAAAGATCAGGATTAAGTCTCACCAATGATAGTGTAGCTCATTATTTATATCATCTTAGATGTTTTGTCAAGTCGGACAATAAAATCTTTTGAGAAGGAAAAAAAAGTATCTTTTGATCTCTGAACCTTAGCTTTTTCAGCGAAGAGAATAGGATTCAGTAGAATAATAAATTTGGTCCCAACTGACTTTGAGAATATATGTATTTTGATTTCAAGGATCATACTCCAGTTTTTCAAGAATTTTCTTTTTATCTTGAAATTTTAGTAGAATAAATTAACCATCTATTACATACCAGAAAACTAATAATTTACTTATGATGAGAGTAAACATTGTAATTTTTTTTAATATATATATTTTAACCTTATTCTATATTCCAACTGTAATTGGAATTGCATGACATAAAATATTATTCTTAATTGGTAAAAAGACAAAATTATATATAGAGATTAACGATTTCTCTAATAAATAGGCAAGTGGTTGTATTTTAATAATGTATTATATATTATAGTCATTGTGTTATCATATTTTTTACAATATTACACAAATCTTAATAGTATACGAGTGTTTTGGACGAGAAGTTTAAATGGAGGATTTTATATTTTTATTAATAGTATAGATTACGTTTCAGAAAAATATATATACTGTATTATTAATATTGTATAACGAATAATAACGTAAAAAAGAATATATTGTACTACGAATAAAAATTGTATTACTATATATATTTTTTAAATATTAAGCAAACTTAAATAGTATATGAGTGTTTTGAGCTGAAAGTTAAAATAAATAATTTTGTTTTTATTACTTTATAGATTACGTTGCAGGAAAATATATGTATGTATTATTACAATTAGTAATTCTAATATAGAATTATATTACGAATATTAAAGTAAAAAAAGAATATATTGTATTAGAAATTGTATTAACACATGTTAAATACAATTGTAGTAGGAATAGAAATTGTATTATCATATTTTTTTAAAATATTACGCAAACATATATTTTTTTAAAATATTAAGCAAACATTACTAGTATAAATAGTGTGAGGATTTTTAAAAAAATAGAAAAAAAGAAAAACCTGAGTAGGGTTTTTCGTCTGTCATCTTTCATACTTTTCCCGGTTGAAGTCTCCTCTTCGATCGCCCAAAGGTTTCTCCTTTCCTTCATCACCTCTGCCTTGTACTAAGGTTAGCTCAAATATTTGTGTTTTTTCCCCTTCTTTTTGTGGTGATTGAAGAAGCTAGGGAACTGGCATGCTAATTTCACACTAATTTTCCAATTAATTTCTTGATAATTTTTGCTTAATGGATTATATGCGCTGCTTCCTGCTGACCTTTATGTAATAAAGGTTCGAGACTGCCTGTGCATTTGGATGATTTGATGGTTATTTATAAATAAGAACTGGGAAATATTGTTCTGTTTGTTTGTTCTTTAACTTCCCCAGTTGGTTTCTTTGTTTATCTCATTGAGTTACTGAATCAGCATATAGAATATAGTGAATATATATGTGGGGATAAGCCAAAATCGTTTCTATTTGAAGTTAATAGTCATTTGATTCTTATCTGGAGTGTTTTTTCTGGCTCTGTTTGGTCTGTGGAGCTAAAATTTTGCAGTTATTTATTTATTTATTTTCTAGTAGAGGCTATGGCTATGGCTGCTTGGGACATTGCTGCAGCAGAGTTCTTACAGGTATGATCACTTTAGTTTTCAAATTTGTTTGTTAAATCTATTAGGCTTAAGGTGGGGACTTATTGAATTTGGCTTCCATTTATTTAATTGCAGGGTGCGAATAGACAGAAGCTAGCTTTACCCAAACATTCAGTTAGGCAGACTGATCGTTTGCTTTGGGGTGTACTTGCACGAGGAAGTCCCTTCAAGTTTTCTAACAAGAATGTTAGATTACAATCCCGTTTTCCTGAAAGGATCAAAGCAGTGGTCTCAGGGAATGTAAGCACCTCTCAGAGTGAGGAGCAAAGCAAGGTTCAACAACCTCCTGGAAAAGTTGTACATCTGTATCGTGTCCCATTGCTTCAAGATAGTGCTACTGCAGAACTTCTCAAGTTGGTTCAAATGAAAATCTCAAACAAAATAATTGACTTGAAAACGGAGCAGTGTTTCAATATTGGGTTGACCTCAGATCTTTCTAGTGAGAAGCATTCAGTGCTTAAGTGGGTTTTAGGAGAGACATATGAGCCTGAGAAGTTGGGAACAGAGAGTTTTCTGAATAGAGACAGGATGCAAAATTCGAATGCAGTGATTGTGGAAGTTGGTCCACGGTTATCTTTCACTACAGCTTGGTCTGCTAATGCAGTTTCAATTTGTAAAGCATGCGGGTTGACAGAGATAAGTAGAATGGAGCGCTCAAGGAGGTATCTATTATATGTTGAGCTCGGAAATGGTTCACTATCTGATAGTGAAATCAATGAGTTTGCTGCAATGGTTCATGATCGGATGACTGAGTGTGTTTACCCTGAGAAGCTTAGTTCTTTTGAGACGAGTGTTGTACCAGAGAAGGTTTGGAGCATACCAGTCCTGGAGAAGGGCCGCAAGGCATTGGAGGAAATAAATGAGGAAATGGGATTTGCCTTTGATGAACAAGATTTACAGTATTATACTAAGCTTTTCAGGGATGATATTAAGCGTAACCCTACAAATGTTGAGTTGTTTGACATTGCACAGTCTAATAGTGAACACAGCAGACACTGGTTCTTTACTGGGAAACTTGTAATTGATGGTCAGCCTGTTAGTAGAACTCTCATGCAGATTGTTAAAAGCACTTTGGTGGCAAATCCAAACAATTCTGTCATTGGATTCAAGGACAACTCTAGTGCCATCAAGGGATTTTTGGTGAATCAGTTGCGACCTGTTCAGCCTGGTTCCACGTGCCCCTTGAGCACAAGTTCTCATGATCTTGATATCTTATTTACAGCTGAAACTCACAACTTCCCATGTGCAGTGGCGCCATATCCTGGTGCAGAGACAGGGGCAGGAGGCCGTATCAGGGATACCCATGCTACTGGAAGGGGTTCATTTGTTGTTGCATCTACAGCTGGCTATTGTGTTGGAAATCTTAATATTGAAGGGTCATATGCTCCGTGGGAAGATCCTTCCTTCCAATACCCTGCAAACTTGGCTTCACCATTGCAAATCTTGATTGATTCCAGCAATGGAGCATCTGATTATGGGAATAAGTTTGGCGAGCCCTTGATTCAGGGTTATACAAGGACTTTTGGGATGAGACTTCCAAGTGGGGAGAGGAGAGAATGGTTGAAGCCTATCATGTTTAGTGCTGGTATTGGGCAAATAGATCACATTCATATCACAAAGGGAGAGCCTGAGATTGGAATGTTGGTTGTTAAAATTGGAGGTCCAGCATATCGCATAGGAATGGGAGGTGGTGCTGCATCCAGCATGGTTAGTGGCCAAAATGATGCTAATCTTGACTTCAATGCAGTACAACGTGGAGATGCAGAGATGGCACAGAAATTGTATCGAGTTGTTCGTGCTTGTGTAGAGATGGGAAAAGACAACCCAATCATCAGCATTCATGATCAGGGTGCCGGTGGAAACTGCAACGTTGTCAAGGAGATCATACATCCACAAGGTGCTCAGATTGATATAAGGGCAGTTGTAGTTGGTGACCACACAATGTCTGTTCTTGAGATATGGGGTGCTGAATATCAAGAGCAAGATGCAATATTAATCAAGCCTGAAAGTGGTAGTCTTTTGCAGGCAATCTGTAAAAGGGAGAGACTCTCCATGGCTGTTATTGGAACAATTAATGGCGAGGGGCGTATTACCTTGGTGGACAGTTTAGCTATTGAACAATGCCGATCAAATGGACTTCCTCCTCCTCCACCAGCAGTGGATCTTGAGCTTGAGAAAGTTCTTGGGGATATGCCTCAAAAAACATTTGAATCTCATCGTGCAAATAATGTGCTAAAGCCACTTGATATTGCTCCTGGGACAACAGTTATGGAGGCTCTGAATAGGGTACTGAGGCTTCCTTCTGTCGCTTCAAAAAGGTTCTTGACTACTAAAGTTGACAGGTGTGTTACAGGTCTTGTGGCACAGCAGCAAACTGTGGGCCCATTGCAAATTACGCTCTCTGATGTAGCTGTTATTGCTCAAACTTACACAGACTTTACTGGTGGAGCTTGCTCAATTGGAGAGCAGCCGATTAAAGGCCTTTTAAATCCGAAAGCAATGGCGCGAGTGGCTGTTGGAGAAGCACTCACAAATCTTGTTTGGGCGAAAGTTACCTCTCTTTCTGATGTCAAAGCTAGTGGGAATTGGATGTATGCTGCAAAGCTAGATGGGGAAGGAGCTGCAATGTATGATGCTGCCATTGCTCTTTCAGAATCTATGATTGAACTTGGCATTGCAATTGATGGGGGGAAGGATAGCCTTTCCATGGCTGCCCGCGCTTCAGGGGAGGTCGTCAAGGCTCCTGGGAACTTGGTCATCAGTACATATGTAACTTGTTCTGATATAACAAAAACAGTCACACCAGATTTGAAGCTTGGAGATGATGGTATACTGCTCCACATTGACTTGGCAAAGGGAAAAAGACGTCTTGGTGGATCTGCTCTTGCCCAGGTTTGTGACCTATGGAATCTAGAAGTGCACTCATTTTCTAATTGATAATTGATTTGAAACATGAAAAATTAAATAATATATCTACTTCATGTATTTGCACTTGTTACATCAAACTCTATTTCTTCGATATTGTAGTGAATATAAATTTTCTGAGGGAAAAAAATCCAATGACCATAATGAAAGAAATCATGTTTTTGATTAATTTGTTAATTCCATAGTTGGTTTTAATTCAAATTAACACTGAACTGTTATTGTCCAGGCTTTTTATCAAATTGGCGATGAGTGTCCTGATCTTGAGGACGTTTCTTACCTTAAAACAGTTTTCAATGAGGTTCAGAATCTCCTTTCCGATGATCTTATTTCTGCTGGTCATGATATCAGTGATGGGGGTCTTCTTGTTGGAATTCTTGAAATGGCTTTTGCTGGGAATTGTGGTATTTGCTTGGATTTGACTTCTACAGAGAGTAGCATATTGCATACACTTTTTGCAGAAGAGCTTGGTGTTATCATTGAGGTTAATAAGAATAACTTGGATGTAGTTATGTCAAAGCTTCAAAACAGTGGTGTTTCTGCTGAAGTCATTGGAAAGGTAACTGCCTCTCCACAGGTAGATTTGAGGATTGGTGGAATTGCTTATTTGAATGAGAAAACTTCTGTGCTTCGTGACATCTGGGAAGAAACCAGCTTTAAACTGGAAAAGTTCCAGAGATTGGCCTCATGTGTGGAGTTAGAAAAACAAGGGTTAAAGAGTCGACATGAGCCTTTATGGAAGTTGTCCTTCACACCAAACTTTACGGATCAGAAATATATGACTGCCACTTCAAAACCAAAGGTTGCTGTGATTCGGGAGGAAGGCAGCAATGGAGACAGAGAGATGTCTGCTGCTTTCTATGCTGCAGGATTTGAACCATGGGATGTTGCTATGTCAGACCTTCTGAATGGAGTCGTCTCTTTGCACGAATTCCGAGGGATTGTGTTTGTTGGTGGGTTTAGCTACGCCGATGTGCTTGATTCTGCAAAGGGTTGGGCAGCTTCCATACGCTTTAACCAGCCTCTATTGAATCAATTTCAGGAATTCTATAACCGTCCCGACACTTTCAGCCTTGGGGTTTGCAATGGTTGCCAACTCATGGCTCTACTGGGTTGGGTACCAGGGCCTCAGATTGGAGGTGTTCTTGGTAAAGGTGGAGACCCATCACAGCCAAGATTTGTACACAACGAGTCTGGACGATTTGAGTGCCGCTTCACAAGTGTGACAATACAAGAATCACCATCAATAATGTTTAAAGGAATGGAAGGTAGTACGCTGGGTGTCTGGGCTGCCCATGGTGAGGGAAGAGCTTATTTCCCTGATAATAGTGTCCTGAATGATATTCTTGGTTCAAACTTGGCTCCAGTGAAATACTGTGATGATGATGGTACACCCACAGAAGTTTATCCTTTCAATCTGAATGGCTCTCCCCTTGGCGTGGCAGCAATTTGTTCTCCAGATGGGAGGCACCTTGCTATGATGCCTCACCCAGAGCGTTGCTTCTTGATGTGGCAGTTCCCGTGGTATCCGAAGCATTGGGATGTGGAAAAGAAGGGCCCTAGTCCATGGTTGCGTATGTTCCAAAATGCTCGAGAGTGGTGCTCATGAGGTACTCTTTAACTATCATTCAATTACTCAGTTTGCAGCCACTATTATGATTAACTACTAAATATGTGCCTAATACCTCTGGTTTGCATGTGCAGGTCTTTTGCTGAATGAGAAGCTTAATTTTCTGTTTTGATAAGCAAGTCAAAATAAAAATCATGCGTCCAAAGATGAGAAAGAGGCAATATCCCTCAGTTCGCCAAAATAAATCCCTTTTTTTTTTTTTTTAACAGAAGTTTATAACCCCTTGAACTTATTTTTCAAGCCTCACTATGCTATGAAAGCAAGGCTGCAAATTTGGATCTCTGTAATTGACCTGCTGATACTGAACAGTTAGCAGATGGATCTTCCTGTGAAATAAAACTCGAGCTAGCTTAGTTTTGATATTTTGTTCCATTTATGTATTACTATGAATGTTCAACATGGATTCTGAAGTTGGCATCTCAGGCTAGTTGGAATTCTTTGGACTTGCAGCTTTTTTTTCAGTCCTTAATGTCCTTTGAATTTCAGTACTTGACTATATTTTCCCTTGGGGGTGCATAGAACCTTAACCGAATTTGATGAATGGAAACATTCTTGTGCTTTTTAAGTTTGTGCTTATTATAATTTATTACTCCGTATAAGTTTATGTTTCATGCATGCACACATATATATATGGATAAATTTTATAATGTAGAATAATAAGAGTACTGACAGCTAAAAAGGACAGTTACTAATGGATTTCTTAGACTTTCAGAAAGTCATCAGAGGCTCAAGTCTGTTGTTTTGGTATCGATAAGTTGGCTTGGATAGAGTGATTATTCAGAATCTAAACCAGGATGCATATTCAATGAAAACATGAGTATTTACATTCTACATGAAACTGCTAACTGCTAAAATGCACTCCATATCAGATGGCTATGGTTCTAGCTTTAACTTTCTTCAGTGAAAAATGTTTCCATTGTCCACTAGTTGATACTGCAAATAGATGTTTGGGTCGATTGTTTCATTAAAGATATCTGGGATGTCTGAATCAGAGAAAGGGAAGAAAATCTCGTCCTCCCATCCATTTATAGGAGGGTTCTGCATATTCATTTGACTGTAAGGGGTTGAGTTTGCATATGAATCTTCCAAGAATGGTACTGTCACATTATGATTCATATCTATGCTCATATTGTTATACTCAGAAAAGAACAGTAACTCATCATTCACCATGCATTGTTGTTCAGGTCCTTCACAAGCACAGTAAGCCATCAGCTTCTCGATATTCTCGATCTCCTCCATGAGGCTGGCCACCTGCAAGGTAAGTTTTATGTTACATTCGATAAGAAGTTGTCTATAGCTTATGAGAGTAATCGTGCATGATATGAAACTGAAACCTCTTGCTCGAGTGCAAATATTTGAGCCACACAGCCATATATGGGATCTTGCATCCGAGCCATGGCTTCATATGATATAGTTATGGCTGCTTCACTCCGGCTGTCCACTGGGAGGTGCAGCAACAGTTTTGAGACGTTGCTCGCTCCAAACACCTTGTGGACAGCCGCAAAATGGCTTGCTGCCTGGTCGTAAAAGAAGTAAGGTGCAAAAACGCACTCATTAGAGCACCTTCTTCTCAAGAACTTGCATGCTCCACATGACGACCCAAGACCTGTCATTTTTTCAAAAGCCCTTTTTTAGCTTTCGCTATTACTGTTAATGTTGGCCTTTCTGGTGTGAGAAAATCCAACTTGAAATCCCAAGCTTTATAGTCACCTCCCCAGAAGAGTCATGTTATTTTAGTCAAGTTGAAGGGCCATTCCTTAACTTTATTTGAAAAGTAAATTCTTTTAGGTCTCCTTTGTGGCCAGCAATTTCTTGCACAATTTGAGTAACCTTTCCTTATTTGTTTGCATCTTAAAGAACTTTTCTAGTAACATTACTATTTGATGGTGAACCTAATCATCTTCATTGTTGGGCTCAAAACAGTTATGATAAAATTTCCCCATCTTTTGCTGTATTTTGATGTTATCATCATCATCATCATCATCATTTAGTCAAGTTCAATAACTCCCCTCTTTGCCCTTTAATATCTAGCAATTGTGAAAGCCTTCATCAATTTGGTCTAAAGAACATAATGATGGAAAGTGGAAACAACAAATTGGCTAGAAATCTTTTAGGAACAGAAAAGAGTAGGACTCAGGGCTCAATAACTTGTGGTATTTGCTTTGACTCAGTCCTTTGCAACCATATTTGTTTGTGTTTTGAAATTCGTCCCACAAAGATTAGTAAAAGGAATAACTGGGCACCGAAATTTTTATGTGAAAACCTGTAGAGGAAAATATCTTGGATCAAACTGAGTCCTCCACTATATTGTTCTTGTAGTACATATGTGTAGAGTTGGTGAAGTTTGTAATGGGGTGGTGTTGTGGCATTTGAGGAGACTGTTTGTACAAAAATGGAAAGAAATGGTGCTATCTTGATGAGAATGGCATTTTAAACATCAGATTGGATGACATGACACGGGTTTCTTCCAATTTAACCAGAGTTTTCGGCCCAACAATACTAATATTTGTTTCTTGCCTTTTTGACAATCCCATCTGCATAAAATGTGTAAAATAGTGTGGGTATAATAATATGTGCAGTCTGTTACAATTGCAGAATGCAGATTAAACAATGTTAAGCACATGCTCTTTAGGTCAACTTCAAAGTGAGAGCATCATTTGGAACAGTTACTCCTTTTAGGCTATTAGATATAATTAGTTTAATTAGTAGGCTGCATGACTCATTATTATCTCCCCTTTCTCTTCTCTCCACATGCCATTTCTCCATTGTTCCATATTATTAAACCAAAAGTTTTCCCAATAATGGGTTGGTGGTTGTTGCCGCTCTCTCTCTCATCAAGCTTTTTGTTGGACTTTGGGATGGGCCAGTCGATTCGCCCACGGGTGTGCACCAATCGGTCTTGTCTCTTCTGTTGGTGATGCATTCCTGGCCTTAACCAATCTGGTCATGTCATCTGTACACCAGCCGCCTTATCCTTTTGTTGGTGATACGCTCCTGGGCATAACCAATGAGTCCGTGCCTCTGGGACTATTACTTTGAAGAAATTAGAGTGCCTAAAGCAAGGTTCTGTTTTTTATGGAGAATGTTTGATTCTAGGTCTGTAAAGCGACAGTTCAAACTTCTAACTGAGTCATGATTCTAGTTCTCGACCTAGTCTATCTATAAAAGGTTCGGTACCTGAACAGTGGTCATGTCTATCTCGACCAAAGTAACTATAGCAAGATTAGAAACAGGTGTCGGCAAGTGAACTATGTACTATTTTCATCACGAAATAATGGCATAATGCTTCCTTCCCTAGTAAAAAGATGGGAGACAAAATGCCATTTCCCCAACTTTCCATCTTGTCAAATGGACAAAAACCTATTTGTTTTATCCTTGAAATGCATGCATGGAGGGAAGGATGTAACTGTCATGCAAAGTTGGGTTTGCACTTTCGAGCTTAACGATGAAAGTGTCCATCTCCATCATACACATGCCATTCTTTTTGTTCCATAATAGGCTATATGGTAGACTGCCATAGCTTGTATCTATAGACTATAATGCCTATATGCTCTTCCAGGATATGTGCAGCAATATGAACAGTTGAGTTGCCTTTTTGGTTTTGTTTGTTTGCTGTGTTTTGGTGGGATTGATGAAGAGCATGCACTTAACCCCAATAATTGTTTAGTATGTATTATTGGTTAATGATAATCAACTTTCCAGCTTGGTTGAAAAGACTCTACATTAGTGTTTTACGATGTAATTTGGTGATAAAATTATCTCTTTTTTTCAGTTTGTGTTCGAGTTTCACCACATCCATTTCCCACATGACGTACCAAGAAAAATTTTGTTTTGACGGTTGAATACATTATACAGATGACTTGTAGTGCAAATAGAATGAACTTTACTTGTAAGTAAAGTTAAATTGCACTATTCATTTTACTTCAAGAGCTTATTAATTCGCTTTTCTAACTATATATTCAAGTAACGAGTTGAGATGAGTTCAAGTTACTGAAATTTTGATTCAAATTCAAAAAGTAAGAGACTAGTTGAGCTCGAGTTCTAAACTTTTAATCGAGTTAAGTTTTGAACTTAAATTTACCAGTTTTATTGATTTTAATTGTAATAATTCTTGTTTAACCTAAATTCTTGCTAAGGATAATGGGCTTAGTTATTCTTTAATGGTCCCTTTTTAGAATGAATTAGCAAAAGCCCAACCTCCCAATCCTTCTTAAAAAAACACTGATAAACTCATGAAAGTTTTGGGCCATTTTATTTGTTTTGCTCATCAAGTTGTAAATTTACATAAAGATTTCAAGAATGTCACTTTGGCAAGTTTTAAGGATCCAATGTTCGGTTCTTTTCTTAATCACAATTAAAAATAATCCTCGATTA